>JASANU010000911.1:0-253041 GCA_030849675.1 Trypanosoma platydactyli
TATTCTGCTGTAAAATTACATTAGCTTTATTGTAGTTTGTGTGATGGATTTTGTTTTCTTGGTTAGCATTCCTCCGGTGACAAGGTCGCTGCTGCTACTTGGGGCGTGCTCCGTTGTGTTGATTTCCATCGGTTTAGTTCATCCAGTGCAAATGGTTTTTAGTCCCACGCTCGCCTTTCAGGAGAAGCAATACTGGAGACTTTTTTCAACATTTCTCTACTTTGGCGGAGTCAATCTTAATAGTATCATTGAATTGCACTGGCTTTACGTAGTGAGCGGCAGCATTGAGCTGCAGTACTTTCGACAGCGGAAGGTAGATTATTGCCTAACCATTCTTACAGGGGCTGCACTCCTGTTAGCACTTCGAACTTTTCGTGTTTTTGAAACGCCCTATCTTAGCTTCTTATTGTCTAAATCACTGATATATCTTTTTGGTCGTCTTCTTCCAGACCAGGAAGTGAGCATATTTGGACTTGTGGCCATTCAGGTGCGGTTTTTACCACTTCTTTTTCTTCTCATAACCATCGCCCTTGAGGAAACCATAAGCATACGATCTGATCTGGTGGCAAATTTGGTTGGACATGTTTTGTGGTACCTCCTCGAGATTTTTCCACGCATAACAACGATACACCCACTGCGGGTACAGGAGTACTTTGTGCGATAGAATTGAGAGTGTATTGCTTCGATCCGAAGTGTAGCGTATATGGAGGGATTTGCATAAGTGTTTCATGTCTTTGACCCTATTTTGCATGTCATTTGTATCACCTTTTCACCGAAATATTGATAAAAGTTTCTATACTTCTTAAGCAAAAAAAAAAAAAACCCAAACAAAAAGAAAAGTGAAGCAAAAAGGTTTAGGCAAGTGGTGCTACAGATAAATCTTCAGGAGGGGTAATGTCTCTCATATCAGTCTGGTGCGAAAGACAAACTGCATCCTTCACTAAGGCCTTCAAAAAAAGGTATGTGGCATTTGACCGGGAGTCTCGCAGGCTATCTTACGCTGCTGACGACCAAAAATCACCTAAAGATGTGATTATCGTAACTAAAGTGGTACGGTGTTGCCAGATGATGGAGGTGAATTCATCCGAGCTCCTCACGCTCATGGTGGATGGCAAACATGAGGATGGTAAGGATGATCAGTGGACCCTTCGTATGCCTAGCCGCCAAGTGTTTGAAGAGTGGAATAAAATTCTCTGGATGTCGTGCGCTGCAGCTGGGCTTATGGATCCATTTAACTTCGGTTTGCCACCCATCGATCCACGAACAAACTTGCCCTTTGCACAGGTTCCACTTGAGTATCTCTTTAAGTTCGCAGCACTGGAGAAGGCTGTGATCTACTTCTTTGGTACTGTTACACTTGTAACCGGGACGACAGGTAAGGACTCTCAACCAGTTCAACACATTCTTGTCGTTGGGGATAAGGCAATTTACATTTTTAACCAGGGTGCATTAACGGTGTTTTGCAGTCATCTCAATTACATTCGAAAGATTCATCATGGCCCCGAGGCCACCTTTATTGCTGTTCAGATGAAACCACCCGCCCCAGACCTTGTGGTAAAGGATTTTTCAGACGGTGTGCAGTTGACCTCAATCCTTACTCGGTTATGCCAAGTAATGACAGGAAAAAGACTCAACGTCATGCCTATTAATGTCCCCACCGCTGAGGTACTAGTGGAATCCCAGCAGCTTCGTTTATGTGCAGACGGGGGATACAAAGCCCAATTTGTCCCCCCAAACAACAAAATGCGTCTGCAGCAGATAATTCGCGATAACATGAATGAGATGGATGCCAATGTGGATAGAAAAGGATTGGGCCAGCAACATGCTGGCAATGACGCATCAAATGCTGCGTTCACACACGACCCCAATTGTTCAGAGCCTCTTGAAAAACTTCTTCACACCATTGGGCTTTCAGAGTACACCCAAACACTTTTGAGTCAGCACGTTGATTTGGATGTCTTGCAGTGTATGGATGCTTCCGATCTGATGACTTTTGGCGTCACAGACGAATCACACTGCCGGAGGATTCTTGAAGCCGCCTTGAACTCTGACACGACCACTTCAAACCATCATAACAACGTGTCAGGGGTTTTTAATTCAAACGTCACACGCCCTACTGGTGACATCGAGTTGAGTGACAATGATGACAGCGACCTTGCCCTTCCTCTCCCAGGGAAGAAACCAGTGATGCTGGACGATGACTCGGATGATGATCTCCTCGTCCAAAAGCCACAAACAAAAGGCTCTTCCAAACCTCGTATTATTATTGATGATGACGATGACCTTTAAAGAAAATATTCGTTTTTTCTTATCGTAGTTTCTTTCTTTTATTCTTATTTTTCTGTCAGTAAAAAGATCTGCATGTCACACGGTGTGGTTTGCGTTGAACCTGAGCTTGTATTTTTCCTCAAGTTACATCTTTTATCTCCTACCGATGTTTATAACTTTAAATGGAGCCACTCTTTAGTTCACTGTATTTATCCCCATATATATATATATATATATATATATATATATATTCTTGTTCTTGCCGTTCTAGATTCATCTTCCGCTAGTGAAACGCAGAAACAAAAAAATGTCCCGTGCGTTTCTAGAAGGGTGTCCTAAGAGACATTTAGTGATACACATGGACCTTAACAAGACGATCATTCAGGTGGATAGTGCTGGCGGGAAAACCATGGAAGATATTTTCAATAACAATGTCGCAGCAAATGTTTTGGGACGCTGTGTAGGTGAAAAATGGGTGGCTATAATGGGACCTGATCAGGTCGGGGATCGCTCCGATTTAGTGGCGTTCGATGACTATGTTGATCGCATGCACCCTGAGCCTCCAGGTATGCAAGAGCTTTCGAAGGCTGAAAAGAATTGCATCTGGCGGGAGATCTCGGAGAGAAGAAGAGCTGAGTTGCGTAGGTTCACTCATACGGGACAACCGGGAGAGGAGTACAAGCATCATATCGATGAACAGAGGGCTGTTCTTACAGCTGCACCTAATCACCTTATTATTCCCTCCTTTTTCGAACTCATAAACACGCTCTCCGAGCTCGATTGGTATTTCACTCTGATATTTAGGACATTTGGCAATGACTTGGCGAATGTGTTGCGTGAATGGCGAGAGTTTGTATTTGGAGAGCATGTCTACCAACCCCGAGGAGCAGTGCTCGAACATATGAAAAAGACGTACACTCCTGCGACAACTGGTTGTATTTTCCGCGAGGGGGGGCAGCTATTTTTTTGTGTTGGTCCAGACACGGCAGCTGTAGTGGAGCACCCTGGGGGTACTAAAACACTTATTGCCGCAGAAATTATTGAAAAGCTATCGTTGATGCCCTCGTGCAAGGAGGTTCACCAAATGGATTTCGCGTTACTTCATGATCAGCTACTCGATTGCGCCGCTACATCAAACAATGTTTCTGGTATTGTTGATTATTATCCCTTTTGGGCACAAGGCGCGGAGCGTCGGAGCGGGGGGAAAGTTTTCCCGGTTTATACTGCACCATCGTCAAATTCCAAACCACCCTTTTTTTATGTGTTCTTTGATGATAACATCTGCATCGGAGAAGAAAAATCTATTCTGGATCTAAGAGATGCCGAGACAGGAGAAAGCATCACAGATGTTGCGGTGGAGAAAAAATACTGCATCAGTGTAAACCCATACAAGGCGATTGTTGAAAAGAACTATTTCGTGGACTGTTTGGCAGAGGCAATCAAACTCCAGCTTAGGGACAAATGAGGCACACCACTAAAAACCTTGCACGCCAGAGACGCAATGCTTTAGTGGTGTGGTGAGTTGTCTGCCCCTTGTTTTATGAAAGCTGTAGTTTACCGATAGGAATAGTTTACTTTCCCCTCTGCTTCCCGCGTGAAGTAGGTTGGGTTTGCTGCCTGCACCCTCCCTTCGTCAGTAAACCCTTTTACATGGATGACGTGTAGAATACTCTATAGCTCTTTCCTTTTCTGCGACCATTTTCAAACTTTAATACACTGAGCATTAAATTTACTCTCACTTTCTTCTTTTTATTTGATACTTGATTAGGGAGAAGGGTGACGGTGAAATATTCTGGACTCGCCCCTGTATGAAACTCCTTTAGGTCTTTTTCTTTTCTACCCGATTCTGCACTTCTGCCTTTATAGAGGTGAAACTAAGGTGAGTAAACTGGTGGTGATTTACGGCTTTCGACGCTCTTATCAATGACTGAATACAAAAAACTATGCACACTTGTGGAACAACTGCGGTCGATGGGTGTGTCGATTACTCGTGCCTTTGAAAATGGTGATGGTAGCGACGCTGTTGCGTTACATTCATGGTCCACATCGATTGAGACATTAATCTCAAACATCAGGCCCCGCATTCTGAAAATACTACACAAGGCCCTGGAGACGGATCCTAATCGGCAAATATACAATGAGACAATGTGTGGGGCAATCAAACACCTTTTTGAAGATTTTTGCGATATTGTTAGCGGAATTTTTGAGCAGTCCGTAAGCGAGTTGCTTTTGTTGGACGACGGGTTGATTTTTAAAGATTCCCCTTCGCTTAAATGGGCCTCGAGTATATATGATCAGCATCTGATCCTCCTTGCAGAGACTGAGGCTTGGGAAAAGCGTCTGGCGAGTAACATTTTGGAATTGGTGCTATTTGAAGA
Source organism: Trypanosoma platydactyli (assembly GCA_030849675.1). Lineage (NCBI taxonomy): Eukaryota > Euglenozoa > Kinetoplastea > Trypanosomatida > Trypanosomatidae > Trypanosoma > Trypanosoma platydactyli. The sequence continues at coordinate 4,647 of JASANU010000911.1, forward strand.
GGAATCTCGAGCTGTTCACTCAGCGGTGGAACGAAAAAACCGTAATGACCTCTCACAAATGGAAAAGGTGAATAAGACATGGATCCGGGAACTGTTGAGAAGAGAGGAGGTTCTGAGATGGGAGACTGAAATGCGGCGGCGCATACATGAGCACCGACAACTAACAGAAAAAAGAAGACTCTACAGTCCTGAAGATGTGGGTGTGGTATTGCTTGATCTTCCCCTATCGCTTAGAAAAAATCTGGCTGAAAACATCCTGCAGCTCGTGCGGGCTCTTCAAAGGACACCAGAGGATCCTAACATTTGCCGTATTCGGTGCAATAATCTGAGGGTGATTACGGAGTACGGCCACTCTGCGTTGAGTAGTGAATGCCAGACTTGTCAAATGTCAATTTCTTCGGCGGAGTTTCTTTGGTATATGTTAGGGTATCATGTTGAGTATTCGTCATCACCTGTCCACTCTCTTCGGGATGTGATAGAACGTAGCCCACCGATTCGGTTGCCCTGTGGTCGCTATGCATCCGAACATCAGATCACCCAGATCGGTTTTGAGGAGCACTCCGAACGTTTCTTCCGTCTTTGTGAACCAAATCCCATTCAAGAGTCAAGTGAGTGGATGAGTTGGTACGCGACAGTCCAGTCGGTGGAGCATTCGATCAAAGATTGTTTGGCTTAATCTATGAAAACTCGCTGCGCGAAATGCTTCGTGTCTTGTATCAAGTTCATATCTGTTTGGGAGGGGTACCCTTCCCATCTTTTCCCCCTTCCCGATAGACAAAAAGAAGGCAAAAAAACAAAACAAATAATTAATACTTGAGAAGAAAAAAAAAAAAACAGCGTTTGTGTGTGTATGGTTTTTGATTCTTTTTTTTCATTCTCTGCCCTCTTTTTGCCAACAATAACGTGAACAAAAAAGGATATCAAAAGATGTATGCCATGCGCAAGCCGCAAGGCGCCCATGTGCAGGCATCTCACCCTTATTCTAATCCACGGCGCTTTCACAATCGGTTGGATAGACCCCAGAGCAACAAGCCCACACAAAGAAGCCTACCTGAGGGTGATGCAGTATTACCAATCCGGCAGTATGCTGCCAATTTGACCGAATACGAGAAGGAAGAGATAAATGGCTATAGTGATGTACGCTACGTTGGCCAGAACTGCGAGCAGAAGATTCCTGCTCCAGTGCCTGGGGGCTGTAATAACGGCTACGATGATGAACGAGGGGGCTACATAATACGACTACACGATCACATCGCATACCGCTACGAAATCCTAGGCCTTCTGGGAAGCGGTTCCTTTGGGCAGGTAGTCAAAGCCGCAGATCACCTCAAGGGCGGCACTGTGGCACTGAAAGTGATCCGAAACAAGAAGCGCTTTACAATGCAGGCAAAAATTGAGGTGCAAGTTTTGACCCATCTGCAGAGGGGAGACCCTGGTGGTTTGTACGGCATAGTCAAAATGTATGAAACATTTTGCTTTCGCTCGCATGTGTTTATCACGTATGAACTTCTATCCATTAATTTATACGAGCATATGAAACAGCGCAAATTCTGCCCATTATCACTAAATGTGGTTCGTAAGATAGGAGCTGGGGTGCTGGTTTCGCTTTCGTACATGTGGCGTGAGAACATCATACACTGTGATTTGAAACCAGAGAACATACTTTTGAAGTCACCCGATAGAGCCACCGTCAAGGTCATCGATTTGGGATCTGCATGCTTTGAGAATAATCGAATTTATACTTACATTCAGTCACGTTTTTACCGCGCCCCCGAGGTGATATTAGGTTGTCCGTACTCCAAACGCATAGACCTCTGGAGCTACGGCTGCATTCTGTGTGAACTTGCCACAGGGTTCCCAATTTTCCCTGGAGAAAATGAGCAGGAACAACTGGCTTGTATCATGGAGTACTTTGGTGTGCCGCCACGCGAGATGATTCTTCAGTCACCACGCAAAACCGAACTGTTCGAAGTTAATGCGGGTTACGCCCCCAAGTTAGTTCCGAACAGCAAGCGGAGGGTGCGTTTCCCAGGAACAAAATCTCTTGCAGGATTTCTCGGTCTTCAAGAAGATGATGAATTTGTTAGCTTTCTTAAACAGTTTTTCTCCTGGATACCAGAGAAGCGCGTGTCCCCGAGAAAGGCGATGCAGCACCCGTGGATTGCCGATGCTTTTGAAGATATTCCCTCACAGTTGCTGCAGGAGGTGTCAGTTTCGAGGAGGTCGACTCCACAAGCCGTTCTTTCTAATAGCTATAGAGCAACGACTCTTCGGTCAGGCGTTCCACACCTTCCGTTGATCGGTCCTCATTGAAGATTGAAGAGAATTTGGGTGCAGTTTCTTTGTTTTATCGGCGGTAGTAAACGCTTCTGTGCGTGACTTAAGCAGCAGCAAAGCAATGATGCCGGAAAAATAAAAAAAAAACTGGAAAAGAGTTAAGAAAAAAAAAAGGTACCCGAGGCAAAAAAAAAAAAGGCGAATGTGAAGATTCGTCTGAAAAAGAAGTATCAAAAGGAAATGAAAGTGCGTGTATGTATATTTATGTTTGTGACGTGATAGATGTTTTTTTATTCTCATCACTAACTTCCTTTTGTTTCTATGACGAGTGTCGCTCACTACAGTAATATTGTTCTAGAAAAGTGATAAATATGTGTGTGTGTATGTGGGTGTGAATGCATCACCCCGTGATTGTGATGCACACAAAAGCCTCACATTAGGGGGGGGGAAGATCCCCCCCCCCTCACGGGGTGATTTACACCTTCCACAACTCTCTCGCCTGTCTTAATTCCCTTTCTCAAATTTCTATTTTTGTTCTTGTCGCCTTCTTGTGCTTCACCACCTAACCAGTGCCTCAATTGATGACGTTTTTCCCATCTGAATACTAGCGATGTAATTTGCACCAATAACAGGGAGGTATGAGTCAGGACTATTTGGTTTATCACTCCTACTGTTTACGTTTTTGCTGCTAGATATTTTAAGGTCTTTTACTTCATGTTTTTTCGTTCCCGTCGACCTCGACATTGCAGAGTATTCTTGCTATTAATTAGCAAATCGATTGCCGATGCTGCTGCTGCTGCTGCTTCCACTTGTGGTGTTGTTATTGTTTGCGACAAGAGTCTTCTCTCAATGTGTTTGACACAATTCCTTCTATCTCACACATAAGTCTTTCGGTCTACCACCTTCCCAGCTGCACATAAGAAAAGAAAGACCTACATATTCACAGTCCTAAACATACACGTATATACGTATATACATATTACGTGTGGAGTAATAAACGCTCTAAAAAGACAAGAAAAAGAATAAATTGTTCTATTTTTTTTTTTTTGGTTCTTCAGGAGGAAATGAATTTAGGTGAAGGGGTGCGCGCAAAGCTCGGTATATCATTGGCTGGGGCGTCGTCCTGCATGTTTTATGTGCCTCTGGTATTGGCGCTGATGCATAGTATTATTCAATGGGTGCGTTTGCGACAGGAATGTGCCTCAACACGGCGACCTGTGCGAAGGAGCGAAAGAAGCCGCAGACGACCTGGTGTTCACTTTGATAGTGTCCTCCTTCGACGCATAATGGAACTTCTCCGCATATGTTTTCCTAAAATCGCTTCTATAGAATCGGGCTTGGTACTGCTCTTGGTGGGTCTCCTCACGCTCCGCACCGCGTTGGCATTTATTATTGCTCGAATTGTTGGTAAAATCGGTCGTGCACTTCTGCTAAAGGATGTTAAGCGATTTCTTTTCAGCGTTTTTGATGTTGCCATGTACTCCATTCCTGCAACGGTAACTAGTGTTGGGATCTACTATACAACTTCTAACATAGAGATATGCTTTCGTGAACGTCTGCAGAGTGTTCTTCACGAGGAATATTTTAGTGGGAATAAAATATATGACTTGGCGTTGACAGGGGCCCTGGACAACCCTGGTCATCGTGTGACATACGATGCACAGCGTTTTTGCAGCGAACTGGCGTCTCTTCTTTCATCACTTTTGAAGCCATTGATGGACATTATCCTTTTTTCATTTGCGTTGACAAGATCAGGTGGGTATATTGCCCCACTGTCAATCGTATCTTATTATGTGTGCATTGCCCTTCTCTTTCGCTCATTTCTACCAAACTTTGCTGGTTTGGTGGCGAGGAGTCGATCGAAGGGGGGACACCTGCGCATGTTTCACACGCAGATTATCCAGCATGCTGAAGAGGTTGCTTTTTACCGTGGGACGGATTTAGAAGGCATCAATGCCGATCGTTTTTTGAGATCATTTGTTCGTTTAGAGCAACATATAAAACGGACAAAGTGGTGGGCCGGTGTGATCAATTCTTTTTTTGTTGGGCATGGTGCAATTTGCGTTGGCTACGGTATTTGTGCATTTGTGGTTAGCCAGGCGAAGGGATGCATGGATATGGCTGACCTGACTCAGCTTTTTATTCAAAGTAAGCAGCTATACATTTCCTTCTCGATGACTGTGGGAAAGCTGCTCTTGCTTCATCTAAAGGTAAGCGCGATGTGTGGTAGTGCCAACCGTATAGGAGAACTTCGGGATGCTATTCGAGCTTTAGAGCATACCGAAAAGACTGCTTCTCTCATAACGAAGGAAGCGACAGGAGGCAATCGAATTGTGCTTAATAGAGTATCTATTATTTCTCCTTCCAAACAGGTTATTCTATCCGACTACAATGCGGTATTTGAAGAGGGGTCTCATGTGATGATCATGGGGTGCAATGGATCTGGAAAGACAGCTCTCCTCCGGGCAATTTGTGGGATATGGCCACTGCAGAGCGGCACGTTGGAATATCCTGCCATGTCGAACATGATCTTCTTGACTCAGAGGGTATATCTCCCACCTGGAACGCTACGCACACAACTCATTTACCCTGCGGTGGAGGAGGAGGAGTGTACTCGTGGGCTTTCGGACGAGACACTGTTGGAGCTTGCTATGTGCATGGGCATGAGTGGGGTTGTGCAGCGTGAGGGTGGGTTGGACGCTCGGAAGGAATGGGGTGAGGTGCTATCCGGTGGAGAGCGGCAACGCATCGCCCTTATTCGTGCCATGTATCACCGACCCACTTTTGTTTTTCTTGACGAGTGCACCAGCGCCATATCGCAGGACATAGAGCCAACCTTATATGAGATCCTGCAGCGTCGTGGTATGACACTTATCACGATATCACACCATGAGGCGTTAAAGGTGTTACATCACGAGACTATCAAATTTGGTGGGATGGATGCTGTATTTTCTATACAATAGGTTATCTACCGGGTGCCATACATAATGGTTAAACATGAGTTGCGGTGGTGGTACCGCACTCCCTTTTCTCTCTTCCACATAAAGAAGACAAATAGAGGTGAGGGGAACACAATTTTGAAGACTTACAAGATCAGTGAAAGGTGATTCCCCCCTGTTTCCTTTATTTGCACCCATTTCTCTCAATTCTTTTATCTGTGTTTCTGCGATACCGCACTTCTTGATTTGTGAGTTTTCATCCCTCTGATTTTCACCGTCTCTTTTCCTATATACATACACTATTTTCCCTGTGTTTGAATGGTGGAAAGTAAAGTAAAGTAGGTTCACATTGGGACTTCTGCGTGAGCCATCGCCCCCTTTTGCTGTGGATAAGTTTTCTGCTTTCTGGTGTGATTTCGTGGGGAAAGAGTGTATTCTGTCAACCTTGGGAAAAACAAGTTGCTTGCAGAACACACGGGCATGATGTTTTGACTACTTTGCTAACGGTGGTGGGATATTTCCAGAAGAAAAATAGGGCTGTATGCTGTTTGCAGTATGTCTTTGGAGCTGAGACTCGCCCAATTGTGTATGCTGCTTAAAAAAAAAAAAAACATAGTAAGTTGTGATTGGAGTGGTGCATAACGAGACTGTGAAGACAAACGATACCATTAAATTGGTTTGAGAGGGGTGATGTATAATCACCCAAAAGAATTCACCACCACATTGTAACATGCCTACTACCTGCATGCGGTCTTTATCGATTGCTCTTTCAATTTTTTTTTTTGTTTCCTTTTCTCTGCAAATTGTGTGGTACAGTGTATCTCTATTGTCTTTCTACTCATCGCTCTCTTGACACCCCACGAGAAGGAAGGGGAACACGTGGGGATAAGGAGAGAAGAAAAGGGAGGATTTCAAAAAAGCGGGGTCTTTTCTTATTGCCTTCCTGCTGCATCCAAACCCTATAGGAAAGACGAATACAAAATTAGGGCGGGAACAATAATACCAAGAAGAGGGCGGGGAAGGGGGAGGAGTTAAACAGAGAACCACTACCAAAAGAGCAAAAGTATATATATATATATATATATATATATACCCTACAAAAATTTGGTCTAATAAAGTAGGACAGTGAGGGTTTGATTACCAATGTCTACCATTTACAACTTTAAGACCATGACCGTCGTTCCGACGTACAAGGACTTCATGGACATTGTGCTATCCAAGACACAACGGAAGACACCCACTGTGGTGCATAAAGGATACCATATTTCCCGCATACGACAGTTCTACATGCGAAAGGTAAAGTTCACTCAGAAAACGATCAATGAAAAGCTTACACATGTCTTGACGGAGTTTCCTCGTATGGATGACATCCACCCTTTCTATGGGGATCTTATGCACGTGCTCTATGACCGCGATCACTACAAGGTGGCACTTGGCCAGGTGGGTGCGGTGCGTCATATGGTAGATAACATTGGGCGTGACTACGTGCGTTTACTTAAGTATGGTGACTCTCTCTATCGATGTAAGCAGCTTAAACGTGCTGCATTGGGTCGTATGGCAACTGCTTGCAAGAAACTGACCAGTGCGATGATATACTTGGAGAAAGTTCGACAGCACATGTCTCGACTTCCTTCCATTGATCCCAACGCTCGAACGCTGCTCATCACCGGCTTCCCCAATGTGGGTAAGTCAAGCTTCATGAACAAGGTTACTCGCGCAGATGTGGAGGTGCAGCCGTACGCCTTCACAACAAAGTCACTATTTGTTGGTCATACGGACTACAAATACACCAGTTGGCAGGTGATTGATACACCTGGCATTCTTGATCACTCCCTGGAGGAACGCAACGTCATTGAGATGCAGGCGATTACCGCGTTGGCACACCTCCGTGCGTGTATTCTTTTCTTCATGGACCTCAGTACTCAGTGCGGATACTCCATTGCACAACAGGTTTCCCTCTTCAAGTCTATTGGACCTCTATTTACTGGTAAACCGGTGGTTGTCGTCTTCAACAAGAGTGACATTTGCACCATTAATGATCTATCAACTGAGGAGCAGTCCCTAATAATGACTGCCATTGAAGAGTCTGGAGCGAAATGGATTGCAACCAGCACCCTGACGGACGTGGGTGTAGGCGATTTAAAAACGCTTGCTTGTGACACTCTGTTAGTGCATCGATCAGAGCAGAAGGAGGGTAGTGGTCGGTTTCAAGCAATTCAGAATCGCCTCTACTGTGCAGTGCCCCAGAAGCGTGACAACCTGTGCCGACCTGCCCACATTCCCGCCTCTGTAGAGGCCGAAAAGGAACATGACATCTCCGCGCAACCTGCCCGTGTTCGTCGAAAGACAGAAAGAGATTATGAATGGGAGAATGGTGGTCCTGGGCAGTATCAACCAAATGATCGGAAAACGTGGGACCTGGAAAACCCAGAGTGGGTGGATGATATCATCCCTGACATTATGGACGGCCATAATATATACGACAACATCGACCCCGATATTCACGAGCGACTATTGGAGCTTGAGGCCGAAGAAGATGCACGGCTACAGGAGATGGAAATTGAGGCCTCCAAAAAACGTCCTCAGTATGAGCTGAACGAGACGACGTTAGAGGCTGTGCGCTTCATAAGGGATAAAATAAAAGTGATACGGATGGAGAAGGCGATGAAGAACAATTCTATTCGCCACACTAGACAGCAGTCAGACGCTATTGCGAAGTTCAATAGCCGAACAGGTAGCCAGGACGCCCGTTCTGCTACGCCCTCAGCATCTTCTAAAACTGCTTCTGGTGCTGGTGACAGAAAGCGGGGACGCTCCCTCTCTGTTGCCCAGGAAGCAGTTATGCGTGACCGATCGGGCTCGACACACGTATCCACGAAAACAACACGTAGTCTTAGCTCTCGTTCCGCGAGCCGTGAGCGGTCCCTGAGCGTGAAGCGTGGGGAGGGTTTTAGAGACGTCAATGAGAAGCTTCGTGCAGTGAAATTGAGCAAGATAAAGTCACGATCACGGAATCGGTTGGGGAAGAAGGGCGAGGCTGATCGTGACACGCCAAACCTCCGCCCAAAACACCTTTTTACGGGTAAGGTAAAAACAAATGGTAAACGTGACAGACGATGATATGGCTCTGTGAAGAGCGTATGTAAGGGTGTGAGAGACACTGTGGCCGGAGATCATCTTCATTGAACTCCTTGGAATAGTCTCGGGTTTTAAGAATGAAAACTGCGTCTGCACTAACTCCTTCTCTGCGAAGATATAACGGGGAGAGAAAGCGGAAGGAATTGCTCTTTGGTAGTCAGTGTAGAGCACTTCGCCTTCATTAAGAGAGGGATAAGGTGTAGTGAAGCACATGATTTCAGTAACAGACCAGTAATAATATATGTCGTTAAATGAGAGAGATATAATAAAAAAAGAGGTGTAGTGTGTGGGGGCGACAACAAGCAATGCAAAGGGGGGGGGAAGAAAGGTACTCTGCTGAATATGAGAGGAAGTATATCACGGCGGATTTTTTTCCTTCTTCTTGCGCTTCTGCTGTATTGCGCTTTTCTGAAGTCTGGTGGGTGAGATGCAAAGCGGTGATTATAAGACGAGAGAAGAAAGGGGATTAGAGAGAGAAGTTTTACGCCCACCACTAGTTACTTTTGTTTGCATTGAAACCATTCGTTTTTTTTTCTTTTCCTTTTCTTATTGTGTCTGTTCTTCTGTGGATTCCACACGAAAGTGTGGTTGGTAGTGGTGGTGGAATTGCCAATAAGTGTGAAATAGAACAGTATACCGATATGTTTGTTCTTCCAGCAATGAAGTCGTTGCCACACGACTCACATTTTTCTCACCGGGGTCTGTCAGCGGTGCCGAAAGGGGAGGAGAATTTGTGCATGCCAACGCTCCCCCCCACATTGCCGTCTTCTTGGGGGATTCCTTTCTTTAGTATATTGCCGGAGGAGGGTGCGGCTCGAACGGAGCTTGTGGGGGAGTATTTGTTGGGGTTGGCGCATTTCGTTCAGCTGCACAACAATTCTCTAACGGAAATTTTCAACACTGCAATTGAGTCCGTGATACGCGATGAGAAAGTGGAGCGGGAGTTCATTTTGGAGGATGCGGATCTCATGGCATTAAAGTGTTTTATTGACTATACGTCTGGGGAAGCCCTCGCACATGTAGAAAGGAGAGAGGAGAGGGGGCGATTGCGCATTATCGACTGCTTTTTTTCATCGGCCTCGATGTTAATGTGCCATTTTGAGATGATTCATCGAAAACACGTGGCCACGCAATTTTTAGAAAGTCTATTTCTGAAACTGTGTCAGGTGAAACCTGGATGGATGTGGCGGCGTGTTCCGTGCCTCCTTGACGAGGAAGGCGCAGTTAGCCTCACAACCTCATTTGTTCCGTCATGGGTCGCGGCGCTTGCTGCTGAGGAGAGTTTTTGTCGGGGGCGCATCATAGAGAATTTTTTTCATGACCTTTGTCTTGCACTGGATATTGCTGCAGCTGGAGAGAAGAGAATACTGTTTGAAACACAGAGACTGGGACCCGATGATACAGTGCGTTCCAAAATGGAGCGGAATGCCACCATCATTCAGGCCGCTTTCCGCGGGTTTCATGCGCGATTACGTAGCGAAGCTTCGGTGTGCTGACAGAGCTCTGGAAAGTTGATGTAAACATATCTTATCCTTTGTACCTCCTTGCTTCTCCTTTTTGTTTCGGCTTTCCCGTTACTGGAGACTTCTTATTTTTATTTTATTTTTGTTTTGTTTCCCTCTTCTTCTCTCTCTCTCTCACACACACACACATATATATATATATATATATATACAACCTCCTCTATTTATGTGTTTCTGTGCCACGGAACTTATTTTTCTCCCACTATTGACTCTTCTTCTTGAAAAAAAAAAAATAAAAATAGAAATAAAAAAAAATATTTTTATTTCTATTTTTATTTTTCAAGACCATCGGTTTTTTTAAAAGAAAAGGAAAATATAATAAAATAGGTGCTGTTGCAGACGCATTCATTACACATTTATTATTCTTATTAATTTCCTTTTCTTCTTGCTTTCTTCTTCCTCTTCCTCGTCCTTTTTTTCTTTTTTCCTACTACCGAAATGACGACCCTGTCAAAGGGGGGGGTTGTGTTCGTGGGTGAAAGAAGCCAACTTCTGTTTCTGGAGGATGGTGTAGACGCAAAACCGCAAATCATATACGGCGGTGAAGTTCTTGCCTTTGCATGTAATGGAGATGAGACTGTCATGGCGCTGTTACTCCATTCCCCGCAAGTCTCTGACTCCCGCATCATACGTCTGTATGCCTTTGTGGAAAATGAACTTGGTGTCGTGCTGTGTGAAGTGATGAACGCGAATGCGAATCAACTTCTTTGGGCAGGAACACGCCATCTAGTGGCATGCGGTCCTTCTGGATGCACCATATACAGCTTGAACGATGAGAAGATCAAGATTTCCGTTAGTGATCCTGCAACACGATCGTTTTTGCAGGCGGGCCGAGTGGCATTGTTTTACGAAACGAGTCAGACCCTGAAGTACTGGAATCTAGATACCGATCGGATGATGGACTCAGTCAAGCTTATGTTAAATGGGCGTCACTTGACATGTGTTGCTGGTTCAGGGTACTTTGGTTTCGCTCTCTATGACGACGGCACCGTGCAGGCCTTTTATGTCACCAAGAATATCATAAAGAAACTTCGTGTATTTCACAAACTTTTCTCGATGAAAAAAAATGATGATATGAATGCTGAGGCTTCCCCAACTTTGCTGACCTGCGCCATTTCATCCCGAAAGGTACTCATTGGGTTGCGTGGCGATAAGTACGTTCATAAACTGGAGTACCGAGGCGAGAAGGTGTTTATGGAAAGCATGCAAGAGGAGCTTCCTTTTCCCCATCTTCTCGTGGCGTTCCTTCGAGATGGACAACGCTGTTTGACTCGCGACGCGAAAACGGGCAAAAATCATACTCTGGAGATTTCTCTTGGATGTGGGAATTTGGTGTTTGATAACAAGGGGATAAAGCGAACAACGACAAAGTCTGCGACGGATGGTGTGAATGCCATTCCAGAGAGCTCATCAAGCAGTGTGAAGGGTGCGGATAATCAATTTTTTGTGGTAACATCTAATGGTGCTGAAGGCACTACAAAGTATAAAAATAATTTCTCACCGAGCCTGGGAGTAAACAACGACGACATAAAGAATAGCGATAGCAACGTCAACAACAATAGGACCAGTAAGAAAACACGTGACCAACTTGTCATTCAAGCATTGAACTTTACTGCTGTTGCTTTGGTGGTGATCGCTCTTTTGGTGCGAAGGATCATTTGACATGGATAGTGAATAACTTCATTTGCATAGCTGTGAAGCGTTTGCTGAGGGTTTCTAACAGTAATTGAAGTAGCGAGATGGTATTCGTTGCTAGATAGTACTCACTTCTATTTAACACGACATTCTGCCTCTTGCATCTTCTCGTGCTTTTAGATAATGTGTCCTAGTCGTTATTTCCATCCCTCGCTCTTTCTGTATGTTTGTTTGTGTTTGTGTGCGTGTGCTAGTGTTTGTGATGGTAAGGAAAGGGAGGAAAGTGTGGGAAATGTTTCAAATGGTAATGCAAAGGCTCGATAATACAGGCAACTCCTCAGTTCGACTCAACTCTCATTATAATGCAGTTGTATACGTTGTCGTTTCTTCTTCCTCTTTTTTTTCTTCAGGCCCTGTTTTTCCCTATACAGATTTAACGCTTCTCTTTCCCTTTCTTTTCCCCTTTCTTGCACTTCGGGTAAAACAACGACAATGAGGAAAAAAAAAAAAGAAAGGGTGAGCGGCCGGAAACACGTAGCTGTGTTGACGAGGGTAACAACCACGAGAACACAAAGTTGAGAAAAAAGAGCAGTGCTCTCTCTCTCTCTCCACCAAGTTCTGCGGATCTGGCAGGAAGTGAGTGAGGAAGAGAGAGGAGTGTACATTTCGCGCCTCAATACCGACAAGAACAGAACTCATGAGTACGGTAAAAACAACAAAAATACCCCACCCACTTAAAGAAGATCAGAAATTGCTGGTTTCATCGCCTGAGAAGCTGGGGGATGTTTCTAAGCTGACAGGTGGTGCTGGCGGTTCCGACGCCACTGTTGCCTCTAAATCGAATAAAAAAGATGGAATTGTCAAGAAGGAGCAGAAAGGGGGTGACGTCAGTGCTTCTGCGGTGGGGGAGCGTATTAAAGTCGGCGGCACCGTTTACCAGCGCATTTTCTGTCATGATGAGTCAGGGGCATTTGGTGGCGATCAGATTTCTGTGTGGACACAGGAGGGAAAATCAAAGGAGGAGGGATGGGTTGAGGTGACATTGGGGACTGGGGATATTGCCTACATTCAGTGGAGAAACCCACATGACACACGGTGGCACCTGCCGGACGTCTCGTCGACACATTTTCCCGTGACTGTGGAAGAGAAGACGTTTAAACACAAGAGGGAATGGGCGGAGCCGGAGCGTAAGGTAGTCTGGTCGGCTGCAGAGAAAGCACTGGATGAATGTAGCTTGTCCCGTGGAGGAGATGCCGTAACCACGGAGGAGGAGCGAGGAAAGATGGTCCGGAACATCGCCAATGGGTACATGGCAACGAGGGGTTTAAAGGGTTCTGATGAGGGTTTGGAGAGGTGGATGCGACGTGCTGCTGCTGCGGAATTTGACACTCTCTTATTGGGGAGGGCAATGGACCGAGCGATGCTGCAACAGGTGAGCGCACTGGAACTCCAGCAGAAAATTGGCATCGTGGAGACCGTCTCGCGTGAGTTGGTCAAGAGGAACGTTCTCCCCACGTTGGAGTCACAGAAGCAGCTGCAGGGGGATGACGACGATTTTTCACTCCCAGCATCGCCGTTTCTCCCGCGCACACGCTTCATTCGTAACCCATATTACGTGACACTTCTCGAAAATCCATCATCGTGTCGCAGTTGCATTGAATCCCGCCTTGAAGCGACGACATTTGCAGCTTCCGGCACGGGCGAGGTGCGTGTTTTATCTGCAGTGGCTGTCTGTGAAGGGTGTAGAGGGCCTCAAGAACGTCTATTTGCTGTTGCGCGTGACTGGACGGGAGCATTCTGTTTTTGTGTTTTGGAACCCTTCACTGATGCATCTGAGGCTACCCTTCTTGCTATTTACCCACTACTCGGGGAAGTTGATATGTTGCCTACATCACACCAGAAGGTTTATTTCCGTATCGATGGAATGGAATTTGTGGCATCTTTTAGAAATATAGAGGATCTTCAATGGTTTCATGACACATTGAAGGCTGCGCTAACCTCCATGTACGGTGATGGAAACGACTCTGAGCGAATAGTGAAGATGCGAGCGTACAGCGTGAATTTCGCTGCGCACTACACATCTAAGCCTCCTCTTGATGTATTTAAGGTGATGCATAACGTTCTCTCTAGATCCGATCACGCCGATGTCCTGATGAAGGACGACATCTTTCACTTACGTGCCTGCCTAGGTAAATCACAAGGAAGAGATACGGTGTCACGGCTGTGGTTGAAATCCGTAGAGGACAGTTGTGTTAAGTATGGGGTTTCCCATTCAGTTGATTTTATGAATAATCACCTAGAGGTCATGGAGGAGCTCATTCGGTGCCCCACACAGTACACTGATTCTTCCATTCCCTCGCAGTTGCAGGGACGACTAGAAGAGATGGGGAAAAGGTTTCCAGAATTCATGGCAAGATGCTCCCGCATTGGCGTTCTTCTCGATTACACCGATTGTACAATGCAGACATGGAAGCCACGCTGTGAGATACCCGATGTTCCATGGGAGTCGTGTTTCAAACCTGTGGGCCATTCGCAGGCTGCTGAATATGAGTCCTCTCTACTGATGGAAAGACGTCTACGTGGAACGGCATGTCAGCGACCTCCAGGTATATACTTGTCGGTGCTCTGTTTTTGCGGTAGCCGAGTTTTTACTGATGAGGGTGGAAACTTGATTTCGGAGGTCATTGTGCAGGATCCGACACAGACGGAGCTCCAGCAGTTGACACCTGATTGTGAGGACTACCAGTGGTTGCTTCGTCTTGGTGGTACCGATAAAAATTGGGTGGATAATAAGCTACCAAGTTGGATCAAAGTGTATGAGAAATGTGCCACTGAGACATTTAAGGCCCGTTTTGTTCAAGCAGCTAGTCGTTTGTGGCAGACCAGGGTATTCCCAACTCTGGGATGTATCTTTGACACACCTATCATACAGAGGGGGGTCGGTTCGGCCCTCGTCTTGACCATCTGTGAGTTGGAATCGGAGGAGTTTGTCTCCTCTAATGCGGGTGTGTGGTGTGATGCACATAAATTGGAGTCCTTCACGTATACAGATTTCTTGATGTGCCGAGATGGTGCACGTGTGGCATTTCTTCCTGGAAATTATCGACACTGTGTCCGCTACGTCGACGCAGCCATGCAGTACCAGAGGAGCTTCACGCACTGCCTTTCACCAGGATTCTATCTTGGTTTTTTTATTTTTTCTGTGAGCAAAGAGGGAACACTCATGCTCGTTCCTGAGTGCAATCGTAATTTACCGCCATTGGTGAAGGTGAGCGGAGAGCTCCCGTCACTTTTGCACTGGCGGTGGCTGCAGAGCTTGAATTATCGTCACCAAACTACAGGAACTTTTGGGCTTCCCATGTCAATAGATCTTTCACTACCACCAGATGAAAATGCACCCTTTGAGAGTAAAGTAGGCTACGCTTTGGCAACCCTGGAGGCGGCTGTGGGTCTTCGTGTGCAGAAGTTCTATGACCTGGACCTCTTTACGCTGGATGAGACACAGACTATCTATGCCTTCTTCGCTGTCGCATACTACCCACCGCCACTACACGGTCTGAGTGACTGTGATATTCCTGAGGCACCCAAAGGACTTGTGCCCATGACGTTTAAACTCGTACGTGTTGTTGATAATCACCACCAGCAACGCTACTGGAGCACAGTGTATGGCTGTCTCGATAATGAGGCAGATTTTGTGTACAGAAGACTTTGCACCACCACACAGCCGTTCACATCGGATGAGGCGCTTCGATTGCATCCTCCAGGTGAGGCGATAGTCTACGCCATAGATATGGATAGATACGCTCTATTGTGGAGCTGGGCAAGGGCGCTTGCGATTTGGGGGGAGTCGGATGGTCAGACTCTCGTGGAGAAACATGCTGGAAAACTACTGAAGGTGGTGGCTATGGGTGAAAGTGAATACCACAGCACCTCCTCCCTGACTATTGAGGAGGTGGTCGATGTTGCCGTGACTAACCAGGCGGCCGCAACGGACCCGAACTTGTTTGAGCTAAAGTCATTGCTTCTACAGCTTTTCTCTGTAGAGAAACACGAATGGAGCTCTGTTCTGCGACGCATTCAAGAGAAGGATGATACAATAAGGAGGGGTTATGCTGGCCGCGTAGCCCTCATGCCGAGTAAAGATAGTGAAACATCAGTGCCTCTGCGCAGTTATGATGATCTTCCACTAGATGACCATCTTTACTCTTCCCCGCGTTCTGTCACCGTCTACGAGTTACCATGTACTTTGATGGAGTTTATTTCAGGAGAAAATGACCTCTCAGAGGCCTACTTATTCGCTAGCGATATTATTGACGAAATAATTGAGATGACTGTAATGGGTGGTTCCGTTGCAGTCCTCGGTCAGGTGGCAGAGACAATGGTATCGTGTGTCGAGACTGCAGAAGACATGGTAGATGGAGTTCCACTGGAGGTAGTGCGCGCGGAGGCAGAGGAGATGGTGTGGTCTGAACGGCAAGCGTTCATGAAGAAGTGGACTACAATATTCAACACAAGTCACCGCATATCAACATTCAATGACGAGTTGAAGGCCCCTTTAGAGATGCAGGCGGAGGTCTTTCATGCTGGATCGAAGCATTACATTGGGTGCGCTGCAGATGGGCTTCGTGTGTGCCTTGCGCGTGCAGCTAGCGATGGCAATCGGATGCAAGAGCTCCTGTGCATGGCCAACTCCGCCCTTCACTCTCTTGAGTTGGCGGAGTCTCTCCGCGCCTACAAAAGGGTGCTCGAGGGGAAAGAGAGAATTTTTCTTGATCTCCAGACGGACAAACATAAGAAACAGCAAAGGGTGGATGAGAAGTTTTCAGGTTTAGAGACTACGGCAAAACGTTCCCCACTTGTAATACTTGTCTCTCGTGAGCAACACGAGGTCTCTCTTTATTCCCTGGATCCCCTCCGTTGCTTGGCTCTACAGGGTGACCGAATGCGTGTACCGCTACCAGATTTCAGTTATGTCGATTTATCTGAATTTGGAAGTCACATGAATGCGCCTGAACAGGATGTCGCTCTGCAGCTTCGTGATTTTAACCCCTCAGTTGAGGCACAGAAACGGATGCTCGACATGGCATTCGAATTACAGGCTCCTCTGCTTCTCATTCGGCTCCTAGTATTGTTGTATTGTCCCTCTACAGCCTGCTTTGGAGAAGAGGCGGCGAACGTTGTGCGGGCGCATGTGACAGTGACGGCGGGTGGTTTCTTATTCCAGTATGGTGTACGGGATTGGTTTCAAATGGAGGTGCTTGGAGGACATGCAGTCCTTGCGGGCTTTGACGTTCTCTGGTGGCTGCGATACCTGGAGGAGGCGAGTGAGGGGAAGAGGGAGCCATATAGCAGCTACAGCGGCTCGTGGAAACAGGTATACGCTGAGACGCGTGTCCGCTTGCTGCTTCCCCTTGGTGTCGGTCACATTTCTGAAGAGGAAGTGGCACTCTGGTCTGAAGGACTTGGGCGTCTCGTGGCTTACATCAGCTTCAGGGACATGGTGGAGATTACGGATGCGGAAGTAAGCCTACTTGCAGCTTCATGCCCGTTTCTACGGTCGCTTGACCTTTCCGGAACTGTCGTGACGGATCAGTCAGCGCAGCTTCTTGGAGCAAAATGCAAACGGTTAGTGGAGTGTAGTGTGATGGGAACTCGTGTCTCGCGGCAGGCGACCGAAGAGCTAGATAACGTATGCCGGAGGAATGCCCTGATCCAATAGGGAGTTGCTTCCCTCTTACACCTGCAGACTTTTTATTCTTGGAGCAGTGTTATCGACTAAAATATTTTTGCTTCTCCTTCCTTCTTTTTTTCCTTTTCTCCTTGTGCGTGTTTGCGTGTGGAAAGAAATTTTTACTCTTTTCACGGCTAATTCTTCCCCTTTATTATTTGGACTGCGGTGTACCAAAATTGTTCTTTCTTGCTTTCGTCTGCAAGGGGCTGTACTGACCTCGCTTCGTCCCTTCTCTTACTTTGCACGTGTGCTAGACCCACCCACAAGGGTGGGAGACGAGGGAAGGTCAACCAAAGTTCACACAAGAAGGATGTCTAGCGACGAGTCGCTCAAGAAGATGATGCGTGCGGTGCTGGAAGAGCAGGGTGTGATGGATCGTGTCAAAGCGGAGTTGCGGGACGCAATATTTCATTCGCTGCAGGCCACCACAACGAAGGATGACACTGTGCAGGTGACAAGGCCTCCGGTGCCGCCGGAGAACTTATTACTGAATGAGTTGATCAAGGAGTATCTGGCTTTCAACGGGATGGAGCACACATTGGCCGTGTTCCGAACCGAGTCCGGGTCGGGAAAAGGGTCGGCAACTGCCGTACCGCATGCCGTGCTTGCCACACAGTTGGGCATGACGGGGGCACCCAAAACAGTTCCACTGTTGTATGCAATGCTGCACGAGTTACGCAGTGCAAAGGAAACCTAGAGAACCATTGGGGTGTGACCGGCAATGGGGTTGGTGGGTGAGAAGATGATTAGAAAAAAAAAAAGCGAAAGAGATGCTTAACCGAAATTGCTGCAAATGCTGCAGAGCTTTATCACTTCTGTAGCGGTTGCTCATTATATATAGTTCCTCTGCCTCTTGGGATATCTGTGGTTGTCAAGTGTGTTTCTCGTTTTAGTGTGTGCAGTGATGAGCAGCGACAAGATTCTTGACATTGTGTTTAGTATGAAGTTCACTATAAAGCAGATGAACAAGAGCGCCGCCGCAGCGGAGAAGGCTAGTGAAAAGGAAAAGTTGCTTGTGAAGAAGTCTCTTGAAAAGGGCAACCCTGATGCAGCTCGTATTTACGCACAAAATGCTCTCCGAAAGAGGAGCGAGTCGCTAAACTATCTCCGCCTCGCCTCCCGTCTCGATGCCGCCGCGTCGCGCATACAGACCGCCGTGCAGATGCGCGCTGTGACGAAGTCAATGAGTAAAACAGTGCGCGGCATGGAGAAGATACTCGTCTCACTGGACCCAATGAAGGTGGCAGAGGTAATGGACAACTTTGAGCAGCAAGTGGGGACCCTGGACGTGAATCTTGGCACGATGGACGCGGCCTTTGATAGCACGCAAGCTGGTATAGTACCCGTGGGCGACGTAGACTCACTCATGGAGCAGATCGCTGCAGAGAATAATATAGATATTAGTACAAGAATGGGCAATGCACCGCAGCAGTTACCGCAGCGTCCCATGGCGGTAGATGAGGAGGGGGATGATATATCAAAGCGTCTGGAGCGACTGCGCATCGGTACGCTGTGACAAGGACACGTGCACACACACACACACACACGCATATATGCATATACGAACATGCACTTTCAGGTAGGTAAGGGGTGGAATGACCGTATTTCCGTTGCTTTTTTGGCCAGCCAAACTGACTGGTGTACTGCTGCCTACGCACTCACGGACCAGAGACTCCTCTCACTTCCTCTTACATCGCCGCGCTTCATCCCCTTCTCTGTGGTTGTTGGTTGCGTGTGTGACTTTCTGTGGCTTAAAGACGTGGTGGTGGTGGTAATTCATTGCGCACTCACCGTCAAAAGAAGTAATAAAAAGCTCAACAACAGCAACAACAACTAAATACACGCACACGACAGCCATCGATTAAAGATGGAACACGATGACACGAAGAGGCAGGGTTGTGTCTCATTTCATTCTCTGCATTCCTGTAATGTATGCCGCCTCGTTTCTGAAATACTTGAATTTCGTCTATCCCCCTCCCTCACCACAATATATATATATTTATTTATTTATGCGTGTATAATACTTCTTTTTACTTCTTATTCGTATATTAGTGCCGTGATGGGAAGAGGTGCGAAGCGACCCGCTCACGTCGAAGAGGAATTTTCCCCCACGCGTAGTCGCCTCCGCGTTGACGTGGAGGAGGGGGGTCAAGAGGGACGTCAGACGCAAACTGAGGCCGCTGCACGTCTCTGTGAGGCCGGAGATGATAACGAGTGGGAGGACACATCCGATGACAGTAATTACGACGACGACGAAGAGAGCGATGACGATATGATTGACCAATTTCTGGATGCCCAGATCGAGGAAGAAATCATAGAAGACGACGACGATGATGAGGATTACGCGGATTTTCAGCGCGAGGCAGAAGCTGTGACAAAAGGCACGCGGCGTGTGACGTTTGACGACACTTCTGCAACACGTGTGGCTGAGAATGAAAATGACGATGAGGGAGTTCCTATTGTGTGGCGCAGTGATCACATCGAAGACGTGGAGGGACAACAGCCGCTTAAGCTAGAATACTCCAACAAGGCGTATGACTCCTTCTTTCAGCTTCGCACGGAGTATCCATGCCTTTCTTTTGGCGTTTTGCTGGACAAGGACGTCTCAAACGGTTGCAGCGGCAAGTATCCCCTTTCCCTCAGACTAGTGTGCGGCTCGCAGGCAGAAGAGTCCGCCAAGAATCAGCTTTATGTGCTACAGATCAGCAATATTTGTCGAACTAAGCACGATGCGGCGAGTGACAGTGACAGTGATGACAGCTATATTGGTGACGAAGGCGATAGTGAGGATGGAGGCGATGAAAATCCTGAACAGGAAATTAATAACGGGGAACCCATTGTACATCACCGGACGATCCCACACTATGGCACCGCGAACCGCGTCCGGTGCTCACATCATGACTCGGACATAGTAGCTGTATGGTCTGATGCCGGCCACGTGCAGGTGTTTGACATTTCGAACGAGATGAGAATGCTGAACGACTACTCCAATTGGGCCAGAGAGCAGGTGCGGCATGGTGCACAGAAAAATCAACAACAAAAGAAGCCAGCTCTTCTCTTCTGCACACCATCAACAGCACACAAAACAGAGGGGTATGCTCTTGATTGGAGCAGTGTTACGCGGGGCGTCTTCGCTTCCGGTGATTGCAACGGGAGTCTATTTCTTTGGAGTCCGTCTGATGACGGTAGATGGAAGGCAACTGCCAGCAGCACAGGCGATGATAGTGGAGCCCCATCGATTGAGGAGATTCAATGGAGTCCCACACAGGCGGATGTTCTTATCGCCACTCGTGTTGGAGGCGAAGTGGAGGTATGGGATGCCCGTGACATGCGCAGCTGCAAGATTCACTGGAAGGCTGACCCTACCGATATCAATGTCGCGGATTGGAACAGGGCACGTCAGGCTTCGCATCTACTAGTCACTGGGGCCGACAGCGGCGCTGTGGCAGTATGGGATCTTCGCAACGTTTCCAGCGCCACCCCGATCCAGCGGTTGCCGTGGCACAGAGGAAGTATTACATCAGTGGAATTTTCGCTACACAACGAGAGCGTGCTTGCAGTGACGGGTGACGACGGTCAATGTACATTGTGGGATCTCAGTCTCGAGCGTGACCCAAGTGAGGAACAGGAAGTGGTCGGCGAGCTGTTTGGTCGGCAGGACTTGACAGGCATTCCAGACCAACTGATGTTTCAGCACCAAGGGCTCGAGCATGCGAAGGAGGCGCATTGGCATCCACAGATTCCAGGTATGATGATCACGACGGACTATGCCGGCCTACATCTCTTTAGACCAATGAACTGGCGCTCCCTCATGAAGTAAAGAAGTGGGATAAGCAGAGAAAGGGAACTAATAAAACAGGATGGAAAAATGAAGAAGACCATGAAAAAGGCAATGAAGAAGGGAGGAAAGGGATATAAGGGACAGAATAGTGAATGGGAGGAAACAGGCGAGAAGCTAACAGGCAAGATGGGATTGTGTGAGAGGAGGACTGAAAGGGAGCGGGGACATTTGGATGAAATGTTCTGCCAATTAAGCGACTAACAGATTGTCTATGTTAAATGCACGCGTGCATACCTTCTGTTGTACGTGCATGCTTAGCTTGACGTTAAATTTATGCTCACTTTTTTTTTTTTTTTGGTGGTGAGGGGGTGCAGGGAGAATTCTGCTCCCCATCCCTTTTATTGCTTTTGGTGTGGATTTCCTCCCCTTTTTCTCTGTTTTTCTCAATTGTGTTTATTTTTTCTTTTTTTTCTCTCACTGCAGGTTTAGCTAAAACTGCAACTAGGTGCTTGCTTGTTACATCTAGCTCAAATATACATCTCTGGAGTAGGGAGGAAAAGGCCTGCTTTTTTTTTTTTTCTCTGCTTGCATTAGATATACTGATAGGCCATCGTTATGAATCCAATTTTTCCTTTTCTCTTTCTTCTTGCCAGCTGGAGCATCGACTCTACCGACCCTGCGGTGCAACAAGGTGTTAATTACATCTTCATTGTTGTACATGGCGTTCTATTTCTGGTGATGTTTTACCTCTTCACCAGAATTTGGATGGCAAATGAAACTCGCACGCTGCAAGTGAAAGACACGTACACCAACGAACTGCAGAAGATGAGTGTTGGAGACTATGATTTTAGCAAGTGGCGTGAGTTGCTCTTCACGAAGCTGCTGCTTCCAGTCGCCATTGGATTTTTTATTGCGTCTAAATGGAATACACCATTTCCTCTTCTACTGCAATGCGTCAGAAACCCATTCTTGGTGTTCCATTGTCCTCTCTTCCAGCTCCACATCCTGCATTACCCCGAGGATAAGAAACTTGTGCGTCCCTGGAAGGAGGAATCTGTGATGCCGGAATGGATGCAGCAGTTGTGGCAGAAGAGTCAGGCGGGTGAAGAGCCCTCCATCTCGGGTTCGCCGAACCTTAAGAACAAGAGGCGGAAGTCCTAATGATAACGAAAAATAGGGGAGCGAATGACCAGGCGGGTAATCAAGGTAGAATAAACGATAACGATAACGATAATGAAACAAGATCGGAGTGTATGCGTACATACACACACACACACATATATATATATATATATATATATATATATATATATATATATATATATATATGGTTGGTTGCGTCGATTGCCCGTGGTCTACATGCGAGGCGCTTATCTGTTCTTCGTGAGTGAGTGAGCGAATGACGTGGTGTATGTGTATGCGTGTCAAAAAAAAAGGGGAGACACACACACACACACACTGCTGGATTAGTAGAGACACCCGGGGAATCGTATACATGTATTTTTTGGCGTCGTGCCGACAGAACTTGTGGAATGCCTTTGCCTACCTCTTCTACCCCAGTCACTTTCCCCCACTTCTCTTTTTTCCCTCTTTCCTACACATATCTCTCTTCGAGCAGCAAATGGTTCGGCATCGCACGCATGCAGCCTTGAATTTATTTTCACCCTCCTTGTTTTTTTCCATCCTTTCCCATCTACTTACCTATTGTTTCGTCTGTGTGCACCACTCTCGGCCACAACCACGTGGCTGGTTTCTCTGCTGTTTCTTCCCTCTCTTGGTTATGCGGAGCACCAGCACCAAGACTTTGCCCTGACGGGACGATAACAGTAAAATTGTTGGATAGAAGGGCCAACGTTTGCGTTTGTGGTTTCGGTGGCAAGCGGGGAAGAGAGAGAGAGAGCAGCCGGCTGAATGAGGAGAGTGCTGGAGGATGCCATGAAGTCCGGTGATGTGCATGAACTCGAAAGTGCCATCATCGATGCACAGAACTTCATTGTCACATCAGGGAATCCCCGAGAAGAAAACCGAAGGCTCAGCGATGTCTTGATACGCTGCAGGAAGATGTTAGTGCATCATCTTGAGGAGTGTAAACCACTTCTGAAGCCGCTTCGTCATGCGTGTCGGCACCTCGATGGGAGGGCACTAAAAGAAGCGCTTTTTCATGTGCAGCATGCGCCACCTGAAGTACGTGGCTACATGCGCACAGACATTCAGAAGGCAGAGGCCCTTCGTCATCGCATATTTCATGCTGATGGGGAATCGCTCAAAATTCCGGACTACACTGACCGGAGGGAGACGGGGCACTTTTTGAACAGAAATGAGGCTGTACTTCATGACCGAATGTTGCCGGGGCCTATGCAAAAAAGGAGATCGCTCCCTGCCGAGGGATGCGGGAAACTAATGGAGTGCGCATCGCGATCCGTTTTCTCGAATGAGGCGAAGAAAAGCAATGATGAGAAGAAGTTTCATGGCGCTGGATCCAGTGGAATGCTTCTGACGACTGAGCGTGAAGAAGAGGACGTTCGTCGTATCTTAGTAGAAGAAGAACATTCTCACCGTGTGCTCTGTTTGAAGTCTGTAATAGATGTATTAGCGTTAGGATTGTTGCGCATGAATGATCTTGCGTCTTGCGCCTCCACTGGGAGTCATCCAGCTGACACTTTGGCGCCAAGCCGCAAGACTGATGGTGAGCATCATACTTTTTGGATGAGTGATGCAGCGACCCCGGATGTATCGCCTATCAAGCAGAACTCGCTTCCTGATTCTGCACTGGAGACATATCAGCCGCGAGATGTAGCCGGCACCTCCTCCGCTCCTGTTATTGGTGATGACAGCTCGAACTGCATTGTCGTGGAGGGTGCCGTTTCACACTTACAAACACCGCCACGTAACCGGTTGGAGGTCATTTCACCGGAAACATGGGTGCGTCTGCGAGCGCTGATAAACGAGGAGGGACTTCGCCGTCATGACATCGACGGCAGTGAAAACTTTGAGCGTAGCGTGTTTCTGCTCCCCATGGCAGCGCGGAGTGCGCTTTTCACACGTCTCCTTTTAGGGCGTTCATTATCGAGGGGGCAGTGAACATCTCGGCCGTTATGGTGTTTTTTTTTTTTTACCACCTGGTAAGAGTTTATTGAGCCTCAATCTTCTCTTTACTTGTTCTTCACCCTTCTGTAACTCTTTTGCTCGCTATATATATATATATATATATATATATATACTTCTATTCACCTCTCTACGCACACACATGCGTATCTTCTTCTTTCTGTAAACATACACACGCAAATATGTATAGATGCAAATCATCGACTTGTAGTCCTCCCCCTTATTTCATTGCATAGACTGCTTTTTTGCATGGCGAGGACTGTGAGGTTTCCGGGATTATGCGCTCAGAGTGACTGTGCCTGCGGATGCTGTAAGCTGATTCGCATGGCTGAAGTTGAACGTGAGAATCAAAGGCATGAAATGAGCATGCGGCAGGTGAAACATAAATGGCACCCGTTAGATGTACCAAAGATGGGACCAGCGGCGAAATGCTTCATGACGAAGGAGCAGCTGAACACCAACGATCCCGATGTGGCGCTACGAATGCGGTTTATGTATTAAAGTTTTATGCCATTGTTCATGTTTTACACTGGGTACTCTCTCACTAGCCGCTACAAAAAGAAAAAAAAATGGTAATGGTGGGTTGCTTACATTCTTCACTCCTCTTTGTTTTTATAACGGTGTGAAGGTGCAAATAGAACAGAAATGGAGAAGCGTGTGAGCCACTCGGGGCAAGTCTACGCCACGAGTTTGTGTGACTCCCGTCATGTATTGATTACGCTGTGTTTTGCTCAGGCCATAATTTCGGCAACGCTGATTGCAGTTTTCTTCACCCATCTTTCATTGGAGGAGAGATTTTTCACCTTGAACTCGAAAATGCTTCTCCTTTCTCATTTAGCAGCTGGCGGTTTCACCCTTTTACTTGTTGCCTCTCTTGCTACTGTCATCAGTGTGTGGGTATATTTTCAGCCGTTGTTGCTTGCATCATCAATAGTTGTCATGATAATGTTGACGGTGGTCACTCTCGCTCTTACAGAAGTGGTTCAGTTGCATTGCGGCGCGTGGGACTCTCTCTTTGCCGATGGATACGCGACGAACGGCGATGAGATGTGCCCTGGAATCGTGGATGGCTTTTGCTGTGGGTGGGATCGATGTCCCTACCCCAAGTGCCAATTTGCTCACCGTCCGTGCAATGGTGTTGTAACAGGCTGGGTCCACATGTTTTTTTTGAAGGCGTCGCCAATGCTGTCGCTAATGCTTGCACTGGGTATGCTGCAGGTGGGGTTTGCGTTTTACTGTTTACGCCAGTCATGGTGGGGGTGATTGCTTCTTTCCGTTGCCCTGTTTTTCCTTCTCGTTTCCCTTTCTCTTTCTCTCTCTCTCTCGTACCATCATCTCTGGCGTTTATTCTGGTGTGTGTGTGTGTGTGTGTTGAAGTGCATGCTGGAGTAAATGGGCATTGCCTTTTAATATATATTATTATATAATAATAATAATAGTTATTATTATGGCTCTACTCGATTGCATCCGATGCCACTCACTTCTCTCGACTTTTCCCTCGTTCCCAAACCTTCTTTTTGCTTTAATACATGTACAGGTAATTATTGCCAGGTTGTCGGAGCGAAGCAGTTCTGCGTCGCTCTTCAGTCGTCTGCTTTTGCTTCCGCATTCTTTTTCCTTTTCGGATCTCCGGTGTACTCTCGCACACTTTTTCACTTCTCCATTGATTATCTTACTTATCTCACGTACACCCACGCCCACATTGGCACATGTGCATGTTATCGAAGCTGAGAGTGATATAGCACCTCTTGTGCCATCTCGAAAATGCAAGTAAGCGCCAACGAACGCAGATCCCCCAAAGGACACCAGGTGGCTGCAGGTGAGACGTTCTTCTATCGGGAGCATCGCAAACCTCAGGTCGAAACATCCTATCGCATTCGTCTAATTTCAGGCACCTCAAACTCGGCACTCTCTGAGAGCGTGTCAAAGGTTCTCAATATACCTCTATGCCGTACGGAGATTAAACGCTTTGCAAATGGTGAACTAAATATTAAGATCGTAGATGACGTGCGTGGGGATGACTGTTTTGTCATTCAACCCACAGCTGGAAACGAGTGTACAGACCTCAACACCGCTATGATGGAGCTGCTATTACTGGTGCACACACTAAAGCTTTCGTCCGCTAAGCGCATTACGGCTATTGTGCCATACTTTGCGTACAGTCGTCAAGACAGAAAAACAGAACCTCGTGTGCCTATTTCTGCATCAGCAGTGGCTCAGCTTATTCAGTGCATGGGCGTTGACCGTGTTGTGACACTAGATCTGCATTGCGGTCAGATCCAGGGATTCTTTCGTAATATGCCAGTTGACAACCTTCTCATGTTTCCAGAATTCGCAGCCTATATAAAACGACAGTCCTGGTTCGACAATGAGAAAACGGTTGTGGTTTCACCTGATGCAGGTGGTGTGGAGCGTGCTAACGTCCTTGCTGACCGAATCGGCGCGAGTCACATCGTGACAATCCTCAAGCGACGTGTGGAGGCTGGAAAGGTAGACTCCATGCAGACTGTTGGAAACGTTGAAGGCTACACCTGCATCATCGTGGACGATATGGTGGACACAGCTGGTACACTATGCAAGGCGTGTACGCTACTGAAGGAGATGGGCGCAGTGCGCCTAGTGGCATGTGCGAGTCATGCCATCTTGACTGACCCGGCGTGCGAGCGTATCTCCAAGTGCGATGCTCTGAGCGAACTGGTTGTGTCTGACTCTATTGCACAGCACGTAAGCACTCAAAAATGCAGTAAGATAACAGTCCTCACGATAGCGCCACTTCTCGTCCAGGCGATCCACAGTCTCCACAACGAGGCCTCCCTGTCGTCTTTGTTTGTGAAGCAGAGGTGAAGCTAAAAAAAAAAAAAAACAAACAAACAAAGAAACAAGACACAGTGGAAGTAATAACATAACAAAAACGAACGCAGAGCTGAAACAAAAAAAAAAGAAAAACAAAATGCGAAGTGGATAGAAAACTGCGAGGGAGAAGAGTGGAGAAATTAAGAGGAGAGAATGCAGCAACAAAAAAAGTCACAACCCTCCCTTTCCTCCTCCTCCTCCCCCCACGAAGAAAAGAGTGTGAAAGGGGGGATGTATAAAAAAAAAGGCGTTTAAAACAGAGAGCAATAATCCACTGTCTCAGACAGGTGTTCTTTTTGGATGGTGCAACGAGGAAAAAAAAGAATAAGATATGTCGTGCTGGGATGGACAAGACACTTACTGTGTTTGTGTCTATGAACGTGTCTTATACGTTACAGGTTTGGCTGCTGTGCTTTCCTTTTTCCTTTTCTTCATATATATATATATATATATATATATATATATATATATGTCTGTGTGTGTGTGTGTGTGTGTTTACGTGCCAGTTATCTGGTTTTCACTTTTGGTGCGTATATCTCATCCAGACTTAGGCGTTGTATCAACTTGCACCTTTTTATTTTGTTGGGTTTCTTTCATATGTCTTCTTTTATTGTCACTTTGCTCACTTAGTTGGTCGTTTTTGAAGTGAGGACATTGGCCCCCTCTCCCCCTCATAGAGTTGGGCTGGACTGGAGGCCTACAGCGGCGAGAGGAAGAGAAAAGGTCTACTGCCAAAGGGTCAACAAAAGGGAAGGTAGGGAGTAGCACAAACGATCAGTAGAACAGCATGAGGGGGACTAGCGAGGGAAGGGCGATGCCCGACGCCTTATCGTTTCATAGTTCTTCTGATAGGTCTGTGCTGCCAGTGTACTTGGATGGATGGACGTCGCGCAGCCCTAGTAGTGGTGGTAGGGCCCCCTTTTTAGAGAATTCATTGCTTCAAACTGCCCGGTCAATGGACACGCAAGCACCTCCTAATAGTAGTTCCCCGGCCGAATGGGACAATGCTCTTGGCAGGAGAGAACCCATCTTCATGCCGGAGGAAACGGCGAGAGAGTCTGGAATCTGGAACTCTATTTGGTCTAGAGCTGGGAGGGCAGCTGAACTTGCAGTTAACGGTGCAACGCAACTCTTCGAACGACTAATAGATCCGCAAGCTGCTGGAGGAAACGATAGCACAGACAAGGGCCTCGCTGTACAGGTTGTGCACATAAATGAGTCACACGTACCCGAGAACCCGACTCGGGCCCCATACCTTTCCCTTGGTAGGGCCCCTGATAGCAGTGAAGGGGAGGAGGAGGATGAGAACGAAGAAATGGACCCGCCGCTCGTCGAGATTGATCTGAGCTCTACCCTCCGGGCCTATCTCAAGAATCCAAATGAGTGTTTTGGTCATCTTGTAGCTGCTGCATTATCCAGCCGTTCTTCTGAAAACCCTGTGACAGCAGAGGAGCTAAAGGAGGCACAACTCAACCCCTTCCTTGTGCGTATGTTGATTGATTCCCAGCGGCTTAAGATTGAGGATCAGCTTGTGCAAGAGGAGATACAACGTTGTCTGGATAACATAGTTCCATCCGAAGCAAAACGGGTTCCGCCTGTCGTCTATGAGTACCTTCCCTCCCTGTTTAAACTTCATTTTGTTCGTCTTAGTTTCGAACAATATGCGGTGCTGAAGAACAGCGGGTTTGAATTTGTGGGATTGCTTTGCCAGCATCCCCATGTTTTACCACCAGGCGGACTAAATTTCATTCGGTTGAACTACGTGCAGTCCACATGGTATTTTGACGCTCTTATTATGGTGGTTAACATACTTACCGAGGCTGCCTGTGTTTCAAGCATTATGCTCACCCTTTCCCAGTGGCTACTAACTGATGGCGAAAAGTCTCACCAGAAGATTGGCTTTTTCACAGCCATTTTGTACGGCTTTGGGTACGCAGCTCACCTCATCAGCATGATATTTTTGATACGCGGGAAGGAGCGAGACACGGTGTACGGCAATATGATTTCCTTCTTTCCATCTCCTCACCTCCTTGTGTTGCCGGTAATACCTTTCTACAACATTGTCAGTCTCATTATGTACCTGTGGCACAGGCTAGCAAACCGAAACGCAAAGTACGTTGCTGTCTTGCATGACATTCTCGTCGCCCAGATTCTATCTAGTCTGTGCTTTACTTTTTGTGTGGCCATGCCGCAGCTCATGTATCAGACATATGCGAACTCTGGTCTTATCAAATCAATAGGTGTGGTTGGACACCGTTCCTCCTTTGCTCTACTTTCCTTCACAGTCATTTTTACGGCTGTGACTTCGAGTTTTCGATTCTTTCGCGTAATCGCAACATTCGACTCAATAAATCAGTTTGGATTCGCATGTTTT
Organism: Trypanosoma platydactyli; assembly: GCA_030849675.1. Classification (NCBI taxonomy): domain Eukaryota; phylum Euglenozoa; class Kinetoplastea; order Trypanosomatida; family Trypanosomatidae; genus Trypanosoma; species Trypanosoma platydactyli. The sequence continues at coordinate 34,003 of JASANU010000911.1, forward strand.
GGGGCCTACACCGAAAGAATTATTGGGCCCAACTCCGCTCTTCCGCGTATGGTGTGCGCTTCTTCTCTTTTTGTGTTTGAGTTAAACATTTTCTTTGGGACGTCTGGGGTCCTGAACATTTTAGAATGCAGGCAGGGTATAATCGTGACAGTCTCATTGTCCAGTGTTACCGTCCTACTACTGTTAATTGTGTATGCCTTCCTTTTGTTTGGCCGACTAAGCGTGTTTCGCATTATGTGGTCGATGCTTCCTTTGTCAGCGCTGCAAATCGCCTTTTTTGCCTATCATCGAACTTCTAGCGCGGTGGAGTGTAGACTTTTAGAAACATTCCAAAGTGGGGAATTATACTTTGCTCACTTTATATGGGGTTTATTCGTTTTTCTTCTTGGTTTATTGGTGATACAGCTACTTGTGTCCGCAACACGAAAGCTATACAATCGGTTTTTCTAATGGGATAGGCGGTGTTTTCATGCGGGGTTTTTACATACAGCCTCCTCTTATCCACATAAACCTTTGCACGCGTGTATGGACCGCATTACTTCTGTATGACTGTTTTTGTTGTTGTTGCCAATGTTTCTGTCTGTGTGTGTGTGACAGTAGAGACATTATTGCATGCAACGGAGACGCTACTTTATTACATCGTCATCTTCATTCAATCATCTTCTACACTATTGCTATTATTATTATTATTATTATTATTATTATTATTATTATTTCTATTATTTACCATTATTATGGATGCCAGCAAATTCTTACTTTGGAATTAGAGAGCAAAAAGAATTGAGAGCTTGTCTGCGGAGGACCTTTGTGTCTGTTCGTGCAATGAGTGAATGAGGCGGATTTTAACTGCTCTCGTGCTCCACAGGTCTGCAGCAGCTCATCCACTTAGCTGTTCTCACCCGCGATGGAAGAGCAGCTCACCAGGGGAGGACTTGCAACGCAGGGTGGGGCAGCTGGTTAGAACGGGGGATGTGGATCAAGTAGCTCAAGAGATAGGGACCGCCTTGGATAACTCCGTCTTCTCAATGAAGGCTTTTGCGAGTGCATTGTTCCTATGCGAGCAGACATGCAATGAAGGTGTTGGAATAAAGCTCGTAAATCAGGTTTGGCACTCGAAACTGGTAGAGTCATGGTCTGATGAGAGCGTGCTCGCTGTTATACTGCGTTTACAGTGTGCCGTAGGTGACATTTCTGGGGCTACACAGATGTTCTCGTTCATGATTTCCAGCAAGCTTCTTCGGTTGCGGAGTGTCTCGGTGTTTTTGGCCTCCTGTTGCCAGCGTGGGGATCGTCATATGGCCTTCGCTGTATACCAAGAAGCACTACGACAGGGTATCGAGTTGCGTGCAGCAGACTACGTTCAACTCGGGAAACTCTGTGTAGCAGTAAAGGAACCAGTCTCCACGCTGCAGTTCATGCTGAGGGAGATGCAAGAACATGTTATGAGTGTGCCTTACACTATGGTGACGGATGTGATTTCCCCGTGGGCTGCCATCACAGGCATTCGTGTTGCGGAGGTCTGCTTTCCGAACTGTGAGTCCACAGACACCCCTGTCATATGCTCGTGCTGCGGTAATGAGCTGAAGGGGCACCGCTTCACTACCGCACAGAAAGCACAGCTTCTCAGCGACGTGGTGCAGGTGGCGCTTGCAGGGCAGCGAGCGAAGTCGACGCGTGTTAGGATAGCCTTTGAGGCATGGCGACGATTCGTCTCACTCCACGGGCAGCGCATTGATCTCTTGATTGATGGGGCCAATTTGGGTTATTACGGGCTGAGCAGCTGGTACGAGGAGGCGAAAAGAGCCCTGTTATTGAAGCGCGGCCTTAAGGAGAGAGATATCAATTCACAAGATGTTACATTGTCAAAGCATCGCGCTGTTGATGTCACTGTTAACTTTCATCTCATTGATCTTGCGGTGCAGAAGGCACGGCGCCGTGGAATGCGACCGCTAGTCATTCTTCACGAGCGTCACTGCGAGACAAAGAACATGACATTGGCCAATGAGCTCCTCGCAACGCAGTGGCGTCGGGATGGAATTCTCTACTGCACTCCAAGCGGCCTTAATGACGATCTCTGCTGGCTGTACGCAGCGCTGGAGCTTACAACCCCAACAGATGACGTTTCCGGTGGTGTGGAGAAAACGGTGTGGGTACTGACAAACGACATGATGCGTGATCACCATTTTAGGCTTCTCAGCCCACGTTTTTTCGCCCGCTGGAGGGATCGCCATCGCATTGGGTTTAAGTGCTCCAGAGAGGATGGCCAAACACTGCTACACTGGGAGATGCCAGCACCATACGCGCAGTGCATGCAGGAGATGGGGTCCTGTGGCTGGCATATTCCTATTATGTACCCAGAAGAGGGAGAAGGTGATGATGATGCAGAGGAAAGAAATATGACTGATGGGATCAAGCAGCAACCGCAGAATAAAACTGATTGTGATGACAACAGTGACGATAAGGTTGTAGCGACCCCATTGCCTTCGGTGTGCCGCCGTTGGCTATGTGTCCGTTAAAATATATCAACGAATCCCTTCCCCCCCCCCACCACCACATATATATATATTCTTTCCCTCGGTTTTCTCTTTACCATGCTACACTATTTTGCAGGGGCACATCTTTTTACTTTTCTCCTCTTTCTTGTTTTATCACATGAACCCCCTAGTTGACCGGGCGCGAAGATGACGAAGGGTACCACGTCCATGGGCCAGCGCCACGGGCGCACCCACATTCTGTGCCGCCGTTGTGGACGTAACGCATACCACGTTCAATGGGAGCGCTGTGCCGCGTGTGCCTACCCTCGGCCTAGCCGCCGCCGTTTCAACTGGTCTGTTAAGGCCATCAAACGCCGCACCACAGGCACAGGCCGTTGCCGCTACTTGAAGGTGGTGAACCGCAGGATCAAGAACCACTTCAAGACGAACATCAAGGCGTAGCATCTCTGTTGGGCTCCTGGGGGAAAGCGAGGGAGGCACACGGCGTGTGGCAGGTGACATGTAGTGACGAAAGAGGCGCTGGCACTAGTGAAGGGTAAAGAATCTGACGGCATTTGGTGCCCATTGTATGTTGCATGTTTCTCTGTGACAACGACCCCATCGCAGGTAGCGTGCATTGGCTTCAACACCCCTTTATTTAATACAGAAAGGAAAATTTTTTTGTTGTTTCTCATTTCTGGTTATTGTTTTTTTTTTTTGGTGGAGGGAAGAGGGGAGGGGATTCATCATTATCTTCCAAAACAGCAATACTAAAGTTTTGCGTCTGGCTCTTCCTTCCTTTGGTGTGCGTGTTTTACCTTTTTATATTCTTGTCTCTCTTCCTGCTGCTCCAATTCACGATTCTTCTTCTTACTCGTCTCTCCTCCTCCAAATAGGCTCTTCTAAGACATATAGGCAGACAGGTCAAGGAGAAAATCGGAGTAAACTCTCCTATTGCGTTATTATCATTGATTCCCACATTTCCTTTTCCCCTTTGCTTCTCTTCTTCCCTCAGCCCCGCCCTTCTGTTTGCTTTCTTTTCTTCGTCACCATCGTCACTATCTCTCTCTCTCTTTTTCACAGTGTTGTAGATTACTTCTGTCGCGGTGAATTATGCGACGCGGTTTTTCGTACACCGTGGGGAATTTTATTAGCGCACCACTCTTTGTGGGGAGACGGTGTGCGACCTGCCTCTTGTGCGATGTGGAGTACGACTCCTGGGGAGAACATGCTGCAGGTGTCTCGCATATTGCTCGCAGCGCCATCTGTAGGACCTATGTTTCTCCGGAGCAGCATAATTCGATGATGCAGCAGCTGTGGAAGCATATAAGACTAGACTTTAACTACATTGACGAGGTGACGCACAAGAAGGAGGATCGTCGACGTGGCCGGCTCGCCTCCACAATGCGCCACCTCCGAGAGCAAGGCGTTCTCTGCCATTCCATTCCAAAACTATCGGTGAATGAAAATGGAGACACTTCGTTTCTTGTCACTACCGATCTCTTCGTGAATCTCATGCTAGTTGGCGAGGGCTACGCCAGGAAGGAGACACTGGATCGTGTTGCCCGTCTCATGCCTCGTTTGGAGGCCGTCGAGCTTAGTAGCGTCGTGAGGTACATCTTATCAAAGCGGCGCCTTGCCCGCCTCTTTGATGAGCTTGACATGCAGCTGCTTCTTTCTCACGGCGCTGAAACCAGGGGCGCAGAGGAGCATCAATTGGAGAATCAAACAAGTGAGCAGCAACGTGAAAGTGCGCCGAGGAACGGTAGTGCTGCACACGAGGTAAAACGTCTTCGCCAGGACGAAAAGGCTGTTGTTGTTCTTAGCTGCCTGGGAGATTTGCAAATGTACTCGCGACAAGACCGCTCACATAGCATCGCTACGAAGGCGGCGGCGGAGCAGCTCGTCCTCAATGTTCTCGGAACTCATGTCATGGAGAATGTTATCGCGGAGCTGGTGCACGCGGTGCTGCAGGGTGTCGTGGAGGAGGGGACGCCTGTCTGGCGGGCACATTGCAGCGAGTTGACCGACAAACTATTTGAGGACACGAGGGCTGCATCCCTACCGCTCGCATCATCCCTATCTTCACCCACAGTAACGGCAAGGAAAGGGGCCCACCAAAATCGAGCGGCGGAACTTGTCGTTCAATATGAACTCGAAGCAAAACCCACCATGACACTCATCCCGCCAGCGTTAGGGAGAACGTCATGGCACGAACTGATGCGAAGCTCAGGGTTTGAAGTAACGGTACCAAACCCAGTCAACAAGAGTGCCCTGTTTGCTCCAGTGTCTCCACGACTGTCAGCGACTAAAAAAAAGTAGCAATGAGTGCATCCGCTCGTTTGCTACGCAATTTCTTCAAGCTCGCCTTTTACCAAAGATTCTTTGAAATTTGCTCCGTGTGTGACTGCAGTTACCAATTTTGGCAGGTGGGTATGATCTCACATTAAGAGGTGGCGCATAACCGAGCAGGCTTTGCACTAAATACCTCGCAATGATTGAATTGCCGGAGGCTGGGATTCGGAATGGGGAGTAGGGCAGAAGAAGTTTTTTTTTTGAAATCTTTAACAACGTGTGTGACAGGAATAACCCAAGGCCACTGTTATCCTATATCTAAATATCTAAATATGTACTCTTCCTTTAATTGTCGCTGCCGCAGCTAACACAAACAGTGGTGCAAGTGCCACTTTCTTCTGACAGCAATAGCAAAGGCATCCACAAGTAGGAAAAAGGAAGCACAGGGAGCATCGAAAGGGAAAAAAAAGAAATCGATTCGGTGGATAGACAGCGTGGTGATTGCCATGTCCGCCGATGAAATTCCCAACTCGTCACAGCAGGTGACCATGAACACGACGGACCGTCTGTTCGAGCACATTGTGGGTAATTCTGGTGGCAAGAACTGCAAGTATGAAAAAGTTCACATTTTGGGTCGTGGGTCTTTTGGCGAGGCCTGGCTTGTTCGCCGTGTTTCGGACGGGCAGCTGCTCGTGGCGAAGCAGATGGACCTCACGTCGATGTCCGACAAGGACAAAAAGTACCTGGCTGGAGAAATCCAGTGCCTTGCTTTATGCAACCATTTTGCCATCATTAAATACATTGAGGACTTCACAGAAGGTGATTATATGCTGATCATCATGGAGTTCGCAGACGCGGGTGACTTGAACGAGCAAATCAAACAACGAATACGTGAGGGGATGAATTATTTTGAGGAGCACGAGGTGGCATATACTTTTGTACAGCTCGCAATGGCTTTGGAGCACATTCACCGTCGTCGCATGCTGCACCGTGATGTAAAGGGAGCGAATGTTATGCTCATGACGAATGGCATCATCAAACTTGGCGACTTTGGCTTCAGCCACAAGTACGAGGTCACCGTCTCGGAGGAGGTAGCCCAGACTTTCTGTGGCACGCCGTACTACCTTTCACCAGAGTTGTGGAGGCGCCAGCGCTATAGTAAGAAGGCAGACGTCTGGGCGCTTGGTATTTTACTATACGAAATGATGGCGCTCCGGCGTCCGTTTCTTGGAAAGGGAATGCGCCTGCTGATGGAGTCCGTGCTGTCAGGGAAGACATCGGTGCCGTTGCCCGAGAAGTTTAGCCCGGAGCTGCGTGGTGTGTGCATGGAGTTGCTGCAGGAGGACCCCAACAGGCGCCCCTCCATGTCGCAGCTGTGCCAGATGCCACACATGGTCAGACTGCTGAATGATTTTCGCATCAGTGTTGTGGCATCACCACACATAACAGACGAAGTCAAGAAGCAGATTGTTGAAAACGTTGACGAAGTTCTCAACGTCAACACCGACCCTGTGTACACTGGCCTTGTTGGTGAGGTATGCACATCGATTTATCATGAGGGGGATATCCGAAAGGAGAGTGATGGCGAGTGGAAGGAGCGTTTTCTCGTGTTGCGCGATGGTCACCTGGTCATCAGCCGACGGGAGGGGGATCGGGAAGCGCGACCACTATCAGTGAACTGCATCGTGAGTGTTGTTCCCATTCCATACCATGCGGCGAAGGTAGATGGTGTGTTCGCCATAAACGTGCGTGATCAACGCCCCATGTGGTTTCAGGCGCTAAGCCGAAAGGAAGCACACGAATGGGTGCACCGCATTCAGCAGGCCATGGGGATAGCGTGATGACTGAAAACGTCACCTGGAGGATTGAACGAGGCAGCAAGCAGCAGCACCAACAATCGCAAGAGGAGGGAGCGAAGCGAATAAAACAAACGATTAGAAGTGACAAGAGCGACACGTATCAAACGAAAGAAAACAAAAAAAAAGGGGGGGGGGGGTGGGGAGGACAAAACTAACAAAAGAAGCAAAAGAGAGCCAACCAAAGAAGACGGCAAAATAAAGCATAATTCGAAGGCTGGCGATATTGGTTGCAGCGAACGATAGGTGAGAGCAACACGAACAGCAGAATGGCATCACCGCCACCGTTATCAAATAAGGATGAAAACAGCGATGTAAACACGAGTACGATGGCAAACGGTAAAAACAGGGAAAAAAGGCAACTCAGATGGGCAAGAACGCTTAGACCACCCTTCATTTTCTTTTTGTGTTGTTTCATTAGTTACAGCAGTTTTTTTTTCCTTTTCTGTTTTTAATGCTTAAATCTTTTCCCCGCCCTTCTTCTTTGTATTCAACGATCCATTCACTTCTTATTTATCTTTTTAATGCGATGTGTTTGGCCCTGGTGGTCTTTTTACTTAGTGCCGCCTTTGCGGATGTTTGATGAAGTCACTGGGCAAGAATCAATTCTACTACCCGTTTAGGATATTTCTTTTTAATTACCCTCCCCAGAGCAGTATGTTGACGTGCGACAATTGTTATTCTGTTATTATTATTGTTATTACTATTATTATTATTAGTATTAGTGTTGCTGTGGGTTAGTGGCTTTTTTTTTGTTCTTTCTCGCTGCCATAGTGGAGGGCGATGAAAAAATGGAAGAGGGGAAGGAACGAAGCTCTGCTTCCCCTCCTCACTACCGACTAGAAACGATTGCTTTCCCGTTTCTTAACAGAGTCTCATATTTTCCGTCTCATTCCCCCCTCATTTCCCGCTGTTTGAACCCCCCCCTTTTTTTTTTTTCTTCCGTGCGCTTTTTGACGCTTCTCTTTTTTCCTCTTTCTTGTTTTTGTGAAGCGAGGAGAGGAGGAGGGTGTGGCTTGGGATCAGGGCGGGTATCACAGAGACTCGTATGGGCTGTTTTACGCTGATTTCAGCGACGGGGGATTCCGTGGTGATTTCGCTGAGCCCCGCCATCATCAGCCAATCCGCATGGCTTCAGGCGGCGCTTGATATCGGGGAGGAGGAGGGCATCGTGCCCATTATTAGCACACCAACTCTGCAGTGTCTCGTGGCATATATGACATATCACACAGCGTATCTGAACGAAGAGTTTCGGGAATTGGAGCTCCCCATTTCATGTACCTGCGTCAACAGCAATAGTGGATTGGGCTACGATGTGCACGAGATGCTGGGCCCCAGTGACATTGAATTCTTTGATAGTCGCTTCGGGACCGAGGACACATGGTGCCTGAAGTCGCAAGAGGCGTTTTTGGAGCTCTTGGTTGCTGCTGATTTTGTGGGTCACAATCACTTGATTAGGGTAGTTTTGGTGTATTTTTCTTGTCGTCTCATGTCTACGATGGAGTCTGACATTCTGCGGTGGTTTCCAAAGGTACTGAAGGACAAGATGGAGGCAGGCAAGGTGTTTATGTGTGGTGCTGATGATGATGGTGAGAGTGGCGGGGAACCCTTGCTGCTGCTGAGCAATGAGGAGCGCCTTCATGTGGTGAGGGAGATGCAGAAAATCATGTGTGTAGAGGAGTGAGGGCTACGCATGTGCGCGCCGTGGGAAGGTGTCTGAAAACATTTAGTTTCGAAACGAAGAGACTTGCAGTTGCGTGTAATGTGTGTTCTGCTTGCGCTCCACGGACTTTCGTGCATTTGTATTGCATTTCCCATGCTGTTTTTGTCTTTCTTTCTTCCCTTCTGTGTACATTTTCCACTGCTTAATGGAGAGACTACACCTGCTTTCATTTTCATTTTCCTTCGTGTGATGACCCTCATCACTCTCCTTTCGTTTGCGTGTACACCCACCCACTTGTATATATATATATATATATATATATATATATATATATATATATATATATATAACTGCATATGTGTCTCTCTGTGTAGAAGGGCAGAAAGAGGGGCTACTCGATTGGGGTTTGGGCGTGGAGGGTGTGCAGGGGTGTGGCGTTGGCGAGACACGCCTCGTGAAACTGGCGGGAGTAGCAGGAGTGTCAACCACCGTGATGTCGTCAAATCCCCAGTTGAAGAAGACTTCGAGAAAGAAATCGGCGTGCGTTCTTAGAAGGCCCGCACTGCCAATACCGCAGCTACCAACGGGCGAAAATGTAGAGATCGAAGTCGTGGGCTCGCGGGTTAAGCGCCTTCTCTACGATGCGCGTGCGTTGGTGGGAACGCGAGGGCGTCCAGACACCCCACTCACCGCACTACCCTTACCACCGAAGCGCAAAAATCGTCTTACTGCAATGATTTCTTCCGCTTCGTCGGCACCGTCGCAGGGTGGTGTGGGTGGGAAGTGCATGAATCCCGTTCTGTTTGAATCTTCCCTGGACGCCGCCCAGGGTGAACCGCTACTGCAATTGGAACGGATCGGTGAGCTTAAACGCTGGCTGGCAAATCCACATCATACGCTATGGGATACACTATTGAATCGGTTAGTGGATATTGTGTTGATGCCTAACACAGAACCAGAAGTTGCACTCTGTGTGGTATCGCTGCTTCTACGTCACACTGATGTGAATAGTTTCCCTGCGCTTCCTCTCGTTGTGCGCCGTCTACATGAAATGTGTGAGGGCGGCTTAGAGGGACGACTCTTAGAGGATTTGATGATGCGAGAGTCACTCATCAAGCCATTACTTCATATTCTTGGCAGTGATGCACTATTGCATCATCAGCCGAGTGTGCTGTGGGATACCTTGGAAGCCCTCCGCTGCTGCAGCACCATTAGTGACGTGATCCTCACGCAGCTTGTGACATTGGGAATGATACCTGAGGCAAACAAGTTGATGGAACGCATCTTGTCATATACCAGTGACTCGCCTTCTATGGGACAAAAAACATGTAACAATTTTATTTGCCTTCTTCTACCCTCGCTTTGTCTGCTCTACCGCAACCTCAGCACGCAGTACTCCCACCATTTGCGGAAGTTGGGCTCCCTGGACCACCTCTTGGATGTGTTGGACCGATTCCGTGATGATGGAGATGTAATTCAGGCAGCTGCACGGGCAATGGCGAAAACAGTGTTTGAGGATTGCTGTCTGGAGTACTACCAAAAAGGCACACGGGCCTGTCATATTGTAGTTATGGCGCTTGAGGCGAACATGGAGTTGGGTGGACTGACCATTAGCCGACTTTGCAGCACACTTGCGCGTCTTGTGGAGAGCCAGAGGGAGCTGCGAGATTGGTTTATGCAACATCATCATCGAACGCTGGTACGCCTTGTTGAGACGCATGTTGTGCCACACCAGGACTCTAACACCACTGCGAGCGTTGACGTACTGCGCGACTCGGAGAAAACTGGTGAAGAGGAGGACCTGTTGCAAAGCATCACATGGCTCGTGGGGGTGGCAGCGATGAGCGCAGAGTGCTCCACAGCTTTCGTGCTCGCGATCACCCCGATGCTAGTTGATTTCATGAGGGACCTCGACGTGAGAAAGTGGCACTTGATATTTATTTACACCCTCATGTGCCTGAGCAATCTCTCCTTTTTCTTCGCCGCGCTGGAGAAGGACGAAGGCGGCCATGCGTCCCTTGTGGAAATCTACATGACACTGGGACTCGTTCTAGCCGGTGTTCTCTTTGATGGCGACACGGAGGCGACAGTCGAGGCAACACGAGTGCTAGGGAATATGAGTCTAACGAATGCCGGACGTGATTGGATGGAATCAAACCGTTGCGATGAGGTATGCATCGTCTTTCTTGGGCATGAGGACCTACGCATTGTGTACAACTGCTTTGGTGTGTTGCTCAACCTGACTGCTGCTGACACATGCCGTGTGGTCGCTGATCCTGAGCTGATGCGCATGCTGCTGCAGCAGACGGGGAGGTACACTCGGGAGGAGGGTGTATCGGCGGAAAGGGCAAGGGAGAATAGCAGGCGCGGTGACACTGAAAGAACTGTTTCCGGCAAAGATGAGGATATGAGCTACACGGATCAAATTGCTGTTGTTGTAGAGAAGCTCCTACTGAACCTTAGTGACCTCGTCTAGCATTGGGCGTGGATCTACAGCTGTGAACACGTGTGATTAGAATACGGGGCCCAAGACGGCAAGCCCATTCGCACCTTTTTTTTTTTTACATGAGGAACTTCTGTAAATGACTGCGCATGAGCCCCAGAGTTGTTTCGTCCCTTCTTTTGATTTTATATGCGTGCTCTCACTTAACACCGCAGGAGCAACAGCACCAACGGATGAGGTGAAAACACGAAGGGCAGAAACAACACCGATTCCTCCACCCCCTCCAAAAAAGAAAAAAAAAACACGAAGAAAAGAACGGAATGGTTGAGAACGGCCACATGGACATTTTGAACTATAGTACATTTTTCTTTGCTCTTCCCCTTGTTGCAGTCTCAGAAACAAGCAAAGGGAAGTGTACAGCGATGGGCACCGAAGAAGCTGCAAATGGTAGTTCCAGTACACCACAGTTTGGATGGTATCGACCCCGATACCTACAGTCAAGCGACACGCCATTGCACTCCTTCCCAGCGCTTTCTAAGGTCGTTGTGAGCACTGGACTGGATGGAAACATCAGCGACGAGGAGGCGATGAGGCAGCGAGCCACGTTGGGCTACGCATGGGAGCGGATCAGACCAATAGAGGAGATATGGCATGGTGCGCCGCTGAGTGACAAGGTGCCACCGGCAAAGGACTACGAGCGGCTTCTACTGCTGCCGGATCCTTTACCGTGAACAGAGATACGCACTAGTAGGAGGCTGGCCAGCAAAGTCTTCTGCACTCGATTGACAAGGAGCTTTTCACAAACTCCTCACACAAGTACGCGCTCCGCATGTCTAATTGCGACAATATAAACCGTTTTTGTAGTCTTTTATCTTTTCTTTTTGTTCCTTCTTTTTCTTTCGTGTTGAGTTTGTCTGCACATCCTCAGAGAGGACTGTATAGGGGTGCGGGAGAGTGTAGAGTGGTGTTGGGGGATACGCTTTGCGTAGACGTGTGTCTGTACGACCAAGCAGCAACAACAACAACAAGCAAAAAAAAAAAAAGTAAGACAAGAAAGGAAGTGACAATGAGCACATCCTATGAACAGGAGTACGGGATGGTGCGTCTACCGCAACTAGTAATTGAGAACGGTCGATACAAAGATGCTGCCTTGATACTTAGACACGATGATGTTGATGATGATCATGACGGTCACCATACTTCCCCCCCCGTTCAACCTGCGCGGGGGTTCGCTGAGGTCTATTTGCAGCCTGTGGTGCGTTCTATTCTCACAGTGGAACAATTTATGCGATGGTCGAGACGGGATCATCGTGTGGAGGAAGCCAATTTGTGGAGCTTACTCCTCGAGCTATTGCTAGATGCCGAGCAGAGCAGCAAGTACAACCCCGACGCTATCGGCATCTCAGATGTGCAGCCACATCGTCGCTGGTACATTTCTCACCAGGCGCATATACAGGACCTGCTGCAGCGTCATCCACTATTGCGGCGTATGAATATCATTATGAGATGGTTGGAGCAGACCTATAGAGAGGGGAATACACCACTGAAGCTATCAGCATCTCAGTTGCCCGAGGAGGCATTGTTGCTACGGCAAATCATTTTATCACATTTGCGTGGTGGTGAACTTTACCGGGCTATTGATTTAGCTGTCTCAGCGAAAAATTGCACGTACAGTTGCTTGTTGAGCGCTGCACAGATGCAAACAGTTGCGGAGTCTTGGTTTAACGCGACGCCGCTAGTTCCGCTTTTCGGGGAGTATGGCAACGGAGAGATGGATCAGGTGTGGGTGGGCAACGAGCACCGCCTGGACAGTCTTTCCCAGCTTTATGAGGACTCAGTGGCATTATCGAACTCAGGTGAAGGACAAACAACCATTGGTGGGTTAGATGCTGTCATTGCATCTGTGCTCTGTGGAAACTTGGATGTGATGGAGCCGGCATTTGTGGTGGCAGGGAACTGGAAGGATGCGGTCTGGTGCCATTTGCGTTCAGCTTTGGTGTTGTGTTTCACAAAGACTCTTATGAGTGCACATCATCCCGTTGATGCGCCATACGCCGGTCTGGTAGAGAAACTCACTGGTTCACACGACGTTTGGCAGGAGAAAACAGCTCACTTCGTGGTTCAACGACTTGCAACGAGGCTTCAGAGCACATATCTTGAAACTGTATCATTGGAGGAGCAGTTGCAGATGCGTATCATCCTTCAGTTCCTATCCCCTGGATCTGTAGACTGGATGAACCTGACAGCGGAGGTGAAGAAGAGGCACTGTGATGAGCCTCGTTTGATATCGCATCTACTACTTTCTCTGGACACAGCATACAACGAGGCACTACATGCCTATTCTGTTCAGGTGTACTCCAGGGGTTTAAGTACTGCTCTCGCACTGTATGTGCAGGATCTTGCCCAGATGCCAAACTATCCCACAAAGGACGCGATGCGAAGTGTTATTGCAATGAACTTGCATCTGCGTGATGTCCGTCAGCGAGCAGCCGTATACGCCGCGTTTCTCGTAGCCTGTCGTCGCAGGGAATTGGAGTTCCTAAACCGGCAAGACGTCGAATTGCATGAGGAAAAACTCGTACACATGTTCTGCAAGGCTGATCCTGACAACGCGGTGCATGATGAGGTGATGCGCCTGTTGAACCAAAAAATGGAACCCGGCTTGCTCCTGACACACAACCCGGTGGCAGAGGATGTGATGTGGCGCGCGATGCATGCAGATTCTCATGATGATTTTGTTACCTCTCTCCGCCATGCTCTTAACGCGTGCATCACTTTCTGGTTGGCTGAGCCGCACGCAGAGCTCGATGCCATTACAGACGTATCTGTTGTTCTGCAGCGTACCATTTTGCCCAATATACAACGTGATAATAATAGCAATAATAATGATCTGGTGTGTGCAGAGGCAGACGACATGGAGCTCACCGAGGCGCACTTCTGGTTAACCTTTTCGCGCTTGCGGTCAATAGCGGATGATCACGCACGCAGCACTGCCCAGCTCGATGTGGCACATGGGAAAGGTGACAAGACACTTGTATTCCAGCTGGCACAGGAGGAGGGGGCCTTGTTACGGGAGTTGTATGAGCTGACAAATCAGGCGCTCTCACACGGGGGCGCCTTGGTGCGTCACTCTCGTGCGTGCATCACCGCCATCACATGGCTTGTTCAGTTGTTTGTGGAGGAGGTGACGCTTTCCGTACGTCTCTCGGATCCGGGTAGTGGGGTCATGTTAGAGCAGCTGCGCAACGTCTTTAGTCTCGTGGAGCAGATGGATGCGCTGGGTTATGTGGATCCGGATATGATTCCCCAACGGAGCGCGAAGGATCTGTTCGATGCGGTGCGTGCGGTGCGCCTTGCATACGGGCAGAAGGCGCACGACATGATGGTGAGAGAGGCGATAAATACGGCTGCAGCACGGAGACTTCAGATGGTGAGCCACATTATACGAGGCAGTGCCACTGGCTACGCAGACAAGATGCTTCAGTGAGGATGGTTCCTGCACTTATGCACAGAAGGAAGAAAATGGAGGTAATGGGAGTACATATACATATACATATACATATATATACTCTTCTTGCACTGTATCAAGACATGCGGTTGATAATTAATGGGAGAAGAGGCAAGAGGGAAATGAAAAGACGGGGGAAAAAAGCAAAAAAAAAAAGAACGTCAAAAAGGTGGAAATGCTGCGAAGGAAATGCTTTGGCCTTCTTCCTTCAGCATTTCCCGCCACTCTTCTTTCTTCATATTGAATTTCTCTGCGACAACATCGTCATCATCATCGTCTGCTGCTAATGTTGCTTCTTACAGTTTTTCTTTTAGCTCCTCCTTTTTCTCCCCTTTCTTCGCCTTTCTGGCGCCTATTTTGTGCGGCTTGTAGCAGGTGGCAGGGCCGACCTGCAGCGGCGAGAACAGGGGCGGCGCCAATAGTGGCTGCTGTGTCGATGCTGCAGGATACTGGCGCCATGAGGAACACAGAGCCATTTGACGGCTGCACAGCTCCACTCCGGTTTAAAATTTCTTGCATCGGACCTCCTGCATCCTCGGACTTCCAGAGACTTCACACTGCTTCTCCACAGCAGTCATCGTCCATGGCTCTCAAAGAGGCAATAGATGTGCAGAAAGAGACCCTTCAGTCTATTGAGAGGACAGAGCGTATAATAAACTCCGCAGAAGATCTTGGCATATTGAGTAGACAGCAGCTTGCCGAGGACAATGTGATCATCGAAATTATCGATTCATCTCTGGTGAAGAATGAGTCGATCTTGCGGCGGGCGAGACGCGATATTTATTGGTTCAGAATGCAGCTTCAGAGGGACAAGGTGTTTCTTTTTCTATTCGCCCTCGTCATCTTACTCTCTGTTGGCGCCATTGTCGTTTCTATTCTGTACAAGAAAAAGCAGTAATGGCGACACTCATCATGTGCATGCACACACGTATATATATATATATATATATATATATATATATATACATATTATTGTTAAGAGATTCTACGCTGGTGTATGTTTGCTTACGCTCCTCTTGTGTGTTGCCTTTCCTCGTCGGCATTATTGTTTTCCCTCGAGTTTGATGGACGTCTCATACACATGAGGGATTTGGCAACCGGAAGAGTAGAGCATTCAATCAATGTACAGTCGGGTTGCTGGTACATTTGCGTTGCGTCTTGCTGACCTTTTCATCCCTTCCCACTCTTTCTTTTGCTTCCTTCTGTATTAGTGTGCAGGTGTGTGGTTAATGTTCCCCTGATTGTGATCTCTTTCCTGATTGGTTTGTGCTTTGTTTTGCATATCTTTTTCTTCTCCCCCCGGTGTGTTTGCTTCTCTTCTGCGGGAGAAGGTCACTTTCGTCATGCCAGCGGAGGAGTTCGCTGAGGTCTTTGATTTTCTCCACAGCGGCCGCGAGGATGTGCGCAAGATGGCGGTGCACGGTATTGCAGAGCAGAGCAAAGACAACAGGGACCTTTTCGCCTTCTTGTCGTCACCAGAACACGGGGTGCGCTCTATTGACGCACTCCTGCAGTTTCTTCACGCCGGCGGCATCCAGCTGCTGGGTGACATTTTGACAATTCTTATTAACTGCTCTGCAGATGGTGACTGCTGCGAGATGCTCGTATCGCGAAAGGTTGTCCCCAAGGCGATGCGTCTACTCGACAACATCGACAACTCCGACCACACGGATTCGCTGAAGCGCGGAGTCGAGGAGATGACTCTCATGCTGCTCAGTAATCTGACAGCAAGTCACATTAGCGCGGTAGGAGACCTCTTGCAGGTGGATGACGCGGACCTGTGCGGCTTCTACCTGGAAAAGCTGCAAGTGTACTACACCCGATTTGCCTACAGCTGCACTGCGGCAAAGGAGGGAGGAGGGGGTGTGGGTGGTGACGACGGGGACGCGGCAGACAAGCCCCATGGGCGCGATCTTCAGCGGTGGATTCTGCAAATACTTCTCAACTTGACTCGCTCCGATGATGGCCAGAGGATTCTTTTGAAGGATGAAGAATGGACAAAAACCCTCACAGAATGCCTTGGATCTGCCAACAAGCGGCACCGCCTGTTGGCAGCGCAATGTTTCCGAAACTGCAGTTTTCACAAGGAACGACACGCGGAAATCTTGCGAAGCCGTTGCCCTTTAGTCTGCGTGGAGCGAATGAACGATGGTAGCGAGCACGACGAGGAGGTTGAGATGCTGCTGGCAGAGATTATCACGGGCGTGATGCAATCTGAGGAAGGGATGGAGTCCCTCGATGGAATAAATGCCAAGAGACACCTTCAGGCCGCAGTTTCCGATAAAAAGGTATGCAGTGAAACAGCGGCGTTTCTCACACGACATGTATTGCCATTCCTTGATGACGTCGTTGACGCATACGTGGTTCCTGGAAGTGACGGCATTGGTTAACAGTTCGAGAAAATGTAATGAGCGATTCTTTCTTTTTTCCCTTTCTCCTCCTCCCTCCCTCTGTGTGTGCATGTTTGTCCAGTGGAGAGGGGGGGGGAAGTTGGTGAAGGTTGTGTGAGGAAATGAAGATAGAACTCGCGGGAAAAGTATGGACGGTGCCGCTGCCGCAGCGCGACGTGTTTCAGTCGGTTGCACCATTCCATGCTTTAAATAAAAGAACGAAAACAACAAAATCGATCTCTGCGCGAGTGTAAATGACCGCTGGAATGCGAGGGATGCAGTCGCAACGGCAGGTCACATGCTCCTTCCTTTTGCCTCTCTCGCTCCCGCGTTTATCTTAGCAGTAGTAGTAGTCAAAAAACCGAAGGAAAGATAAATCTGAGGTGAATAGAAGTGAGAAAACGTTGGTAGGTGAGTCTGTGGATAGCAAAGATCATCAGCCGAAGGACTACAAAAGAAGGAAGGGAAAAAAAAAACGAATCTGAAGGAAAAATAAGAAAAACAACAGCAGCAAAGCAAGTAATCGAGAAATGTTCCGTCGTGTCGCTACATCTTCGATTCTGCGATCCAATGGGGTGTCTGCACGCTCGTACTTCTACCCATCGCCTGGTGAGACTGGCATTAGTGCGGCGACGACAGTTATGATGTTGAAGACGATCTGTGTGCTTACGGTAATCAAGGCGTTTGCTCTCAACTACGTTGTCTTTGAGCGCTACAGCACAAAACACCAGTTTGTGGATGACTCTACGGATCTCTGGGAGGACGATGGGACCGTAATGGAGGGCGAGGAGGCTGTGGCAAACCTCCGCATTCAGCGTGAACGCATCATGCCTTTTATGAATGACATCAAGGAGAAGCTGGAGGCTGCCGGTGTCGACACCGAGTCCTAGTAGGAGCACGCTGGAGTGCACAGATGATCCATATGCGGTGTCTGCGCCATCAGATAACTCTTTTTTTTTTCTTTCTTTTCACTCTTCTTTTTGCAATTTCTTGTTTCCATCGCCTCGGTTGTCGAGCTGGTAGCTTGCTCCCGTGTCTTCAATTTGTAGATAGTAGCAGAAGCGGTAGGAACTCATTGCATACCCGCACTCAACGTGTATATGTGTTTCTTTGTGTCTGTGTGTGTGTGAAATGAGTGAGTGGGTGTGTGGGGAAATCTCGAATTTACTTTTCTTCTTCGGATCGTGCTATGCAGAATGTGACGCGGTGTCGATAGGGAGGGAAAGGGGAAAAGATGAAGAGGCTGTTCTGGCAGGGAGTGGAGTTGTTGTTTGAGGGATAAAAGGGGGACTGTGAGGGAATTGGGGTGATGCAACATGACCGTAGGAGTTGTCATGCGTGGGCCGATGGTTGCGTCCGATCTACCCATCTCCTCCCTTTTTCTTTCTTTTTTTTTTTTTGCTGCGCTTCTCTTCTTCATTTCCTTTTTCATCTGTTTTCGTTTGTTTTGTTTTTGCCGAACTTTCGAAGGGCGATGGCGTGAACGGTAGTGGCCACGTCCGTGTGTCGCGGTGGTCGGCGTACCGTCTGCCTCGCTGGTGTACGAGAGTGTAGTTGAATTCATTTCCCATGCTGTAATTGCCTGCTTCACTTCTGCCGTTTTATATGTTGCTTGCGGTATGCGGGTGGTAGTGGGGGGGAGGGCAGCCGCACACACCGAAGCACCCACACTATACGAGAAAAGCAAAATCTCAACGCGAAGAGACACATACGGAAGTTATCACAGTCTCGGCCGGTGCTGCAGTCCTGACCATATAATGAGCTCCATCTTTTCGGAACTTCGCCGTTCAGAGCGGTTGCTTCCGGTTGAGGGCAGTGCGTCGTTTCAGCGCATTTCCTCATGGCGTCCCCTTCTCGTCGACGTGCAGAAGCAGCCCGCACTGTATGAGCACGTAGCATTCTTTCGTGGCGATGCGCAAAGAGGTTCAAAATGGATGTACACAATACGTTCGTCTCGTGTATCCACACGGCAAGTTCCGTTTATTAACTTCATGCCGAGGAATGTCCCCGGTGCTACTGCCCCTCAAGGAGCAGCAATAGGAGGCAAAAGTTTGGGAGGTGACGCTTCTGACGACGTGCCACCAACGTTTATGTGTAAGCGGCACATCGAGGCGCTGGCCCCGTACGAGTGCCTTATGTGTCCCACTCTTCTTTTGAGCCCGCTGCGTCCGTCGTGTACATGGCGCATTTCTCGCATCGCAGCACAGCTTTCCCTCCCTGCACAGGAGGTATTCCTCTTTTTCTCAATGATGCTGGTGTACCTTGATGTGATAGTGGAAACAATGTTTCCCAAACCACTCAACTTTCAGGAGCTCTCCGATGTTGTGGACAAACACTACATTCAGCGTTTCTTACCTGTTTCTAAGGATGGCGAGGAGGAGGATGCACGCTGGCGTCCTTTCACTGTTTTGCTGCGTTCTGCAATAGCCTTGTGGAAGGAGCGGCGTGAGGCAACCGTAGCGGCCTCTGTATCTCTTGGATTTCTTGCCACTGCTCTGTGCCTACGTGACATTCACGACATGTCGTATCACGCGTTCGTGCCCTCGGCGCCACGTGACGCTGTCTTGGAGAATCACCCCTTTCGTCTGCCGCCACTAGCGGATGATACCCTCGTTGTCCACTTTGTTCCAACGTGGGAGCGTGTCCTGCAGGCAGCGCATCGGGATACGTCGTTGCTGGCTAACCTACACGAATACCTTAGCAACAGAAACAACGAGTGCATGGCGGCTGTTCATCTGTATGTATGTCGACACCCTACAATGGCCCACATCTTTACCTCCCTGAGCGACTTGCCGCTGAGCTGCGAGGAGTTAGCAGATTTTGTCTGTCGTCTCGGTGCCTCATTGTGGTCCTCGCCAGACATGGCCAAGAGCATAGTACTGTCGAAGGTGCAGTCGAATTTTGTTATACAAGTCATTCGAGAGGTGTTCTTCGCTACATCGCTACGGCTACAGCACCGCGGCATACATGAGCTGCGAGTGCGGCGCGTCAACCTCACTGATCTTGCACTGACAGTCATTCAGGACGATGGACGAGAGAGAGAGGTGGGTCACCCAGCGGGGTTTTATGCAGGGCGCACAGCAATGGGGGACACCGCGCTAAAGAATGCAGGTACCTCTAACAATAACACCAACATCAACGACAGAAACTGCAATAATCTGCCCCTCTGGCTCGTAACAGCAGGCGGTCTCGATGTCGCGCGGACGTTTCTGCGGCATCTTATTCAAGGCAGACGTCCCATCAAGTTACCCATGGTGGCAACACCTCCATCTTCTTATTGTGATGATGCTGGTGTAGAAACAGATGACAGGGAGAAGATAGTTACTACTACTACTACCACTACCACTTCTACTGTTGCGGCGGAAGTGGGAAAGAAGGGGGAGGAAAACATGGCTGAGCAGCCTTTTGTGGCGCTTACACGTGCAGAGGAGGGTATTTTGTATCGTATATTTCAGAGTCATGGCGCTGCTCTGCAGCTTACCGGATGCGGTATCCAGCAGCTGCACTTGCGGGCAACTGATGGCCAGCTTATCTTGCGACGGGTGTGCGGTGCCACCGCCGCGTGGGACCTCCGAGACTGCTACGACACTGAAGATACATCAAAACTGCGGCACCCTCCTCGAATTGTAACCGCCAATAGGCCTCTTCCGCTTCCAGAGGGTGTGCTGCCTGCTCGCGTGACGCTGAGGGGGGTGCGCGGAATGATACAACATTACTGGAGAGCGATTCTCGTGGAGCAAAAGCGCGCTACCCTTTCCGGGTTCCCATCGGTGAGGGGCACAACGCTGTTTCCCATTGACAAGGTAGTTGCTCTGCACGTGCTGCGGCATCATCCACAGTACCACACAAAGCTGCGTGGCTGTGGCATTGTGGAGATTTGCGTGCAGCAGCAGCAGCAGAAGCAGGAAGGAAAAGAGGAACAGCGACGTAGTTCTACGGACGGTGGCCGGGATTTTCGGCGTTTCCAGCCCGATGGTGAAGGAGTGGAGGATGGATGCAAGCAGGTGGAGGAGGACACGTCAGGGCACGTACCAACCCTTGTCATCATACGTCCATGTGGCTCTTCATCAGTCTTCGCGTACGAGGACTGCTTCTGCCCGGTCACGGGTGGACTTCGGCGTCCACAGATACTTGAGAGCGGAGGCGGGGAGGCGGGAGCGGTGCGATGGTCAACCACCTTACCACTTCTATCATCATCACGCTCGCGGAAGCGGTCCCTTTCCAGAATAAGGGATTGATATCGTTTCCGACACATGTCTCCTCATTACCCCAGAAGTCTGTCTCGCCCTGAAACGAGTAACCAAATGCAAATCATGTGATACAACAGTCAGAAGCAAACATGCATGGATTTATACACATACACAACGTGCATTTTCAGCAGCGTTTCATGGCGAGTCCAATCTGCACATTTTCTCCCACCTCTCTCTATTTTCAACCTTCTAGTCACCGCCGTCGTTCCCGAAACAGAGAACGAGTATCGACATCGGCCTACCCCAAAGCCTTAAGAGACTGGTGTGCAAATGAGGGGTCAGCACGGCGTCAGCACGGCGTAAGCACGTGCAACTGGTCGCCATCAATGCATATTGAATCGGATGGAATCCTTTTGCTTCTTCTTCTTCAATCATCAACATACTGAAGAGATAAGGTGTGTGTGTGTTTGTGTGTTCGTGCGTGTGCTTGAAAAGAAAGGCGGACACAAACGTGCGAACAAACAAGTGAGAGAGAAAAGTATCTAAACGAAGAGGAACACACAATCCAAACGACAGGGACAGGAAAAGATTAGATAGGAGGAGGGGGTTGGGGCGATCGCATTGTGTGTGGTGTGCCTCGACGTAGCGATGAAATTCCCAACACTGTCGCCCATTGAGATCCCGAACAGCTGCTGGCTTCCACGTCGTATCCTCCTTGTGCGGCACGGGGAATCAGCGGCAAATGTTGACCGCACACTCTACAGCAAGATCCCCGACTGGAAAATACCACTCACAGAACGAGGACGTGCGCAGGCACTTGACTGTGGCCGCCGTCTTCGCAATATTATGAAGAATGAGAAGCTGTACCTTTACTATTCACCGTACATCCGCGCGCGGCAGACCCTAGTAGAAGTACGGAAGAGTCTGGTGGCGTCTCAAATACAGGGCGAGCGTGAGGACGAGCGGTTGCGGGAACAGGAGATGGGAAATTTCCAGCCCATGGACAAGATGGATGAGGTGTGGGCTGAGCGTAGCGCTTTTGGACGTTCGTACTACCGATTTCCAGGTGGTGAGAGCAGCGCAGATGTTGGGGACCGCGTGTCAACATTTTTTGATTCTCTCTTCCGTGAGAGGTTGGAGCTTAACTCACTCTCTGCGCGGAGCCAAAATGACGGTGGTGGACCGCTTACATTACCGAACGAGGATGAACACAACGTGGTAATCATTTCGCATGGTCTGTTAATTCGGCTTTTCATTGGTCGCTGGTTTCGTGTGCCAATGGAAGTGTTTGAGACTATGCGCAATCCGCACAACTGTGGAATTGTGGTGCTGGAGCGCCATGATTCTGGCCGGATGGTGATGACAGACATCAGCAAAAGGCTCTTCGGGAGTGACCCACTGCTGGAATTGATGAAATTTGACGTTCAAGACAACACTAAGTTGTACTGCCGGCTTTTCTTTTCGGAGAACCCCAATCCGAGTGCCTCAAGAGACAGGGAGTGAACAGGAACGCTGACTTTGGGAGAGGGAGGGACAAAGCATTCGTCAATTGTCTCATTACGCACTATTCCCTTCTTTTTGCATTCGTTCTATTTGTGCTTGCTGATTTGTTATTTGTTTGCTTTTTTTTTCATGCGTTTTTTTTTGTTTTTTAGAGAGAGAGAGAGAGAGAGCGAGAGCCTTTTCGCCTTTTCCCCGCTCGCTTGCTTCTACGTTGGTTGTATAAGGCCGTGAGTTTAGCTACCCTCGCCTCGCCCCCTCCTGCACTTTCGATGGATTTGTATGTGCCGTCTTGCCTCGCTACTATTTCTCTCTTCCTGCTGCTGCAGTCGTCGTCACCTCTCTCTTCCTTCATTTTTTTTTCTTTTTTAATCTCCCCAAGATTTTCTTGGTTTTTGTCGACATTTTCCCCTTCCATTTGTAGTTGGTTCACTAGTAATACTTGCGTTTTTGTTACTGTGGTCGCCATCGCCGTTTGTCTCTCACTTCAACTGCGGGAAGAGGAACAGTGGAAGAGGAGTGAGGTGGGAGCGGGTATTTCTCGGCCTCTCTCTCTCTCTCTTTCTTTCCCCTCTTCGGCGGGATGGCCGCACTTCGGTTGACTATGCGGCGGGCATGTGCAAAAGGCACCATGTCAAACGCCGGTACCCCTCTGGCAGGTACACCTATCGCGTCGTCGTCAAGCGGCGCATCGTCATCGGTAGTCACACATGCGGGAAATAGCGGCAGAATGTCTATTACAATTCGCAGTGGCGGTAGTCGTCGACCATCAAGCTTGCCGGTGCATTTTTCCGAACCCGTCAAGCGCATCATATTCGTGCGTAACGGCAAGAGCCTCGCCAACGTGGATATTGGCACGCATGTCACTACTCCGGACTGGCGCATCCCCATCTTGCCGGAGGGTGAAGAGGAGAGTTACCAGGCTGGAAGGCGCGTGGCGGAGATGGTAGGGGACGAACCAGTATACTATTACTTTTCACCTTACCTGCGCTGCAGGCAAAGCCTTAAGCATATGCTTCGTGGGTACGATGACTACAGAAGTGAACATCATATGAAAGTTGAGCAAATCATCGGTGTGCGCGAAGATGTGCGTCTTCGGGATGGGGATATCGGCCGTTACGAGACAAAAGAGGAGATTATCCGCCACCTGCAAGAGCGAGAGGTGTACGGCAAGTTCTACTACCGGTTCCCTCACGGTGAGAGCGGTGCAGACGTGTGCGACCGCGTCACCAGTTTTTTAGATGCCTTCCAGCGGGAGCGTTTAGACTTCCCAATGGACACAAATGTCGTCATTGTAACACATGGACAGACGATATGCATGTTTGTGAAACGTTGGTTTCACCTGACTGTTGACACATTTCATTTAATGTCATTACCACAAACCGGGTCAATCAGCACCTTGACGCGCATGCATCATTGCAGCTGCTTTCGTCTTGATGATGATTCCGTGAATGCAATGAAGCTCCCTCTATCACTGAATGAGGACAATGGTTATAAGTACCGCAACAAACAGCTATTGGGATCGATGAGCACAGGTGCGCCGTTCATGTAGACGGCTCTCCTTGCACAGCGCATCTCCGCATACTTCTTTCCCTTCTTTTCTGTTTGTGTTGTTTGGAGTTTTTGTTTTCGTCATGTGCTCTGTATTTTCTATTTTCGCTCTCTGCAGGGTTTTTTTCTTTTTTTTTCTGTATTAAATCTTAAAATTTCTTTCTTTTCTCTTCTTTCACACATTGTTTCTATTATGTATACAACATATGGTGAAGTTTAGGGAGTGTGTCGCACCACGGTGTCTCACGAGCGAGGGAAGTAGTGGAAAAATGCCTTGTTGCATTGTCTGCGCAAAGGAGTCTTCGCGGTATCGCTGCCGGTTGTGCCGTGGCGCCTACTGCTCCTCGTCATGCCACAAGGTCCACCGTGATGCCGAACACCCTGATCACTGTACGGGGATGCAGAAGACAAGCGATGGTGTGGAGCTGCCTTTTCCCCAAAGTATTGAGGGTCCTACCACTGTTGCTGCTTTACGGGAGGGTGGGGAAAACGATGCAGGGGCTCCTTCCAAGCGAGGAGGTGAAGGTGACGCGAATTTCATCTACGGCGAGAGGGACGAGGATGGTGTTCTCGTGGTTCTCGGGGAGGCGCATTTGGCGGCGCTGGCGCAAGACAGGAATATTCGCTGGAAGTTGCGAAGTGAGGAGTTACAGCGGCTATTACGTATTATTGACTCGAGCCGCTCTCGCATCGATGCTTTGGATGCGGCGATGGCAAACACTCGGGAGTTCAAGGAGTTCTGCGACGATGTGCTGCGTGTGGTGGCCACTTCGGAACAAGAACTGAAGCCGCGTGTTCTGTGATGTCTGTGGTGTCTGCGAATGTCTTCTTGCCAACGGGGACAGGAACCCTACCGATAACGGCAGAATCTTCTCACCACACCCTGATGTTTTTCTTATTTATCTGCAACTGTTCTTCTCCGTTGGAAAGTGTTGTTGCCGCGGTGTCTTTTTCTTCTTTCACTTATTATTATTATTATTTTTTTTTTGCCGCTGCTTTCTTTTGTGGACATTAAATTTTACCCCCTTTTCAAATTTATCGCTTCTGATCGCCGTATGGACATGAAGCGGTGGATAAAGCCCAATTAAATATACTTTGGGTTTCCATCTCCTACGGGAGCGTTGAACTGCAACTGCGGTAGATCATCACAAAGGAACCATTTCGAGACAATCATACGCGATAAGGGAAAGGAACAACATTACCACCAAGAAGGGTAGGAAAGGAAATTGGATAGTTTAAAGAAAGCAGCTCAGACCTACTGAAGCGCGTACATATATATATATATATATATATATATAGAGAGAGAGAGAGAGAGAGAGAGAGATAAAGAATAGGGAAAAGTGGGGGGAAACACACATACACGCAAAAGCAATACATACGTACGTGACATCTTGGAGTTATATAGTACTTCTGTGGATATGCTGTTTAGGGATTCTGGGAGTGATGTGCATGACTCAGAGGGTACGGATGAATTCTCGAGCGGTGGTAGCTTAGCAAGTTGTGACTCTTACACTACACGTGCCTTTGAGAGTAGAATGCGACTTCTTATGGATAATGCCCCTGTTACCGAAGTGAGCTCCCCGGAAGGTTTGAAGGCACCAGGTACGATGTTTGTGGGAGATGGCATCACAGTGGCAGAAGATAGCGAGAGAAGGGGAAAGACGACTAAAGTTAACAATGTGGCAGTTGAGGGGCCAGTGTCATGCTTCAACTGCGAAGGAGATGCAGAATGGACCTCTTTACTGCGGGATTTGGATGGTGACGGGCTGCAAGACACCGAATTTTATGAGTATCCAACACCAGACTACTTCAAGGCATATCCGCCACAGCCTTTAGGTGATGAGCGCGGCGGAGAGGGGGGTAGTGGCGCCACATCGAGCCATCATTATGGTACAAAGATGTTTGTCGGAGGACTGCGCTTTGAGGTTGTGCAGGTTGGAAGGCACATGATTAGTTGGATTTTTGAAATAGCATGTGGCGTGCGGCTGCCACTCAACTCGATTCTTCTGCACCGCAAGGCCAAGGGTGGAAGGAGTGGGTCACCAACAGGCTGCGCGTCAGTATTTGTGGCGAGTGAACATGACATTGAGCTGCTGCTCTCTATGAACCAGCGTATTTTTTGCGGGGAGAAGGGCCTGTACGTGGCGTCATCCGCGGGTCACATGACGGAGCTCATCGCTTCCAAGACCATTCTTGACGTGGAGGATGGACGTGTGCGGGGGCCGACGCATCCCATCATCATTGAACGAGCGTACGGCACATCAGGTCACCACAGAACACGTAGTAGTACCAATAACACACCTCGACACGAACCAATTCCTTCTGGACTTCCTCCTCCATACGACGCTTCCCACTTACCACAGCCAGTAGGTGCATCATCCACGCAGGTGTACAGTAACGCTTCATCTATGCGAAGCAATTTGTCTATATCTACGGGTGTGAGTGCCCCGCAAAACCGTCCACCACTCCTCACTCCAGCTAAGGAGACTGTGTATCACCAGTACCCAGGTGATTTGGGCGTGAGTCAGCTTCTGCAGCACGTTACAATGGAACTGCGACAACCTGCTGCTATCTTTGTTGGTGGATTACCCGTGGATGTGGTTCGGGAGTTCGTTGCATGGATCTTTTTACTTTTCGGTGTCTCTGTGCACCCATGCAACGTTACTCTTCACGTGGACAGTTATCCTGCGGATAAAGGCGGTTGCGCTCTGGTGAAATTGGAGGAGCCGGACGTGCCCAAGGCGACGGTCTGGACGAAGCGAGTGCTTTGTGACGCGCGCGGGGTGTCCTTTGCTGAGTCGCAGCGCGCTCTCCTCTCCCTTTTAGCGGCACGAGACAAGGCCAGTGGCCCCGCACGCCCTCTCTTCATCAAGCGAAAGGACGGCGGGCATGGGGCCATGAGAGGAGAGGCAACTACAGCTGTTGATGCTACTGCAGCAATCGGACAATGTCTTCTATTCAATGGAACGTGGGACCACTCACGGGTGACGGCATGGCAGCCTGATGCCTCACAAGGTCCGCCGCCACCGTACATGCAAAACGTCATAATTGGCAACCAAACGTATCAGGTACCCGTGGGTGCTAGTATTCAGTTGCAACTTGTGCCTGTCATCACAGCACCGGGCAATGTGCCACAACCCATGCCAATTCAGCCTGCAACAGCTCCCCCGCCGATATATCAGCGGATGCCCCCGCCACCGCGGTGAGGAGGAGAGTAAGCGGAGCAGAGACTGAAGGAGGGGAGAGGGTTCTATTTCCGAGAGGGTCAATGAGAGGATGGGAAAAAACTAAACAAACAGAAGCAACAGCAGATGCTGAAAGAGGAGCCAAAAGAAAAACTCGATAATAATGATAATAACAAAAGATCCCTATGATGATTTGACGCAAAGAAAAGAGGAGAAAGAAAAAAAAAATGCTGAAAGATTACAGTTGCTCACAAGAAAATGGAGCTCCGAATCAATAATGTGTGAGGGATTAGGTGTGTTGGGCTGCTTTCGTTTTACACCCCATTCACAATCCGAAATGCATTCACAGACGCAAAAGGGCGTGTATTTATCTGCACGAAAGGGATGTATCGTTGAATGACACATTTAGCAGACGGGCTTTCCCTCTGACTGCTTTCTTTCTCTCCTCCTTTCTCTCTTCTCTCTTCCACGTCACTTTGCTTCACGCTTCTCTTATTACATTTCTACAAAACAAAAAGCGGAGGCACTCCCTCCCTCCTTGCTCGTCCTCGGTTTTTGTTGTTGCTCTCGCAGGTATCAGGTAAACTCGCAATTTCGTTTTTTTTCGCTTACACCGACACCTATTTTTATCCGCTCGTCTATGTATTTACTCCAAGGTGTTCGTTTCTTCTTACTCACTCAATCTCTCTCTCTCTCTCCCCCCCCCTCCTCCACTCCTGCCTGTCGCATCCTACGCTTCATTGTTTTGTGTTTTTGTTTTCTTCTTACGACCCTATTGCCTCTCTGGGGCTGGCGTCCGTGGTCGCAGCCAGTAGGAGTGGTAGTAGCAGTAGCAGCAGCAGAGGAATAAAACAAAAGTTGGTAAGGGGGCTAGCGATGAGCATAGAAGTGCACGTGCGCATCCGGCCTAATGTGTCTAACGGCGTGTGGTCAAGTGCAGAGACTGTGTTGTACAGTACGCAAAACCCCAACGCACGCTACGTGTACAACAAAGTGCACCATATCGCCACAACAAACCAAACCATCTTTCAGGGCATCGAGGCCCTTGTGCACGCCGGGTTTGACGGAAAGAACGTGACTGTGATGGCTTATGGACAGACTGGAAGCGGCAAGACGCACAGTATGAACGGAAGCGAGGCAGATTTGGGTATTGTGCCTCGAACGGCGAAGTTGTTGTTAGACATTCGCAAAAACTTTCCTGGTACACAGATCTTGGTGTACTTCACGGAAATATACAACGAGTCTGTTAAGGATCTTCTCGAGCCAAAAAGGGGAGATCTTGCGCTGCACGACTCCCCTGACGGCGGCGTGTTCTTTGACAAAAAAACTGTTTCCATTGAAACCGCAGAGGACTTTGCAACAGTGCAGAGTATCGCAGAGCGCAACCGAAAGTATGGCGTAACAAATCTCAATGACCACAGCAGCCGATCGCACATGATTCTCACATTTGAGATTCATAGGGCGAATCGGCAGGTGAGTACAATCAACCTCGTGGATCTCGCCGGTTCTGAGTCCGCGTCGAGGGCGAACACGGAGGGAATCTCACTGCGCGAGGGCGGTTTCATCAACAAGAGTTTGCTGACCCTCGGCAATGTGGTGGATGCTATTGTAGAAAAACGATCGTATGTGCCGTACCGTGATGCAAAGCTTACCCGCATTCTTCGCAACTGCCTTGGTGGCTCTGGAATGACGTTCATCCTCTGCTGCATTAACCCATCCTATGAAAACTTTGAGCAGACAGTTGCAAGTCTACGTTTCACACAACGAGCCATGAAGATAAAAAACGACCCTGTTATGCTGCTCAACATGCCTCCATTGTTTACACACCAGTACGGCCTGGGGGCAGAGGAGCTTGCTAGTGGAATTCGTGAGTTAAGTGAGGCACACTATCAACGCGGTCTTCGTGATGCCTTCATGTACACCAAAAGCACGGTAGCGTCGATTGTAAGTCACTTTGATGGGCAGGTATCGGATTCACTGCATGCCATGGCGAATGCTCAACGTCTCCTTATTGCACATGATCACATGATGGCGGTTGATCAGGTTGGGCGTTTGTACATTCAGCTTCAAGAACTCACTCGTCAACGAGTTCAGAGCAGTGAGATTGAAGAACACGAGCGAAAACGACATCGTGATGCGGAGGAGGAAGTTAAGACCCGGCAGAACAAAATCTCCAGATTGGAGGTGGAGGTGAAGGAGAAGGATGCTGATGCCGATACGGAACTCGCTAGTTGGGAATATCAGCTCTACGAGGCTCGGCAACGGCGTGTGACGCCATTAGAGCTGCTGTTTGCCTCTGAGCGAGCAAAGCGGTGTCGTTTGCAGTATGAGTGGGCTGTATGCATGGAGCGCATCGCTGCACGTTGCGTGCCGGTTATAAAGTCCCTTGGACCTGTCACACCACCGGTTGCGGATAAAAAAGCTGCCATACAGCAGATGCGACAACACCTCCAGCAGGCACAACAGGAGCTGGCCGATCTCACTATGGCACATGACATGATTAAGGGAGACCTCCCCGAGATGCAGCAGAGCACGGAGGAAAGTCCACCCATGGGCATTGGTTCCTACAGCACATCACCTTCGCCACAGCCTTGTGTGGATGGCATCGCCATCGACGTGGAGTCGACGGAGGAAGATATAGACCAGCGCATACATCAACTGGAGAGAGAGGAGAAGGTGTTAATGTCACAGGCTGTCCAAGCAGCCCGCTGCGAAAGCACAAGACGTATTCGAGAGTCCTTGAAGCAGCGACGTACACGTACTCCACCAACAAGTCGCTCTATGCTGCGTTACCATAGTTCCACACCACCACCACCCAAAAGGCAGCAGGATGAAAGGGTCGTAGACGAATCTCCAGTAGGTGCTCGAGATGGAACTAGCTGCTATGCAAGTCCTGAGCAGTGCAGCCCTACACCACGCACAGCGCGCACCATATTTTCCACAGTAGAAGTGAGCCCTGTGGCTGATCCTTTCCCTGAACTTGACCACAAGGCCAACTCCCCACGAGGCGAGCACCTGGCTGATGGAGTACGCAAGGCGTTGGGTGTGCTTCGGGATGTACGAAGCAAACTGATGCGGCCTGCGCAGGAGCGACGACAGTGGCCTGATACCGCTCCTGTGGCTAAGGTGGCCTCTCCTGCACCTGAAGCGACACGTGTGAGCTCACGCCACGCCCCCCGCACCACAGAATCTCGTAACCTGGTTGATGACGACGAGGAGAATATGAGCCTGGTGGATTTATACGCACGACAACGGGGAAGGAGTGAAGGTAATGAAGCAGTGTTAGGCATTGCGGCTCGCAGGCGTATGGAGGGCATCCCCATACGACCAAATTTAGAGCGCGCGCTATGTAACCTTTCTCAGTCACTATCTAGCACCTCCATGGAAGTGAAGGAACGCAGTCGTTCGCGCCGCCGCTGAGTGCGCTCGACATGTGGTTGATTCGCCCCTTTCTTTATTTAGCCAACTTCCGGTTTCGCGCTTGGCAGCATCACATTCTGTGGCATGGCTACAACAGACATGCCTGTCTCTCTCTTTGTGTGTGTGTGTGTGTGTGTGTGTGTATGCACATGTCTCTCTTCATAGATGTTCACTCTGTGTGTGGATGTGGGTGAGTTGGTGTGAAGGTAGGGACACAAGTTGCGAACCACGCTGTTTTGTAATGAGCAAAAGGGTGTTGATTTGCCTTCCTACTGTAGTGGGCACCAGACCGCACAATAGTTCACTTGCTCTCATCATACTTGCACTGTTTCTTTGGTTTGTTCTTTATCGTCTTACTCACAAACACCGCCCGCCCGCCACCACTACCCTTTGTGCATGCGTCACTGTGCGAGGAACTCTCCCTTTTGGTTTTCGTTAGAAATTTAGAAGCTCCCACCTTAAACTTTGTCACCAGATGCATTCTTTTTTTTATTGTATACGTTTTCTCTCTTTTTCCTTCTGCATCTGGGTGTGTGTTTGTGTGTGATGTTCCGTCACTATCCTCGTACTTCTTCGGTTATCATTGCTGCTGTTGAATTTGATACCATTGATGTTATTTTTCCCTCTTTCTTCAGCTTCTGCGTTCCCAGGGGCGCCGAAAGGGTAATGGAGTGAAAGAGACCGGTTTCTTGGCGACCCCTCTCCGGTGTGTTTCTGCGTCTTGCTCTCTCTTCACTCCTCCTTGTGTTCCCCCCCTTATTTCATTCACCCATTCATTCATTGATGCCCCCCTCTCTTTTTCTTCCTCTCTCTCTCACACACACACACAAGCAGAGGGATCAAAAACTACCAGGCGACGGCGGTAGTAAGAACAATAACAAGAAGTGGACCGAAAAAAAAAAGGAAGAGGGTTGCATCAAAGTTATCTCGAGCTTTTTTCAAATATAAGATGCTGGAAAAGTCTCGAGAAACACTGCAGACGACAGTGGAGGCACTGGTACGGAGCGTGACTGTCTCCCCTGACTGCCAGATTCACTCTCATCTGCTGGAGGGAGGGGACAAGGGGCTGATGAGCCGCTTGGGTCTCGATACCCGTATAGTAGAAATCAATAGCAATCCTGTCGCGAACAGCGCGGAGCTTCGGGATCTTTTGAATGCCCAGGAAGATTCACAGAGAGTGTGTGTGACATATGAGAGGGTTACGGATTCTGCAAAGCGGGTGGATATCGCGGATAGTGTTTGTTGTGATGGTGTGGTATGTGACCTCGCCACGCAGCACCCCCCTGAAGTGGTGCTAAACCAAATAGCGGAAGACGAGCGGGGGGTGATGCCTGAGGAGACTATAAAAAACACTTCGGTCAGTTTGTCATCCGTGAGCTTTTCAAACCAAATTGGGAGCGGCATGCTAAAGTATGAATCAGAAGATGATCTCTCCGTTGCGTCGTCTAGCGAATTTACGACGGCTTTGGGCCCCGGGATGCGTGGTGCAGAAAGTAACGCTAAGGTGGCGATCAAGGAGAGCACACCGCCACTTTTGGAATTTGAGCAAATAGGAACATTATCACGTACAGATGAGGTGTCGCATGCAAGTGGGGAGCGGTTATTGGATCCGACGTCAGATTGGACGTTACGGAGGCGTCTCACACGTGCTGTTAACTCTGTACCTGTTGGGGCATGTGTCATTTGTGTTTGCCAGGATGTGAATCCAATTGCTGAAATTGAAATGATCGCCTTGTCGTTGGGGATGCCGCTTGTCGCGATAAACCTTGGGACGAAGCTCCGCTTGAGACCGAGGCCGGATGAATTTGCTGAGAAATTTAAGGCTGTCATGAAGGACGGAGGGTGGTTTGTTGTGGTGAGTGCACACAAGTCAATCGCGACCTGCCGTGTGCTTGAGGAACTTGTAAGGGATGCGGAGACCCGAAACTTTGAGGGATTTCACCCTTCTGCCAGGATTATCATTTGCTTGGAATCACACCCCCACTTCCCGCGCTATCTCATCAAGAGGGCAGAAATCACGAAGATTCAGAGTTCATTCTCGATGTCGACCTCGTCATTCTCAATGGCGACTTCCATGTCTCGAAATCGGCTTGTGATGGCGGGGTCATTGTGTTCTATGCGCTTCTCTACACTTGTCCCTATAGTGTCACCTGCGAGAGAAGGAAAAGGTGGTGACGGTGATGGTGATAATGGTGGTGGTAGGCGACGTGTGTGTATTAGCGCAGCTGTGGATGTGGTGGACATTGCCCCACGTGATGTAGTAGTCCCTCAAACAAATGCATCACACCAGGCTGAGCAGTCGTGCAACATCAGTGGAAGTGTTGTTCTCCGCAGCGCATTCACTGGCGTGGCCAACGACAAGTTTCTGTGTGTAAGCTTTGCCGGTGAGAAGGGACGCTATGCAGTGGGTTCGTCATTGGGTAACATCTACTTCGTGGACGAGCTTGGCAAGTCTCTCATGCAGGCGCATGTGCACGAGGTCTCCATATGGGATGTCAGTTTCCTTGAAAAATACCTATTCGCTACTGGATGCGAGGATGGCACTTGCATTGAGTGGAAGTTTGAAATGGGTGGCACTGACGCAGCGGGACTCGCACCCTCCTGGACGACATCGCTGAATAATGACGTCTATTGCCTGTCGTATCTGCGTTCTGGTGAAGACTCCGCTTTGATTATTGGTGGTTTGAGTCGTAACTTGTCAATTCGTGGCAAGGATGGGGCATTGCACACCACCGTCATATCGTCGAACGCACAAGTGATGGACTGCTTTCCCACTGGATCTGTCATGCTGGTTGGAGGAAGCGACGGCTCTGTGACCGCCGTGGATGTTTCGGTCGCAGAAAAAGTCACCAGATTCGTCGAGCATACGCGAAAACTACCGGCGCTGACGGTCCGTGACAACCATCACTTCTTTACCGGGTCTTTCGATAGCACAATCCTTTCCTGGGACTATCGTGACTCCTCACGCCCGACAGAGGCAGTTGAGACTGGTAATATACCGATGGCGAAGGCGACGCATACGTTGAAACTAAAGAACTATGTGACAGGGCTGCATGTGGACGATATTCATCTGGCGGCAAGCGTTGGGGAGAACTTGTATCTGTGGGACGTGCGGAAGCTGGGTGAAGTGCTTGGAGGATACCCGCAGGGTTGGCGAGGCCTCTCGCGGGGCCTTCGGGTGCACAGTGCTGCTCAGTCCGTTGTGACTGCTTCACAGGACGGTTACACGCGCTTCTGGGGTTTCGTGTAGAATCGTACAAATACATCATACAGACATACATGCGTGTGTATGTCTGTGTGTGTGTGGGGGGGGTGCATGCGGCGAATACATATATACATATACATATCTATATTTCTACACACTGTTTCTTCATCCGGACAGCAGCATATGCGAGGGACGGGGAAAGCAGGAATAAATGAGGGGGGAGGGGGCGAGGAAGAAGAGGAAGTGAAAGTGGGCGTGCAGACCCACACGTGGAAGTATTGCCAGAGCTGGGGGGGGGGGGGGAGGAGCGTGGGAAGGGAGGGTGGCGCGCGCACGTTCCAATGCTGTCTCCCCCCTCTCTTTTTTTTTTCTTCTACGCGTATGTATGTTTTATCTGATTGCTTGCCTGCTACATGCATTTTTTTTCTATTCTTCTATATTTATTTTCATTTGCACCATCGTTTTTTTGCTTTCACCGCCACCACCACTTCCCCACCGTCGTATTTTTTATGGTCCTTTGCTCGTTGCGCTGCTTGCATCTTTCACGAGCCTACTGCCGCAGTCGAACATCTCCCTCTCGCTGCAATCGGAGTAAAGGGTTATGACGACACCAAGAAGAGAGTGAAGGAATTGCTCTGTGAAATGGAAGGACACGAAGAGAACACCAGCGGCGGTGGGGGACACACGTGCACACTCGGAGTGGGGGGGGGGCGGGGGGGAGGCTAAAAAGAATAAGATGAGGCTGGTGAAAATGACTTGTCTGATGTGAGAGCGGCTTGGGGGAGAGGGAAGGAGCAGCGCCAAGAGGTAGCGAGGGATTGCACAGCGGAGACGTTAAAATTAATTTGCACGTATCTTTTTCTCCTCCTTCCTCTATGTTTGCCATGCACTGCTTTATCTAATACTCATATTAGCCTTCAGGGGAGGCGGTAGGAGTGCGCTGCAAACCCACATCCACTGCAGCCAGGGCAAAAGAAGAACAGCGGGGAGGGGGATCGACGTGTATGCCTCCTCCTACTTTCTCTTTCACCGCTTCTTCCCGCTCCTCACATGCAATCAGCCTCCCGGCGAACGAGAGGAGAGGGTGAAAAAAAAGGAAAATGAGTAAATACAGGTGAAGGAAACACACACACACATATATATATATATATGTGTGTGTGTGTGTGTGTGTATGATATACATCTGTATGTGAAATATACATGAGTTGAACGAGTATGTGTAGGAAAACGATGATAAGCGAGTTGGGTGCAGCGACAGGGAAGAGGTGGGCTTCGGCACCTTTACTTTTGCGCTGAAAGTGTATTGCTCTGTTATTGCTATTGTCCGCTCTCGTTTTATGTTTCATGCCTTTTATTTGCATCCTTCTTCCTCTGGTATTGTTAATTGCCCCCCCCCCCCTTCCCTTCCTCCCTTTCTGTCTCACTTTCTTCCCGAACCAATCTGTCTCTTTCTCTGTGTGCGAGTCTTTATCATTCTTTTTACATGTGTTTCCAGGCAGATCAGTGTACATGCGCATAGCATACATATGTATATTATTGCGCCCATGTGTTTGTGTACATATATTTACTGCTTGTGCGAAGAACGATGGTGTAGTACTTGCGTCCACGAGATAGTGGCTGTACCATGTTGACATACTGGGATCTATCGATGCATCTCTTTTCCGTTTGCCTTTCTTCAGATGGAGTTTCATTCATAGACGCACGTTATACATAAATACACACACACGCACACACATATATATATATATATATATATTTAGTAGTCAAAAGGAAGTGAGCTGTCCTCAATGCCATCTGTTTCTGATTTTTCACCCGATGACTCACCTCACGCTGATGGTAACATGGCAATGGAGGAACAGGAGGAGCGACAGCAACAGCAACGTTATCGGCACCATCGACAATTAGGTGATGGGGAAATGCACACAGCTAGCGACAAAGGGGGCGGCAGGAGTGACGCGAACGCCATATCTCTCCTACATGATAGAGTGGTGGAGAAGTTGAATGCGACACGACGTGATTGCCGTGCTGAGCGACAGGAGCTGATCGAAAGCGTGGAGTCCCAACTCCGCGACATGCGAACAGAGTTGATGTCTGCCCGGAGTGAAGAGCAACAGCTTCAGCGTGAAATGCGTGCGTTACAGGAGAAGCTACAGAATGCTGTGATCCTTCGCACCTCACTGATGCATGACAGTGATAATCACTTTGGCATGTCCGCGCTGGCAAAGACATCGCAGAGGCTACACCGCGACACTCAACAAGCGCTGAGCGAAGTGGAGCTTTTGAAGGCCGCCGTCTTTCACGATCGTCTCTCGCGGGAGGAGCGTCAAAAGGCAGAGGATGCAGAGGACGAGGAGCTAGAGGTCCGTCTGCAGCAGACGGAGGATGCCTACGCGGAACTGCAGCGCACCGTGGTACAAATCATGGCGCAGAATAAACAAATAGTGAAGTCGCTACACAGTATTGTGAACACAATGCAGCATCATCAGCCGCGGGTCGTGCAGCAGCAAGAGCAGCTAAAGCAGGCTCTGGAGGCGTTCGCGCGACTTCAGGCAGAGCACGTCCGTGTGGCTGGCACCGTGGAGTCCCTCCTGCACTCAACTGAGCAGTATAAGGCAACCCACGATCAAACGCTGCGAAAACTTGAGAAGACAGTTACAGAGTTGGAGAGACAGCAGAATGCGAAGCGCTCTGCTACCTGGGTAGTAGAAACCCGTTCCAAAATAAACGGTGACTCGATATGGAACCATGACGCTGTTGCGTCAGTAGATACGGAGACGTGCAGTTCCCTGCGGCGGCGTTTAGAAAAATTTTACAGCCTCTATAACCCCGAGAGGCTCTCTTCGGTTGACGTCATCATTGACGAGTACGTAGGCGCGGAGGAGGAACTCATGGCGGCACTAGAGATTCATTACGGCGCATTTGGTTTCTTTTCTCATCACTAGCGAGAGGGAAAAAAAAAATAAACCTACACGAACACAATAGATACATGCTTTTTAAAGTTGTTATTCTTCTTCTCTAATTGACTCCTTGCTCTTCAGAATTTGTGGAGGTATAATGTCTGTGTGTATGTGCGTCAGTTTCTCCTTTTTTTCTTCTTGTATCTTGTTTGCATCGCCATGCATTTTTACGCAAATGTCCCCCCCCCCCCCATTTGTGTACGACCGCCCTCCACTCAAATTTCATAGCCGGCGGGAAGCTGCGTGTGTGCGAGATGACTAACGAGGTGGTTCCACATGTCGTTGTATTCGACCTTGACGGCACGCTATGGAACCCCGAAATGTATCAGCTTTGGGGCAATGGTGGTGCTCCCTTTAAAGCAGACGCGTCGGACCCAGACACCGCCATTGACAGGGGCGGGACGAAGGTGCGTCTCATTGGCGAGACACGGAAGGTGCTGCAAAAACTCGCGACGGACCCAAAGTGGAGCAGCACGTCGCTGGCAATTTCGTCTACATGTGATGAGCCTCGCTGGGCGATGGAACTTCTGCAGTTGTTTCAATTCACCAACAAAGAGGGAAAACAAGTCCCAATGCTTTCCCTCTTTGGGGATCTTGTGGAGATATACTCCGCAAATAAAGCAAGTCACCACCGCACCATTCTGCGGAAGGTCCAGCAGATGAATCCGGACATCAAGGATGATTTTTCGCAGTTCATATTCTTCGACAATCAGATGAATAACATTGAAAATGTTTCCAAGGTTGGGGTGACAAGTGTGTACTGTCCTAAGGGTATGGTGGGTGGTGTATTTGAGAGGGGGCTTCAGCAGTGGCGTGAACAGCGGAAGAAATCGACCCTTCGATAGCTTTTTATGCTCTACGCACTGAAACACACACCGATGGACACCCTGTCTGTTCATCTGCCAATCTGGCCAGAGCACAAAACGATAATCACTCCTTGGTGTTGGGGTTTTTCTTGCACTGCCACCGCTCGATGCCTCTGGTTGAAGAGGGCTATTATGCATTTCCCCTCATACGCACCCCTCTTCCTTTCATCTTTTTTTTACACTTCTGCACATACGAGACACATTTTATCTCCATCTTTTTCGTCCCTTTTTGGACGTCTTCTTTTTCCTCCTTTTTACCAAATTCACTGACGACAACAGCAAACGGGACGGCTGAAGGGAAAGCTTAGGAATATTTGCTGAAAAACGCTATTGCAATACCACATTTTACTTTTGTTTATTATTCCGTTTTTCGGCACTGGAATGGGCAAGATTCTGTTGGTTCTGGAGAACAGCGTGCGAGAGGTGAACAGTCTCCTCGCATTTCACAATGTCCATCCGCAGGTCCGTAGCGATGCGCAACGTCGCCTACAGCACCTCATTCACCGCATGTATGACCATGTTGGCACACTAGAACCGGGCTACGGCGAACCACCGCAGGCGATATGCAGCGTCATCGTCAACGAGGTTGTGAACAATACGATAAAGAACGTGATTCCGCTCGCAGAGCTCGCAGCACAGGAAAAGCATGGTGCGGCTTTGGAACAACGCATAAAGGATCTGGAGGCAGAATTGCGGGTGAGTGAACAGGAGCGCATGGATATGGAGAAATACATTGGACGTTTTCGGAAGGCGCACGAGTTCATGCTGCATTCCTACTTCCGAGAGGTTCTTATTCTGAGGTATCAGCTGCGTGATGCCGTATTCAAGCAGCGACTGGGGAAAGCCAATCTGTATTCCCCGATGCAGCAATCGAGGCAAAACCGACAACAGAAGCCATTCATTCCTGGACAACCAAAAGCCTCGCTCCCCGGCGAGAGGCGTATCACTGTACCGGAAGAGGTGCCGGTGGCAAACCTCCACGCAATCGAGCCACTATCTGATGTGGCGGTCGGGTCGACATCGGATTCAAGTTCTCTCTCGGCGACAGCCCCTGGGGGTAAGAAATTATCGGGGACTCTGGCCATGGAAATAACAAAAACGGCTTGGTCACCGAGAATAACAGCAATGCCCAAGACAGCAATGGAGGGTGGAGAAGTACACCGCCAAACCAAGTCTGTGGAGACACAAACGGTGAGTTCCAGGACTGATAGCGTAGATGCCATCTTTGACTATGAAGAATACATTGCTCAACTAAAAATTTTTCGGGGACGTTATAATAATAGAAATGGAAAGAATTCATATGCTGGTAGATCAGAGATGACATCAGAGATGGAAGAACGGGAGAGGTTAAAAGCCCTTGGACGCATGTGTCTGGGGGCTTGGGACGCAGAAAGGGACGGTAGCATGTTAAAAGGGAGTGAGGAGGATGGAACTCTTTCAGGGGCCCTCTCGTGGAGAACCACTCGGGCGGTTCGGGCCATCCGGAAGTCGTTGCTAGATGAGCTTAACGACATTCGGTGTGCTTTGGAGCGGATGCAGTCGCATTATATTGACGACGTGCTGGTATTGCAAGATGCATTAAAGACAGTACAAGCGCGTGCTGACTCTCTGTTGGCATTTTTGGCCACTTATGCAGAGGAGGTGAGCAGGATTTCAGCGCTGATCGAGATGGAGGTAGACACGACAGGAACCTCACATGTCTTGAGTGTGTCTGATGCTGAATGGGACCCGTGCCAACGTCGTACGGTGTCTGAGTACTTTACTTCTGTGTCTTCTCTTGAGGTATCTATGTCGTCCGTTTGGAAGGATGACACTGTGAATACATCAGCTAATTTTTCAAAAGATGAGCGTTGTTTCTGGGCGCAAAGCCCAGAGACGCTTGAAGCAAGACGTGCATTTTCCGCGCTACAGGATGCCGTATCCAGGATGCGTAATCGAGGTGATCG
This sequence comes from Trypanosoma platydactyli, assembly GCA_030849675.1. NCBI lineage: Eukaryota > Euglenozoa > Kinetoplastea > Trypanosomatida > Trypanosomatidae > Trypanosoma > Trypanosoma platydactyli. Next base: position 73,451 of record JASANU010000911.1, read on the forward strand.
TGGGCGAAGACAAGGCTCGCTTATGGGGAAAAAACATCACGAAGACGATTCGTTTGGCCTCTTTACTAGTTCAAGGAAAAAAGGAATCGATGCGGAACTGGACGAAGATGATATTGATTTGTTTTCATCACTTTCACGGGATCAGTTACTAAAACTCCTTGTACGGCTCCGTATGAAGCGCATTGCCTATGGCGCGCGTTATCGTAACCGCCTGCGTCAGCTTGCAGATGGCGCGCGCAATGGGAATCGGACTGCCGACCTTCAGCAGGCACTTTATGAGGCTTGGCTGTGCGAACAGAGGGTGGCAAAAATCACACGGGCAATTGATTGGATCCTGGGATATCTGGGCGATTCAGAGAACTCCGGTGACAGAGAGTGTGCGTCATTTACAAAGAATTTAGCTCTTTCCCCCTATCTGTGCGATCCTATGAGGATGCATGAAGGGGAGGAGAATGTCGTTTATGTGCCCATCCCAGTGGACGCGGATCGTGCCCCAAATCTTTATGCGACATTGGTGTCCAATCAACCTGGCTATGTGGTATTCAATGAGGATATTATTCCCATCTCTATGGCATCATATAATGGCAGTGGCAATGCCCCCCTGCCGAGGGGGTCGGCGTCACGGGGTGCATGGAAACAAGGAGCTCAGGGGCGTATGATTTCATGTCATGGCACGGTTTTCGACTACTGTCCCGGTGTGCAGATGGGTGCCCCCTTGGGTGACACACATAACCCGTTTCAGGTTGTTTGGGATCCAGAGGAGAGGGATTTTATTTTTCTGGAAGGCGAGAGAAGTTATTCCGCCTCGACACCAAAGAAGCAGCAGCCGCCGCATGTGCAACAGACACGGCAAAAACAACCGCGACAAGGTATGAATCTAGCGACCATTCTGATATCACCGCCGCTTCATAAAGCGGAGGAGACGGCGAAACCTTCCCAGGACCTGCCGTCCACAGTTTCTGAGGCGCGAAGGATTGCCCCAGAGATGAAGCCGATCTCTCAAAGCGCTTACGCACCGTTGGAAACGACGCCAGCAGTGGTCTACCATGTGCAAAGTGAGCCGCAAGGACTGGCAGCACGTTCACCATCTGTGCTAACACCGAGATGCCCGGGGTACCTCAGGCTGGCCCAGCCAAGGAAGGAGGATAGGGACCTGATGCGTATCGAGTCTCTCTCAGCTCGGCAGAACGCAGGGGAGTGTGGAGGGAGTCATGCTCTACCACCATTGGGTCGCGGTACCATCGCACTAGCACGTCTCAAGGGTGTACAGCGGAAAAAAAAGGAGGAAGCGGTTGCGACGGCGAGAGCGGAAAGGGAGCATCGTATGGGAGAGTGGAAGTTGCATGGTGCCTTGGAGGCGCCAATGGGAGGCAGGCGATTCCTGCGAATGGGGTTTCCATGCATTCCTGCCTCGTCGTCGTCACAGAAGGAGTGAAGAACATGTGGTTTACCCTCTTTTTAGTGCTGCTTAAATGACGACCGAAAAAACAAACAAAAGCGATGCTCAGCTTCCTTTTTGGGAGACTTCTCTACTCACAGAATCACTGAATGTGCTGTTGTCGAACGCCGTGTGACCTGCACTCATTAAAAAAAGAAAGTAAATTGCGATAAGAATGATGTAGACTCGCTTGCATCTTACAAATTATGATAGTGAAGCTCTTCAACACCCGTTCAAAACTCCTTATTGTACACGCCGGCAGGATTTCAAGGTGATCTTTCATGGGAACCCACCCAAGCATTTTCTGCGCGAAACGGTGGGAGGGCGAGTTGGGGTGCAGCCTGCATATCCCTACTCGTCAACAAGGCCCCGCGTAGAGAGATGTATCTTGAAGTCCAGTGAAAAACTTAGTGATATGACTTCTTGCCATTTTCTCAACTAGTCCCGTGCACCACGTACACGGTATGCATGGAAACTACTTGCATTTGCTTTTCTCCGATGATGAGGCAAGTAAAAAAAAAAGTTGGAGATTGACTATTTTTCTCTGTTTTTCTCTTTCAGCTTTTGTCTGTGTCTGCATACTTTGGATATCTATCTTCCTGTTCCTCTTTTTGTTCTTGCGGCTTTACCTCACTACGTATGTAAACTAAACCTGAGATGCCAGGGAAAACGTGGTGTTTTTTTTTTTTTTCCTGCCCCTACCCCCCCCCCCCCCACCGCCTGGCTGTGTATATATCTATTCGTATACACGTGGGATGTAAGGAAGCAGGTGTCCCGCGTACGATATGCACTCACCTTTTCGCGTATGTAAGGCGAGGCAAGAAAGGAGACCTGCATGATGCAAAATGTATGTACTGCGTGTGTATCTTTGTGGGAACGGCAGTAATAGTATTCAATTAATCTAATACAAGCATGACCTCCTTTTTTTTTTTTCTGCTTCTTTATTAGTTTCTCTTGTGAAGAAAAGGAAGCTTGAGGTGGTGCTGAATCGAAGGAGGGGCACTCAGAGACGGCGGTGAAGAGTGCGGAGGACGGAGGCGCAGGGAGTAGTAGGTGGTCAGCCTCCTCCTTCTGCCATGCTCGCTGGTAGACCCCTCACCTCTGCGCAGTTAGAGCGCCTCTGCAAGTGGTACTTTTGCGCGGGGTTTGTGGGTCTCCCATGGCTGTGGTTCGCCACATGGCTCATCTTCCGGCACCGTGCTACGGAGAACCCCCTCGTCATGTGGTACACCACTGCCTCACTAAGGCTGAGCATTGCTGGTATGCTTCTGCTTCTGCTGTGGTATGTGTCTGCACTGTTATTACTGCCGGCCGAAAGCTCTCTCTTCGTGATTCCGCCTTTCACAGGGAAATGGCAACCGGGCTTATTTGCGATGCTGTGAGTGAGACTACATATGCGTTTTTTTTGGTCTGTGTGTGTGGCTATTGTTCCCTTGTATTCTTGGGTAAATTAGGTCTAATGGCAGGGCTTGGAGGCATCCATCTTTCGTGCTGCAGCCAATCGCTCTACAGTCTTTCCCCCCTCCCCCCTTTCCTCCTTCCCCAACCGTACCGGATATTACCCGCTGCCTCGTCTTTTCCCTCTTTTTTCCAGGTGCTATTGCTACTACTACTGCTTCTCTCATGAGTTCCATCCTTCTTTTTTTTTTGTGTGTGTGTGTGCGTGCTTTTTTTCCAACAAGTGTTTATATCTGTGTATACATACAAAGAAAGCAGGGAGGGAAGGATATACATACACATACACATACACATACACATAACTTAAGTCGGGCTTAATCATTGAATCTGTTCCTGAAGAAGTGAAGGTGTGTGTGGGGGGGGGAAGAAATTCAAGTACTTGAGCTAAATAACCTATTTTGATTCGGGTCCCACTGACTCACTCACACGTTGCAGGGCGAGGGGAATAAGGAGCGCAAAAAGGAATATCAGTGCAAGGTGACGAAAAGAGGGGACACAAGGCTTTTCAGCCTCATTGAATCGCACATAGAGTTATACTATATATATATATATATATATATATATATATATATATATTTGTATAGCGTGAGGAAGTGGAAGTAACCGAAGGGGGTGGGGAGATACACAGAAACAGGGACAGAGCAAAGGGCGAAAGCAAACAACAACAACAACACAAAAGGAAAAAAAAAATAGAAGAGGTAGACGCACGCTTCGTGCGACCGTCTTGTAGTGTTTGGAAGGAGGCCGTTTTTCCTGTGTGAGATTACCGGAAAACTTAGTTCTCAATTTTTGTGGGTGTTATCCGTTTTTTTTTTTTTTTTTAGTTTGAACAGAAGTTTCGTATTGTTTGATCCCGTGCAGCCCGCAGTTTTTTTTTTTTTCTTACGTGTGTGTCTACGCGCGTCTGTGTGTTTGTATTCGTGTGTATCCTCCGGCACATTCTCCAGAGAGTCTCCAGCAGGCTGATTGCGATTGCACACCGACTTTATGCGGTCCATCCCCATGAATGGAGGGGTGAAGACAACCGTCAACTGCATTAGCGACGTGGAGGATCGGTTTATTGGTGTCGTTGACTACAAGGAGTTTCTCCACAATCCACAGGATGTATATTTACACCCGGCGGGCAGCCTGACCGAGGCACGGTACCGCAAAACTCTCGAAACACAAATGGGGCTGGGCGGTAGTCACCTCATGCTTTTTCAGGGCAGCGGTCGGGCTAACCATTCATTCTGGAGAGATGCTGATGGGGGGGCCTGCTCCACGTGGCCTGACACACTCATCCAGGAAGGAGACAACTGCGAGGCTGGTGAACAGCAGCGTTCGCTGTTTATGGACCCCGCGACGATAATGCAGGGGATGTGTGAGGAATGTTACACGCCGCCGTCTTCACCAAATCACCCCCGTTTCAGATTCTCTCTCATGAATGCGACCGCAAAACATGGTGGCACATCGGCAGTTTCTTCCCCAAAAGCTGCGCCAGCGGCATGCCCTGATTCGCATAATGATTGCCACACTCCACTACCACATTCTAGACTGAAGCTGAACACCGCCGATAACACCCGATCACCCGGTGCAGTTTGTGAGACTATCGGCGTCCCGTGCTCTCACTCGCAGCGTGTCGACACGTACTGGGCAACACCCATTCTCACCAGCACTACTCCTGGCCTTCGGACCCCCGTGCACGGCTCCAGATGCGGCGATGCTGCAGGCGCCTACCCAGTAAGTCCGCACCCAGGTTGCACCGCACCACTTCATTTAGCTACACCGCCACAGCTTCGAACCCCTGTAATGCACGAAAACGATTTGCTGAGTACACCTGTCCGAGGCTGTCGCACTAACAGCATCGTTGTATCTCAGAATGGGAGTCCTGTGCCACGGAGGAGCGCACTGTATTCACATCACATGACCCCTCGTCGCCAGACCGATGTATGCGATCGAGTTCTCAATGCCGAAGGACTCTCTCTCTGTGATACACAGGACCGACCGAATTTCAATCCGCTTTGCTGGGGTTACTTGGGTGCTGTTATCGCATTGCAGCGAATTGTTTATCTTTGGCAAGGACCAGGGAAAGTTTATACCCTTTTTGAGTCCGTTCTGTCGGGCAATCTTGTGAGCTCTGTTGCCTCTTCAAGGCGTACCACAGATGCAGGGGACGTGTATATGGCATTTGGAATGAGCGACGGGCTGACTGTGGTCATGAAGTACCATGTGGGCAATGACATTTTGACTGGGAATGGGGGTCAACCAATGTCCACTGACACCGTATTTGAGAGAGCGCTCCGGTCCCTGTTCAGGGATCATGTCTCCCACGTCAGCACAGTGCAGGTTGTGGGACACTACCTTTACACTGGATGCATGGATGGTATTTTGACCGCTCGAGATCTTCGTGATGGATCAGTGATATGGCAGGATGCGCAGTGCCATCAGAACACGGCTTCTTTTTGCCACTTGTCGCAACCGACGATTTTCCGGGTGAATGTTGGGGCTCCTATTTACAAGCTTGAAGTGACACCAGACGGAGAACACATCGCCGTTGGAACGGATGATAGTCTTTTCGTTTATCAAGCTAACCGAATGGGTCCGGACAACAGGACAAAACGGCGGGTTGTTTTAGCAAACGCTAGTCGACCTGTGCGTGCGTTCTGTTGGTGGGGTCCCCCGTTAAATTCCTTGAGTGTTCCCGCTGCCGATACACATTATAGTTCCTCTTCTAACAACGGTATATATGGATTCTTGCACCGAGTGCTACTCTACGGTGGTGGCGCTGATGGGTGTGTTCTCTCTGTCTATCCTCTGGGCTCTCGTGGCGACAAGGCAAGGTGTCGCCTACCGACCCCAATTCTTGGGATCGTTAGTAGTGAGACATCAAATGAAATTGTGGTGTCGATCGATGCTCCTAAAACGAGCAGAGACAACAACGCATCTGTTGCTGCCAGGAACACCAATGACCCTGAGGCTGAGGGTAGCGGCGTTGGTGACAACGAATGGATATCATACGATCCTTCAAGCGACGAGGATGGATTGCCACAAGTTCTTTACGTTAGTCAACACAACCCTATAAGCCGTAGCAGCAGCAGCAGCGGCGTGGGTGGGATTTCTCGTCCAATGACACGCCACTTCACACATAGGAGTAACGGGGCGAGGATGCGACCACCGCTGCCGCGCATTGGCCAGCCCCGCAATAATTCTGCACAAGGGGTGGAGCTGCTGCAGCTTTTTCATATGAAGGACGGCGGTGAAACATTGGAGCAAGTAAACGGTTTTCTTGGTATCCAGAACACCTCTTTGTACATGGCGCTTTCGCCAGACAATTCATTTCTTTCTACCGCGGGGGATGAGATGAAGATACGCATATGGCGGACTTTCACTGCGAAGACATCAGAGTCTGCTCATCCCTGTGAGTTGCGCTGAGCATCGGTAGAAGCTGCAAAAGCCATTGAGTAGGATCAGCTCTCTCTCTCTCTTTAAACACAAGTTTGATATCTTTTTGTTTATATGTACTGAGGAACAAAACATGGAAGCATGTTGAAACACAAAAGGAGGACCAGTGGGCCGAATGATGACAAGACTACGTTGTCGCTCCACAAAGAAATCTACATACATACACAAAATGTTTTAACATATTTTGCTGGCTAGTATCAAGGCACAGGAGGGGTGGAAGGGAAGGATTAAGAAATTTAAAAAACAAAAACAAAAGGGGAGATGGTGGTCCCGTTCGGACAATCTTTACGAACGTCGCGTGTGTATTGCGATTTTGATTTCCCTTCTTTTTCCTTAAGTTTTTACTCTTGTCTCTTTCTCTCTCACAGTTTCTCTTTCTCTCTCTCTCTGTGTGTGTGTGTACCGATCGTTTTTTTTTTTTTGCTCGTGATGGCCGGCCTACGCTGTCGAGGGGCACAGCACACAAGCACAAACTGCGAGCGAAACAACATTCAATGCTTTCGCACCGCCGGCAGCGGAACGATGGAAGCATGAGTTGAGCCACGCGCAATGCCCCGAAAGAAGGGTGAGATTGAAGCGAACCTCTTGCAGCCAGAGCGACGGCGCGGTGGTGGACGTAAGTGGCGGGAAACGAATGGGAGAGGGGAGAGTGAAATTGACGAATAGACACAGAGTAGAAGCAGCAGAACATTTGAGGGGCATCTTTTTTTTCCTTTTACTTTCATTTGGTATTTGGTATATAGACTGGGTGAGGGAAAAAAATGAAATTAAACGAATACAAAAAAAAAAAAGCGAAACAAAGAGGGTGGGAAGGAAAAAAAGGCGATTGTGCCATACTCTTCCCCTCTCTCTCCCTCTCTATCTATCTATCTATCATTATATATATATATATATATATATATATATATATATATATATATATATATATAGATAACCGGGGGTGCTGCGCTTCGGTGAAGGCGCAAGGCATGCGTGAGCGAGGCGACGTTTCGATTTGTGTGTCTGCATGTGTGGGGTGGGTGTCAATATGTGGCGGGTGCGCCTTCTTCACGGTTCTGTTTAGAGCTGCGCTTGCAGCCGCCATGTCTTTTTTTTTTGTTTTTTCCCCACCTGCTTCCATGGACCGTGATGGAAACGATATCCCCACCCCGCACACGCACACACACATGCATAAATATATATTTGATTCGAGTCTCTCACCAGTCATGCACACGTGGTTGAGATCTATTATCTCACTCTATAGATGAATGTTCCCCTGTTTTTCTTTTTTTGTTTTTCTTCCTCCTTATTGTATATGTTAACTCTTCCCCAGCCCAAACCCCCCCCCCCGAAAAAAAAAAATAATAATAATAATAATATGAATAATAATAATAATAAATTTTGAATTGCTCTCGTCCAAGAAGTCATTTTTTTTTCCTTTTTTTTCACCCCCACCCTTTTCAGTTCTTTTTCGAAAATTTAATTTATTTTTCTCACAGCCTCTGGACATGCATGCGCGTGCATTCACTCATACGTATATGTGAAGATGCACACATGACGGCTTTCACCAACATTATCGTATTGTCATATCCATGTATACACTCCATTCCCATTTATCTATCTCTCTTACTTACTTCCTCATTCAAGCAGTATATATATATATATATATATATATATATATATATATATCTTTCCGAACGTGCACTTTGTTTTTCTTCGCACCACTTTTCCTTCTTCATTCTTCTTGCCTCTCTCTTCTTTCATCCCATATGTTCTCTCTGAACGTGTTGTTGATGGGGAAATTGCACTCTTTGCCATCCGCAGTATTGTGGTTATATGCCCATTTCGCTGCTTATTTTTCTGTTTCTTTTCCTATTTGCGGTGGCTTCTTCGTCCCTTCTTCCGCTTCTGCTGCCATCAACATCACCACCACCGCCATCACTGATGCTTCCTTCCCCACTCACTTACTCTCAGTTTTCGTGCATCCGCTCGGTGGGATATTTTTCCCTCATCTAGCACTGGAGACGATACAAAGTCTGAGACAGCACAAGGACACTGGAGCTGTAGTAGCGCCTTTGCGCATTGTACAATGTCATGGCTAGTGCCTTCCCGGAAACGGCATCAGCAACTACGTCAATGGACGCCCTCCCCATCATTGTACCGCACTGCTTCGCCAGCCTCTTCCGCAAGTGTTCGGAAGCGTTCAAATGATGGAAATAGTCCCGACTGCTGCGGTGACATCAATCAAACGAGGTATCGTACTCTCTCTAATGCGAAAAGTCCGAGGCCTAACGATATCGTGGAGACTCCAAGTCGAGCGCCACAATGTGTCTTTTCATCTCGTACGGGAGGGCTATCACCTGTTGGTAGATATTCTTCTATGAAGTCTTCTGTTTTATCCTCTCTTCATTATCATACGCGCTACACATCGCCGGGGATCTCAAACGAAAACAGACACTCTCCCTCTGTGGTAAATTTGGCGTTGCGTCATGAGAGCAATGCTGGGAGTCGCTGTATCCAGACAAGGAAGCCAGTGGTGCACTGGGTGCCGCTACCTTCGGTGGGTGCGGAGGCGATAGACCTTCTCGACTGGAAGATTGCCAGGCGGCGCAATGACATTGGAGCGTTAGTGGAATTACTGACGCTTATGATGGATCGAGAGAGAAAAAGCAGATTAGATATTGAGCGGGAGTCTGATCTCCTATACAACTACCTCAAGCAACAAGAGCATAGAGAAAGGGATGGTGTCTTCTTTTACACAGTTGTGCTACCGGTCGTGCGGCTGGACTCGGAGACACCATGTGTCACTGCTGAGCACTACACATCGCTGCCGAAAAATACATCTCCTGAGACTGCATCATCAGACACACTCATTACCCACACCCCTCTTGTAGACCAGATCAATTGCAGTGAGGAGGATCATAACAAGTGGGATGAAAGCTTTGCCACCCATTCGGTCATGAGTTTGAGGGAAGATGAGGAATTACGACTTATGCTCGTGGATGAGGAGGTAGCATCCCGTCGGCTTGTCTCGATTGCAGAGGAGGGCTGCCGATGGCATTTGAGGATCAAGATAGCAGTAGCTGATGATCGGCTGCATCGCAATAAGCTCGTCCTTCACACTTCAGAGGACGTTTTATGGGATAGTGAGGCGGGGGAGGAGGATGGGAAAGAATCGGTGGAACCTACTGGGGAGCAGAACTTTGAGAAGGCAGCGTTAAGTGTGGATTTTATGGATTCATGGAAGGCAGCTAACGATGCGCATTTGCTTCAGACGGAGGCGATCAAGGAACAGCTGGGTGACCTGCCGGATGGAGAGTGTTCTGAGTGCGAGATGATTGATCGAGTGGCTCCTGGTGACGAGACGCATATCCTTGACGTGGAGCATCTAGACACTTTTCTCATTGCTGAAAAGCCACAAATCATTGAGGAGTGTACTCTTATTTATTCTGAAGAAGAGGAGTTGCATGGCGCCATCTTGGGAAAGGAGGCGTTGGGCGCTGCCCAATTGACTGAGTGGGGAAGTACTCTCTGGCACATGCGGCATCTGCTTGACGCCATTGCACAGCGAATTGAGAACCTGCTTTGTGAGGAGGAGACATCACGTCGTCATATTTGTGGTGATGCTGTTTTTGAATCTATCAACAGTAGTAGTGGCAGTCTCTTCCGATCAGGAATATCGAAGTCATCGTTGCCCTATCCAGTGCAACGTAAACCCCGCCTGGGAATTGAACAGCGGGAGCGTAGTGCCATCTGGAATGCGTTCCATAATGCGCTTCACGCTTCCCGTGAGGCTGCGCTTCATGCGGTAATGGAAGAGGAGCGACTTGAGCGTGCAAAGCTCGATATGAAAGCAGAGCCAAAATATATTTCTATGCTGTGGGAAATGGAATCACTGGGAGAGCGACAGGAGCTGGTGCTGGATGAGCAGAGCGAGCGAGAGGCCATTGAGTACGACGAGGTGCGTCATCGGGTGGAGGTGGATGTGGCTCGATTGTGTACTGATATGAGCTCCGCCACTAGGAGGGAGGTGGAGGACAGCAGCATATGTTCTGGACTACATGAGGGAAGGGGCTTTGTTTTGAACATCCAGCAACCAGGCTCGTTGATTTCTGCGCCGTGCGATGACGTAAGTAGGCCCGTGATTGCATCAGCCTCTCCCATTTACACAGGCGAGAAGAGAACACCGCTAAAAAACAACGCGGAGCGCGGGGCTGACGGAGCTGGAGAGACGTCAAAAGGGTGGAAGAGGGCTCACAGATTGCAGTCTTTGGTCCTGAGTGAGGAGGTGCAGCGAAAGTTGCTGTTTGCGGGGTGGCTGGAAGGGTTTCTCAACATGATGGATCTGGACACCATGGCGACCGAGGAGCTCATCAGTGGGATAACTCTTTGCGACGCGATGAAGAGGCACTTGGGCAGTACCGTCGGCTGAGAGGTGCTGGACGGGTGACCCGCGTGTTCTCAAAATTTTCACCGTACTTTTTTATGCTTCTCGGCGCCACTGCATCCGCAGGTTTATCGGTATTTATCGTTTCCCCCCCTCCTCTCTCTCTATACATATATACACATATATACATCTCTCCCTCCCTTCCCCACCGTTTTTTTTTTTTTGCTTTTAAGTTGAATATTGTCATTAACAGAAGCAAACAAACAAACCAAAGGAAAACAACAGCAACGAAAACGCACATGTATGAAATAAGTGAGGGCTCGAGGAAGCAAACAAAAGGAAGACAACATAAGACTGCTGCTGCGAGAGGCGTGGCAGGTGAGAGAGAAACTAATGACGCAGTTAACGGTGTATGTGTCATGTGGGCAATCAGTGGAGGTGGTTTACAAGAGAAAAAAAACAAAATTGTGTGCTTCTGCATGTTTTGAAGAGTGGGAGGTGAATGAGGCCCAAGTGCACACGCTGAAGAAAGAACGCATGCTCATCTCTTCTTCGTCTTTACTTTTCCTTTTTTTTTCGTTCTCTCGTCCGAAGAAAACAAACACACACACACACACACAATGAACTCCCAATCTTTCCCTTTCTCTTCTGTCTTTCTATTTTCGCCATTACACGGAACGGAAAAGCGCTGATCGCTCATTGCTATCTGGAGAAAAAAAAAAGGATGGCGCTACGCCGCGCCGTGTGCGTCTCTGCATCACTTATGGCTATCTTCTCTCGACACAACACCTGCAGTTGCTCAACAACTGCCACTGCCACTACTACACAGGCATCAGAAACAACAGATGTAACGGGACCACCAATACCAACGACAACATTGTGGATCAAAGACCGTACCTCAGCTCGGGATGTTCCTCTTCTCAACGTGGAGGACATGTTTGGGGAGATGGATGGCGTGGAAGATGACGCAGGAGTGTATGATATAGCCAGACCGGCTGCAGCGCGGCTCTCAAGCAGTCTGTTTGCGGTTAATCCACACTTTTGTGAATGGGAAGAAGAAAGTGAAAACGGCGTGGATGGGGCTGCGCGTGACTTGAGTCTGGAGAGCCTCATGAATGCTGCCCTTGAGGAACCGTGCGTTGCCGACGACACTGTCGATTCTGATGTGATCAACAACGGTACAAGCGTCGTTCGTAGTGCAGAAGCTGACGTGTTGTTAGTTGCAGATGGAACCGTTGACAATCTTACGGAGGACATGGTTGTTGATGATAATAATAGTTTTACGGCAACTGAAAAATCAGTCGGAGCAAAGCCGGGTCGTGTGGATGGTGGCGGCGGCACGGACGGTGGGGTAGACGGTGGCGATGATGATGATGATGAAGAGACCTCGAGTTTGCTGGCCGAGGAGGAGGAGCGGGAGCGGGAGCAGGTGGAACAGCTGCTTTGCGCAAGCCAGTCTGCCGAGTCTCTTTTCTTCAAGGACAAACCACATGTAGTGAAGAGTTCGGCGGCAAAACCTTCTTTTGACGACGCTGCAGCAGAGGGTGCGGAGTTGGAGTCAGTGGGTGAGGCGATGCCGTCGCCACAGCGTTCTTGAAAAAGACGGAGAGCCGAAGGAAAAGAAGCGCACAAGAAAAAAAAAAAACGCACTTATCAAAAACCGGAACGAGGTGTCAGGAACATCTGAAACATGCGCTTTGGCGTTCCAGTTGGATTTGAGGATTCGGTTCGCTGAGCGGGGCATCGTTTTCCCTTCCCCTAAGTGTGCCTGTGTTGCTTTGCACTCTGGCTTGATGCCACCGATATCCCTCTCTTTTCTTTCCTTCCGCGTACTTCTCCTGAGGCTTCTGTTACCTATTTAAAAACGGAAATGAACACAAACATCTTTTTTCTTTCTTTCTGCTGTCTCAGTAACAGAACGCTGCGTTACTGTTCGATAAAACCGTGACACACAGGTTGGTGTCGGGACAAGACCGCTTTTTTTTTTTTTTGCTCGCTCATACAGCTGTACAGGGGAAATTTAACGAGTGTGAGTGCATATAAAAAAATAAAAAAAAATATATATATATACATATATATTTCACTTCGAGGTCAAAATCGAAGAAAAAGGGAAGTAGCAGGAAAAACATGATTCGCATTGAGCGCCTGTGGCTCAGGAGAGAGCTGCCAAGGTGTGGTACCACGGCGTTTCGCTTGCCTCTCTCACATCGTGTTGTGTATGGTGGTAGCGCCGGTGGAAGCAGCTCGATGAGTGCATTTGCCATAGGGATGCGGTGTGTGCAGTACGAGCACACCTCCGCTACACTGTGTGGGGTTAACAAGAAGGATCGTGACGTGTCAGCTTCATGGATCACGAAGAGTACAAAGGATTACATGAGCGAGGCGGACACGCAGGTGGCTTCGGTCAACCCAGCGAGGGAGAAGCTGCGGCTCAACTCAAAACAGCGCAAGGACCGCTTCCTGCGCGTCGCGGAGGAGACGGACCGCATCTTCGACACTGAGATGGATAGAATGCGGGATTACAACGTACGACGATGGCGAAAAGGTGTCGACTTCTTCAAGCGACAGGGTTTAGGCTTTACTGTTTTGTACGTAGCTGTCTACTTGGGATGTCTTGTTGCATTGTACATTGGGTTTGCAACAGGTGCACTCAAGAAGGAGGCCGCATATGAATTCATGTTCTTCTTTCTTGGCAGCTACATTGACAGGGAGTGGTTTTACATGCGCGTAGAGGCGTGGGGCAAGTACGTGGATTTTGGATTTGCATTTGTGATTAATGAAATGCTTGAGATAGTCCGCTTCCCGCTTATGATATACACATTTTATACTTTCCGACCGTACCTGACAGGGGTAAATAGGCGTGTAAAGGCATCGATATTTCGCTGGAACGCCGCAGAGACATGAGAATGGCGAAGTGACTCATTCTGCACATACCAAATATGTTATGCACGTACATATTCGTGTCGGCATATTGTAGTATCGTTTCTGTGGGGATTGAAACATATGCGAACTTATTCACAGACTACACCCTTGTTTCCCTTCTTATTTTTTCTTACGGGGTTTATTGGTCTTTTCATTTGTACATATATATTCGTTGCATCTCCATCACTCCCCTTTTTTTTGTCAAGTGAATTTTATTTCCTCTTCCATCGCTCTTCTTCTGTTATCGCTGAAGTTTTTTCTTCATTCGTGGGGAGGGACTGTTGGGAGTCGGTGGGGGAGCAGTGGGAGAGCACAGAAAAAAGGGTGAGAGAGGGTGTGTGTGCCGTGTTACGTTGATAACTGCCGTGTGTTGGAGATGTATTACGGGCGGGAACAGCGGCACCCCCCGTCGGTGCTAGGGGCGCATGGTTTCGCGGCGGAGATCGCCGGTCGGGACCGCACTCGGTACTTTCGTCGCCCCGTAGAGGCACGTGGTATCGCTCCGTCGTACACCGATATTGAGAGCGTCCGCTTCGCGTCGAGCATGCCCGGTACGCCACAGTTGACGGGGCACTTTTTGGCGGCACCCATTCCTGACCGGACTGCCTCCTCTGGTGGTCGGGGAGTAGTACGACCACATCACCTGCCCTCCATGTATCGACGTGGGGGTGGTTCTAAGAAAAGAAGCGCAACTGCCGTGACGGCATCGGCCACTGCAGGAAACTCTAGGGGAGTCTGCGACGTAGGGATACAGACGGCATACCGCGAGAACGAGGCCCAGACTTTACCCTACACACCAGAATATTTTATCCCTGAAGGTGGCGATCCCAATCCTGAGGTATTGGGTCTGCGCCACCTGCACTGGAACGATGGGTTACCTGCGGGAACGGAGGAGGTGGAGCTCATTCAGCGACTTCGACGCCGACGTGCGTTGGAGGCTTCCCTTCCGCCAGCGAATGATGCAACATCTGCAGAGACTCGGTTTCGTATGCTTTACGCGCTGGAGGAGAAGGAACGAGAAGAGCGTGAGAGTCACATGGCGAAGATACGCGAGCGCCGCCTCGACGAAATCCGAGATGCTCTAACTGAGCGAGAGCGTGCACGTGAGGAGTCAAACCGCTCTAGGCTGGAGGCCGTCAAGAAGAAAAAGCTTGACGAGCTTCGGAATATGATTGAGCGGTCCGAAATGAAGCGTATTGTAACGGACCAAAAGTCGTTGGAGGAGGGAACATCCAAGACGATGTCGTCTGAAAACCGAAACATGTACGCGGTGGATCCCATCAGTAAAGACAGGCGCAAGGTGGATCTGATTGACTCCTACTCTAAATACGGAACTTCTGCCTGCCCACTGAAGATCGGACCCCGTGACGCGTCAAAGACGACTGCGCCATTGCAGCCAGCTGAACACTTCCGCCACTACGATGTACGCCCTACAATGCTTACGGTGTCGGAGGGAATCCAGGAGTTGGAGAAAACAAAGATACCACGCATTCAGAAACTGCCGTCAAATGCCTTTAAAGCCCCGGAGAGAGGTGCTATCAGTTCTCTGCCTACACTCTATCAGCGGCGTGAGGCTACACGTGTGGTAGATGGGCTAGAGTACATCCACCAAAAGATTCAAAAGACTGATATGCCAGGTGAAAGCTTCCGTGTGTTGGAATTGTACCGCGCCACCCCACGTCTGCAGCGTCCTGACACACCTGAGCTGGAGCTAGAGGGTGACACAGAGGAGGAGTTGGAGGAGGCCTGCATTCTTCTACAGCGCTTGGTTCGTGGCCGCGCAGTTCAGAACGACTTCTTTGACGGCAAGGAGCGCTGTCGTGGCCTTATTGAGGAGTTACAAGCGGCGTCGAATGCCAAGTATGCGGAGCGCAGCTTGGAGGAGAAGCAGCAGGAGGAGGTGGCTAGGCGGCGTGAGGCGATTGCTGAAAGCATCGGTGACACAGCGCAAGGGGACATAATTGTTGAGACGCTTGACTACCTCTTCCATGAGTTGACACGGCAGCAGGATCTTCGCGAACTGGAGGAACTCCACCGCAATGCAGAGGCAGTGCGGGCCGAGCGTGAGGCAAAGGAGGCCGAGCTGCGTGCGCAGGAGCGCCTCCTCCACGACAAAGAGGCACTGCAATATGCTGCCTACACCCGCGTCATCGATGACGTTGTTGAGTGCTACTCACACCAGCTCTACGCCACAGCTGCGGAGGAATGTGCGATGGAGGAGGCGATTAACGCGGAATGCGTCCGTGTAGAGCAGATCTCAGCACCTCCCATCTACGTGGACAGCATCGATGAGTCAGAGAATATAGTGTGTGACATGCTCGACTCTTTCGTTTTGCCAGCGGTTGTGGACATGGTCTGCAATAAAGCGAATGAGTGGGATCGGAAGGCCCCTACTGCTTTGGCAGTTGAAATTCAGAGTACGATGGCACAGTCGAATAACAAAACAGGTGGGGAACCTCCATTCAAAGAAGACTAATTACAAGTGAATACCCAAGTGCGGCTGCCACATTAGGCTCTCCTGTTCTCTCATGTACAATGCACAGATACAGACGTACTCACGCATGGATGGAGTATGTATATAATGCATTCAAAAAAAGAAAAAAAAAAGGGAATGGTAAAAAAAAAAAAAGGACAGGAGGAAGGGTAGTGGTTTTGCTAAACCAAGGAAGAGATAGATGTCTTTTAGTGTGTGGTGGTGAAGAAGTGAGCATCACTGATGTATTAGTTTGCTTTATGTGCCACGTTTCACTCGTTTCTTTCCCCCCCCCTTTATTTGTTCTGTTTACTCTCACTTTTCTTCCTTTCCGGCGGTTTGAAAAGGCATGACGACAAGCGCTCTCTTACTTTCTATCCCCCTCATTGCGTGCCACTTCTCCCCGTATTTCTCATATGACACAGTGACAGTCACCTCCTTTTTTTTTTTTGCTGCTTTCTGTTTCTTTTATTTTAGCGGATACGGATGCATATTTACACATCTGCATCTCTTCCCTTCCCCACGGAAAAATAACGGATGAGTGACAGCATCAAGGCAAATGTGCTGATGGCATGATGTTCTTCTTGTAGTTGGAGAATTGCGGTCGTCTCTCCTGGTTTACATATGAAATGCGTCGCGCTAAAGGAGCGGTGTGGCCTCACGTCTGTATATGATTTATGAAACGCAGAAATACACGTGGTGTAACAATACATTTGTTTTCTGTCGTTTCAAATTGCCTGCATGAGATCCCTGTGAAGGCAAGGGTGACCCTGACCTTTCTCGCCTCTCACTAACTCATGGGATGTGGGCCAAAAGGATGACTCCGTGCACCTGAATCAGAAATGCTGATTGTGGAATGTTCCCCTCCCTCATTTCGCTCTACTCTTCGGAAGCGGCATCGGCAATAGAAGGGAATATAAAGAATGTAATGAAGGCCAGGCAGGGAATGGCTCGTAACTACCACTGTGCTGAAGTTGTCTCTTCATCTCCCCTGTTCTCCCCCTTTTTTATCTTTCTCTCTCACACGAAAAGACCGAAGCATAGGGTAGACAAGCGGTTAGTCGTTCCGTCATTGGGGGGATGGCACCAGAAGTGCGCATGCGTCAAGGCTCGTCAAATAGGGGAACCCCGGTGAAACGCCTGCGACAGGAGCATGATGACACTCAGGCACTGATGAATTTAAAATGTGAGACAACCCTGTTACAATCGCACCAAAATGAGAGCTGCTGCAATTCATTTGTTCACCCCCCTTTGACCAGTAGCAGATACGGTTATAGTAATAGTAGTACCAGTACCAGGAGGGAATCATCGTTGTCTTGTTCTTCTTCCTCCTTCTCCTCCTCCCCCCCCACAACACTATCATCCTTGTCATCATCACGATCCATGTCACCCGTTTCCCCACGCAGTTTATCGCTCCCCGTTCAGATTTTGCGCTCCATTCGTGATGGCAATAACGGTCAGGTGTTTCTGGCTCAAAAGGTAGCCCCCTCCTGCTTTTCACCATGCGAAGAGCATGAAGCGGCTCCTCACCTGAGGCGGCTTCAAGAAGATTTAGTGTTGCCTGAAGGCTCACGACGCGGCAAGGATAATGAAATATGCCTTGGAGTGGATGTGGATACCCCAGCGGCGACTGTGGCGGCGACCGAAACATTCATGGCTGTGAAGCTCATGCATTCATCTTCTCGGCATGTAGAGCGTGAGGTATACTGCCTGCGGCACTTGGATGAGTGTTACAGGGGGCTGAGGGCATCAGCAGAGGAGGTACAGTGTCACGCCACGGACACCGTGGCTGATGGGCAACAGTGCTCTGCCCGACTTCTGAAGCCTGGGCCTCTTTCTCTATACCCTTTCCCACAACTTTTTTTCACTCAGCAAGTAGGAGAATATGTCGCTATTGGGCTAGAGCTCCTTGGCACTGACCTATTTGACTTCACGGAGCGAAACATCCTTTATGAGGATGAGCTCTGCGTTGTGGGAATCGAACTCCTGCGTGTGCTGAACGCGATTCACCGATGCGGGGTAGTCCACCGCAGCGTCAAGCCCGAGAATTTCTGTTGGAATGCCAAACAAATCCCAAGCTGTAATGACGGTGGTAAAAATTTGGATTCAGGTTGCCCTGTGAATGATGGCACGCCTCGTCACGCTGGGACCTTGCCTGATTTCATGTTCAGGATTATTGATTACGGCCGAAGTGTTGTCATCAATACTGAGTCTGCGTCAACTCCCTCCCTCTATGAGCGCCCGTACAGAGGATGGTGGTACAGTCTGCGCGGCTTTTTAGGGAAACCGACGGGACAAAAGGATGACTTGATGGGTGTTATCCACACCATTGGCTATCTTTTAGATGACTATAGCCAAGATAAAACTGTCTCGAGTCGGTCGTCTCAGACATCATCATCGGAGGGATTACACGCCTCGCCGTGTCATTACACCGACAGCAAGATCACCAAACCGAAGAAGAAGGATAATAAGAGTATTGTTGCTACCACTAATACTATTACTACCACTACTACTACTACTACTACTACCACTACTAATACGTCTTTTTCCTGTTCCAGTGCTGGTGTCTCATCAGAAGAACGTGGTGCAGCAAGGTGTTGCTATGCAACACGGAGTGAATGTCCGAAACAAAGCGAATGTGAGGTGAATGACTCTTCGCCTGTTCCAACAACGCTACGGAATGAGCGGCCTCGAACGACTAAGTGCCGCTCATACTCATCTTGGCGTCACCACTTCGCGGATAAGATTTCGGACGCATACCGGGTTGCTGCAAAGCGCTACGGTCGGGAGATGCGTCGTCAGCGGAACAGGAGGGAACGCAGCGGCTCCAAAGGTGACATGGCTTGCGGCGATCAAGAGCCACTGTACGCTGAAAGGCGGCGTAATGAGCGACGAGTTTGGATTGTGCGTCATGTGGAGGACAATTTTCTGCCGTCCATGTTGCCTGATCGGTACTTTCCCCCTGACATGCCGCAGTGGTGGGTGGATTTATTCGCATCTTGTAGTGCGTGGTGCAGTGACGATGCGGTGTCGGCGGAGGAGATGTCCGGGAGAATGAGGGAGGGTCTTCAGCAGCGGCTAGAGAAGGTTGGCGGGACGATGGATGTCCTGCGGCAGTCTCTTACGAACCTCTACCTGCGTTCCAAGGACGAATAAAGGCTTTCCTCTCTCTGCGAGGAAGTAAAGGACACGAACTTATTCTGACGGCAATGAAAAGCACTCAGTTTTTAATATATACGGTTTCCTCTCTCTCTCTTTTGCCGTTCTGAATTCTTTGTCCATCATGCTGGGGATGAGATAAGGGCTGAGCAAATTTTTTCCTCGGACTGGTGCAGCACTCAACTACCGGGAGAGGGGAGAGAACACTGAAACAAGCTTTCTATTTGTTTCTTCTTCTTCTTTTTTTTTTGTTTTGGTTTTTGGTGAAGGAAATGAATAATTGATGCAATAAAAAACAATCTCTTGTTCTCCACTGCTTTCCCCCTCCCCTCTCGCTTTTCTTCCCATTCCTCTGCCCCTCACTTCTGTTTTCTCGAAAACCCGCCTTCCTTTTCGTTCTTGTATATATATATATATATTACCACCACCGCCGTCTTCACACCCCCACTCTTCCTAATGTTCTTTCCACGCCACGTGGTGACAAGAGAGAAAAGGGTACTGAGGGGTTGAACGGGCTGTTGCTGCGACAGAGCGTGGGAAGGGTACATGCGCAATGAGGCGCTGGGACGAGAAGACATCACACTCGGCCTTTGTGCCGCGACTAAGCATCAACAGGAGCAGTGAATCCCTGCATGACTGCAACACCTTAGTCAATGATGGTAGTGGGAGAAGAGCGCCAGCAAACACCTCTACCTTTGCTCCTGACGACCACCGCAGAGAATGGAGGCGTGGTGTGGCCAACTCTAGTACGGTGGAGAGCAACATGTATACAAATCGTCACCATGACAATCGCAACAGGTGCAATCGGAGCTCCTCTTCACTACACAATGGCCGCCTATACCCAGATGTGGCATCGTCAGCGGCGGACTGGATGCAGCCTAACGGCACCCACCGTGTTCACATCTGCAAGGACGAAGGTAGGACTAGAGGCAGCGATGGTAACAAAAATTTTATAGTTAATAATAGAGACGAATACCAGAGTGGAGCATATGCACATGACACCAATTTTCTCTCGGGTGATGAAAAACGAAGTGGCCAGCATCGAATCAATGGTGTTGCGCCAGCAAAATGGAGCTGGAACGCCACTCCTACCACAAAGATCACGCGAGTGCTGCGCCAGGATGCGGAACGACACGCACTCAGTCAGCCACCATCGTCATCGCTAGACAACCTCTCAGTTCCCCGTTTGTCAAGCACTTCGATATCGTCAAATGACGAATCGACACTGTTTGATATCGATGCAGAGCCTGTTGTACCGGCAGAGGTCTTGCGCTCGTCGCAGCCGCATACATTTGCATGGGCACAACATCCGTGTCATACCATTGTACTGAGCCTCCTCCGGGCCCGCGGCTTGTTTCTGCCGCAACATATTGATCTTGTTGAATACCACATGCCGGAAATATTTTTGCAGTACATTAGTCTCTGTTGCTGTGGGGCGTACTTTATCCGCTACCAGGCTTCTGCGTCACCAAAGGAACGTTTCTTTAGCGTTCGCATGCTCCCCCGTGACGCAACCACACGCTCATCGGAGAGGATCCCATGCCTGATCTGGACAGTGCATCGCACGGGTGTCCAGGTGGTTGGCTGCGTGCCATTAGAGCAGCTTGTGGGTATCACAGTTAATGTGCGCTCTGTTTCGTTTCGTTCACACCTCACCACGTTGCAGAGAATCAAGGGGCCACGTGTGGATGGTCGTCGTACAGAGCTTTCAACCGACGGTGCCTTCTCGCTTTGGTTCTTCGACCGCCACAAGCGCACCGCAAAAAGTGTGGATCTTCTTACATGCAATACAACGGTACTGGACGTCTGGACAAAGACGTTCAAGGGGTTTTTGAGTGTGAATAGCTCATCCGTTGTACAGATGCCGCTGACAGGTGAGGGGATTTCCATGGAGCTCAACGACTTGACGCAGGTGGCTCAGCAGCAGGTTAGCAACCATGCCCGGCGAGGCTCCGACTATCATTAGAAACATCATACGCTCGGTATGTCCTTTGTAGAAACTACGATGTTTTCTGCACTCCACATGTCATCCAAGTCAACGTCAACACAAGAAAGGGCAAAAGATGCGAATGTGAGACAGCAATATTTGAAGTGAGCTCACTACTTTATCGTTACCTAACAACAGCAACAGCAACAATAACCAACATCATCATTTTTTTTTTCGTTTCTATGGCCTTCTTTACTCATTAGAGTTTTTTCTGGGAGCTTGCGAGAGGAACGGAATCACCTGACTATTATCATTATTACACTTGCCTCCTTTCTCTTTTCGACAATAGAGTTTTTCTCTAAACGTAAGTTTCCTGAAAACTCGCCCTCCCCAACCCCCAACCGCCTCGCGCGGGAGATGGCCTAAAGGTGCTTTCAGCCCTTCCTTTTCGTCAGTAATGAACTCTAGAGCAAAACGCTTGAAGGACTCACCATGCCCAAAACCAGACTATTATGAATTAAATTTTCTTTAGAGTTTCAGCAGAAAACCTTTTCCCATCCCTTTTCCTTAATCTACGAGGATGGGAAGGTAAGATACTATTCCTTGCGAAAGGGGTCTTCCTGGTGCACAAGGCTTTCTGCTAGCCCGAGTGGTGGGTGGAGATGGAGTGTGTGAGCCTGACTTCGGTCGCTCTTTTTTCTTTTTTTCTTTTCCCTGCTTCCGCCACGCTGCTGTTTATTGCTGTGCGGCTGAGGGGGTGAGTAACACGAAGGAGAGGGTAGCAACAGCAGGAGGAAGCACGCACACACCGAAGTGGAACAGAACAACCACGAACAGTCAAAGAGGAAGAAAGATAAAAAAAAAAACGTAAGGGACAGGCACGAGAATAAAAAAAAAAAAGATGAACACACGCGGGCGGAAGTTGGCTCCATTGCCATACAAACCATCCACTACGTGGCATCTTTTGCATGAAGAGTACTTCCCAATTTTTATTCCGGAACGACGTGAGCAGGTGGAGTACTGGTACAACAAGACAGCAACAGGGAAGCAGCGAGAAACTTTCCGAAGCATTTGTCAGGAGATTTACGTTCAGGATCCTGAAAAAAAGGATCCCGAGTACGTGGCTCAGTACAGCCGAGAGTTCGCTTTATGTGAGGTGAAGATGATGATAAAGCACTATGGCTTGACGCTTTCTGACCTTGGAAAGAAGCTTGCCCGCGTGTGGATCTTGCATGAGGCGACTCGGCGCAAGAAGGATGAGTTCCGTGAGGTTTTTACGGGTGCGCAGACCATCTTCCAACCACAGTCCGTGATGAAGGAGGACTACATCATGCCCGACGAGGATTACTATGAGGAAATCGACCGAACTTACTTTCTCTCTTCCACTGACTGGCTAAATCAAGGCGACAAGAAAAGGGTGAAGAAGCTGTGTCCGTACATGGACGCGGCAAAACGCCTTAGTTTGGGGTTGAACAAACCGCGCGTGACAAAGCCAAAAAATCAATTTGATGGTATATCGCCACTGTCAGCCCTTGGATTTGATGGCGCTAATAGTGATGAAATCATGGAGAAGCTACAACGGAAGCTCGAAAGGAATGCGGAGTCTGATCACTACTACACCGTTGATGGGTGCACTGTCTATGTCGCGGGTGGTAGAAAAACAGCGAACTTGAACACAGCCAATAGTATAAAGGGTGGTGTTATTGCTACGCTCTGTGATGATTGATACGAACGAAATGTGTATATACACATAAGCACACACCTCTGAGAGAGAGAGTGGGCGGGGCGGGGGTCTTTTGAAGATTACATGTGTATAGATTCAATGGTTTTCCATTTTGTTGCAATGTACATTGGGATTCAGTCTTTTTTTTTTTGTACCGTTGAGAGGACGCGATGGCGCTGCCAATGCGACTGGTCTTTCAATCAAGGGGGCAAAATCAATTTCCCGTTTGTGTTTACATACACACACACACACAGCCATAATTACGCATCATGCATGTGGATGTGTACATTATGTTTTTCTACCTGGAACATTGTTTCATTTATTCATTACTTTGGTTCTACTGTCCTGTTCAGATAGCCCCCTTCTGCACTAGGCTCAATTCATTCTGCAGGAAGTTAGTATTTCGAGTTAAATAATACACGTCTGGTAAATATGGAGACGGAAGGCGTAGTACAGTATCGGTTGCTGGGCTCCCACCCTGCTGCTTCGGGTCGCTACCACAGCTTTGGGTTTTCCGGTGAGGTGGTGGCCGTGTCAGCTCTCTTGCAGGACATCGTAAAACAGCATCAGATAAATCTGACCAAATACAAGCTAGAGATTCGCCGGTTAATGACTCCGACTGCAGAACGACAGGAGACACAGGCACCTTCTGGAAGCGCCGAGAACGGTGTCCTACAGTTGAACAGTATGCTGCGCACTTACGATCGGATTGTTGTTAACATCTCGCGGCGGCACTACATGGATGGGATGGTTGAGGCGGCTCAGGAGGAGGGCAGGGCGCGTGGGGACTGTCTGCAGCAGGTGGAGGGAATGCTCCGAGGGCAAGACGAGACGACTTCCCCTGACCTGGTGATTCCTCTGCCCACTACGGGGAGCGACACTATCCCAAACGCAGGCGACCCGCATGCATTTAGTCGTGTGACGACGCTCTCCAGCAAGGCATTTCCGCTCCTTCCGTGTCTGCTGCGCCGCGACCCTACCTCTAGACACTCCCTGCCACGGCCAATAAAAGGAAAATGCGTCCTCTGCGAGCTTGAATGTCTTGAGGAGAGAGTGCTTTCGTGCTGTGGTTTTTCTGCCTGTGGCAGTTGCCTGGAATTGGCCAAGACAATGCTTATGGAAGAGAGGGAGTGCGCGGTGTGTGGTGCGGTTCCGGGAGAGCAAAACACATCTAACACAGGCGGTTTAACCGGGTTGCTGCCAGTCAAACGCGAGGGGCAGTGTATGCAGGTGGTAGGGGCTGCTGACAATAAACAGCACATTGAGTTGGGTGGTCGCTCTCATTGGGACACACGAAATGGGCCTGGCGTGAAGGGGGCGCAAACGCGTTCTCCACGTACTTCCTCGATGATCACCGCGTATGAGAAGGATTTGATGTCAAACATGGCGCGTATTCTCTCTTTTCTCGATGTGGCCGATCCGCTGACGGCGGAGGTAAAGAAAAAGCGGCGAATTAGCCCCACACTTGCGCTCTACACCCAACGGTGAGGGCGATGGCGGGGTTGTCACTGTCCCCCCCTCTTGTTCTACTACATACTCTAGGCGACAGAAGACGCACGAAAGAACAGCAGTGAGGTGAGAGATCACACCATGTTTCTTTAGGCTTCTTTTCGTGCATCTTTTCTTGTTTTCTCTTTTTTTTTCTGCATCACTTTTAGACAAGCACACACACACACATATTCCCCGAAGAAAATATCCATTCAGAGTATTTATTGAAGGATTTGACAATGTCTGACACTACGGCATACAGCATCAAGACGCATGCTGCTGTTCCACAGAAGTCGCCGTATGGAGTTGATTTGGAGGCAGGAAAGACATACTACTGGTGTTCCTGTGGGCTGAGCAAAAACCAGCCCTTCTGTGATGGTTCCCACAGCGCATACAACGCGACGCATAATACCAACCTGAAGCCCATTCCATTTACAGCAAACAGTACGGAGAAGGTTTACATGTGTGGCTGCAAGCAAACGAAAAATCCTCCCTATTGTGACGGAACTCACTCTAGCATATGATCTTGGTGCAATTTTACCTTGTTACTCGGAAGAAAGGAACGTAACGTAGAGAAGCTACGGATGGGATTGGTAGGTGCACACCAAGCAGAAATTTATTTGAGTACAGTAAAAAAAAAAAAAAAGAGATTTGGAAAATATGAAGCATTTAAACTTACTAGAATTTCCCGTTCTTTGTCTCCTAAACGCGGGGAAAGAAAAAAGAAAATATTTCTTATTTATTTATTTAATGGGGGGGGAAATTATTGAGAGTTTGCGACCAGAATATTGTCCCCCGCCAGAGTCTTGCACTTCGTCTCATACCGAGGGATGGACGGAAGATAAAAATATTCTATTCTTTCTAAATACTCGGTTCGTCTCCAGGCGTTAATTCCGAAATTACCCACCCGACCCAACTCTCATCGCCCCTCTCGCGTGGAGGTGGGGGGCGGTCGAAGGTGGCTTGATGGCCCTTTCAGCACCTCCCTTTTTGTCAGTAACAAATGTATTTTAGACAACGGGCGCCCTTCCACACCCTTCTGGTTTTTGATCTCATTTGGACATCGTAGATGTAACATTGGACATGAACACGCTGAGTTTTTTCGGTTTCTTCTTAACGGAAGGAAAGTGCAAGGCGTAGACTATTCTCTTTTGGATGTAATTTTTTTCCCTGTAAAAGAGGGAGCGGATGAAGAAGAGGGCCAAGGAATGATGATGGAAAACAGAGAGTTGTCATCTGTTTTCTGCCTGATGTTTCTAATCTACCACTAAAACTTAAATGGAGCTGCACCGGACGCATATTTCCGCTCCGTATGGTCTCTGAGAAAGGAGCCGTGGATATCGAGTTGCGTTGTGTTGCACACTGGCTAATCACATGTCATTGATGCAACCGAGCGTGAAACGTCTGTGCTGGAAAGGTGATTTTGCTGTTCTATCTTTATTCGTGACTGTTTCGACCGGATTCCGCCCGCAGGGGTGCTTATCGATTCCAGATAACTTCTCTTCTTTTTGCATGATTGGTGGAGAATGTTCTGACATCAATAGTCAAATGCAACATCACAGGGTGTACATTGAGGGGCTTACATAAAGATCAACATTATCATCAGCAATGAAGGAAGTAAAAGGAACTATCGTCTCTGGTGGCACTCCACCTTCCCCAGACGTGATGTTGTAGTGCTCGCACCAACACTACCTTCTTTTTCCCCCTCTTTCGGTACTTACGATTATCGCCGCTGCTGTGATCTCGGATGCTGCCGCCAGCACCACTAAGGGATGCCATTTGTGGCATCCCACGCCTCATTTCAGTGAGGATGTGCTGCACATTATACACTGACACATATATATATATATATATATATATATATATACAACGAAGAGGAGAACGTGATTTGCTTGTTTTTTGTGCATGACCCCGTCGCCCTACTGTTTTATCTTTTCGTTTTTTTTCTACCGAGGTTCACTTACCTCCTAGACTTTCTAAGCATTTTTAACTACTATTGCGACAAAAAACATGATCACATTCGGGGATCGTTCCGCCACTGTGTCTCCATATGATGGGGCTAAATCTTCCACCTCAAATTGCGATCAATCCCGCACCACCATCGACAACACGGACACAAACAGTTCTTTCAGCTCAGCAGAAAACGTACAAATTCCAAACGCCACACAAGTGGAGATGGAGCTGCTTCAGGAGCGCATTAAGGAACTAGAAGAAAATTACGAGCATCTTCAGCAGAAAAGTCTGTTCGATAACGGGCAACTGAAGTGTGAGCTTGAACAAACAAAAATCGAGCTTTCCAATGCTAAGCAAACCATAAATAAATTGCAAACACAAAACTTATCAGTAAAGCAGTCTATGAATTCACAAATCAGCGTGGCAGAAACTGCAGGCGAAGAACCACAAATAATGGAAAACCCATACAATGAAGAGGAGGAGGGCAAATCCTTACTTTACACCTCCACATTGAAGGAGAAAAAAGTCAATGTGGATGACAGACATCCCAGCTCGTTACAACTATCAGAGGGTTATAAAACAAGTGGAATTACAAAAAAACTAGAAAACGAACAGCTCAAGGCAACAGAACTCCTAAAAATAGAGAAACAAAAGGCTGCTGAGCGTGTAAAGGCAGAACAAGAGAAGGCAGCTCAAGCTACCGCTCAGCTCAAGGAGGAAAAGCAAAAGGCTGCAGAGCTCTTGAAGGAAGAAAAGCAGAAGGCTGCTGAGCTCTTGAAAACGGAGCGGGAAAAAACAGCTCAAGCAACTGCTCAGCTCAAGGAGGAAAAGCAAAAGGCTGCAGAGCTCTTGAAGGAAGAAAAGCAGAAGGCTGCTGAGCTCTTGAAAACGGAGCGGGAAAAAACAGCTCAAGCAACTGCTCAGCTCAAGGAGGAAAAGCAAAAGGCTGCAGAGCTCTTGAAGGAAGAAAAGCAGAAGGCTTCTGAGCTCTTAAAGGAGGAAAGGCAGAAGGCTGCTGAGCTCTTGAAGGAGGAAAGGCAGAAGGCTGCTGAGCTCTTGAGGGACGAGAAGCAGAAGGCGGCTGCTCAGTTTAAAGAGGAGAAACAAAAGGCTGCAGAGCTTTTGAAGGAAGAAAAACAGAAGGCTTCTGAACTCTTGAAGGAGGACAAGCAGAAGGCTGCTGAGCTCTTAAAGGAAGAGAAGCAGAAGGCCGCTGAACTTGTGAAGGCGGAGCAGGAGAAGGCGGCGCAGGCCATTGCTCTGGCTGAGACGGAGAGGCAGAAGGCTGTTGAACTTGTGAAGGCGGAGCAGGAGAAGGCGGCTCATGCTATGGCGCTGGCGGAGACGGAGAGGCAGAAGGCTGCTGAACTTGTGAAGGCGGAGCAGGAGAAGGTGGCAGACCTTGTTAAAGCAAAACAAAATAAAGCTGCTGAGCTTGTGAAGGCGGAGCAGGAGAAGGCGGCGCAGGCCATTGCTCTGGCTGAGACGGAGAGGCAGAAGGCTGTTGAACTTGTGAAGGCGGAGCAGGAGAAGGCAGCTCAGGCCATTGCTCTGGCTGAGACGGAGAGGCAGAAGGCTGTTGAACTTGTGAAGGCGGAGCAGGAGAAGGCAGCTCAGGCCATTGCTCTGGCTGAGACGGAGAGGCAGAAGGCTGTTGAACTTGTGAAGGCGGAGCAGGAGAAGGCAGCTCAGGCCATTGCTCTGGCTGAGACGGAGAGGCAGAAGGCTGTTGAACTTGTGAAGGCGGAGCAGGAGAAGGCAGCTCATGCTATGGCGCTGGCGGAGACGGAGAGGCAGAAGGCTGCTGAACTTGTGAAGGCGGAGCAGGAGAAGGCGGCGCAGGCTATTGCTCTGGCGGAGATGGAGAGGCAGAAGACCTCTGAACTTGTGAAGGCGGAGCAGGAGAAGGCAGCTCAGGCTATTGCGCTGGCGGAGATGGAGAAGCAGAAGGCTGCTGAGCTTGTGAAGGCGGAGCAGGAGAAGGTGGCAGAACTTGTTAAAGCAAAACAAAATAAGGCTGCTGAACTTGTGAAAGCGGAGCAGGAGAAGGCAGCTCAGGCCATTGCTCTGGCTGAGACGGAGAGGCAGAAGGCCTCTGAACTTGTGAAGGCGGAGCAGGAGAAGGCAGCTCAGGCCATTGCTCTGGCTGAGACGGAGAGGCAGAAGGCCTCTGAACTTGTGAAGGCGGAGCAGGAGAAGGCAGCTCAGGCCATTGCTCTGGCTGAGACGGAGAGGCAGAAGGCTGCTGAGCTTGTGAAGGCGGAGCAGGAGAAGGCAGCTCAGGCCATTGCTCTGGCTGAGACGGAGAAGCAGAAGGCTGCTGAGCTTGTGAAGGCGGAGCAGGAGAAGGCAGCTCAGGCCATTGCTCTGGCTGAGATGGAGAAGCAGAAGGCTGCTGAGCTTGTGAAGGCGGAGCAGGAGAAGGCAGCTCAGGCCATTGCTCTGGCTGAGACGGAGAAGCAGAAGGCTGCTGAACTTGTGAAGGCGGAGCAGAAGGCGACCGAGAGTGCTGCTGGGAGTGATACGAGGAATCGTAAAGCATCTGGGTCTATGAAGTCTAAAAAACAGAAGGGAAAGAATGTTGCTGTGCGTTTGGAGGCTGAAAGTCGTGAATCTGCTGTAACTGGAGTTGTTGAGGGTTCTAAACGTTTGTTTTCTTTAAAGAGAGGAGGTAGTACTGTTGATGAAGAAAGTGTTTTGTTGAGTGGTGACGCGAAGCGAGGAGGTTTTCGATCATTCTTTTCTTGTAGCGTTTTGTGATTTTTTTTTTTCAGCACATTATTAAATCAGTTCTTAATGTTTTTTTCTTTTTTTTTTTTAAATTTATTCTTTCTTATGGGTCTGCTGGAATACATGCAGTTATTTTCAGTTTTGTGGGGGTCGATTAAGCTACGTGTTGCTGGGTATGTTGGTTTTACTTAAAAAATTTAAAAAAATATTTATTTGCTTTTCTACGTTCTTCAGTGAGTTGCGTCAGTCTGGTTGTCTTGTTTGTACTGGTGGAGGTGGTTGTGAGGCCCCGTTTAATAACCACATGTCGATGTCGGAGGTGTTTAGTGGGTGCAACACGGCGTGCAGAGAGACTGAATCTTTAGGGAAAAATCTAGTGGAGCGATATCCGCGCTGGGTGGTGCTTGTGGTGCTGCGACGTGTGTGGCTGCGGGACAAGAGGATCAACAGGTTGTATGCCCCGGCATTTCTGATGGTGTTTGGATCTTCAGTCGACTTTGGGAGTGACATCACTGCGACAAGTGACGGGGCGCAGTGGATGCTCCTCTTTTACGATGTGAAGCACAGCTGCCAGGAGATACTCTGGGAATCGAAAGGAGCGGAGCTCATCGGCGAAATCTTCCGTTCCGTACCTTCTGACTTACATCCTTCTTCCTTCAGCGTGGTTTGTGTGACAGCAGGCGACACACATGAGCGGCTTGGCTTGTTCTCAGATCGTGCCTTTCTGCTTTTCAAGGAAAGGTTGGGGCATACACTGCTACCGCTACGGCTGCAGCAGATCTCCTTTCAACGGTATGCTCTGGTGATGGATGGTACGGAGAAGAACAACGGCTTTTCGTCACTTCTGGAGAAGACAATTCAGTTGCTTCTGTGTAAAACACCCGAGGCAGCAGATGTATCGGCACCATCACAGAAGGGAAATGATTTGATCCTCTCAGCATTTCTAGAGTTGAACCCCTTGCTTTATACTGCAACATTTCAGGAGCCAAGTGGCAGTGTGCAGAATGAGGAAGTGGATATACCCGAAACTTCAGGGGATGCTCCATTCAGGCCAAGAAAAGTTTCTCGTCAGGCGGGAAATAACTCGAAGAAACGTGTGGGTCACGTGGCCACTTTTACTTTGCCTTCGGTCACCACCTCTGATGATGCGGGACCGGTCTGGCATGTATTGCTTATTCAACGGCCAATTATAGAAAAACAAGAGGTGTCTTTGGAGAACCTCGACCCCGGTCCGCTCGAGCCGCAGTCGATCAGTCCAGAAATACACCTTCTCCAGGATGGAGGAGAGGTACTTTACCTGAAGTCTGAGCTGTGTGATGAGAGAGCCTTTGAGGTGGTGTATGGGGACATTATGCATGAGGATGGCGAGCTCTTCCTCCAGCTGACACCTCTAGAGGGCATTGCATTTGATGACATTGACCGCTACCTTAACTTTATCTCGAGCCAAGGGGAAAAGGCGCAGTGCAGCAAAGAAACACGGACTGGGCCGTTGTACAAGGGATCCTGCTCTAGCTACACGTTTCCGAAGGTTGTCTTTCGGCGTCCAACAGGGTCGGTCGTGAAGGATACAGCCATTTCATCACCACACGTAAAGATCGTTGAGGAGTCTCCGCATTCACCCGAACAATGGGAGGCAGCGAGATTGGCTTTTTCTTTTCTCTCTCAACATATTGTGCCGATTGACTGTGGGTACACACTTGCAAGCGATGTGGCTCCAGTGCCTCCTCCCACCCACGGCGAGAAGTGCGCGTGGTGTCATCGTCGGCGAGAGAAGCTTTTGCGCTGCGGTGGCTGCCAAGTGGAGATGTATTGTTGCAAAAAGCATCAAATGATGGATTGGAAAGATGGCCACCGAAGGACTTGTGGGCTTTGGCGGAAGGCCCGATATGACTACGAATTGCGTGTTCTCCCTCTTCTGCAGGCGAAACAAGCGGAGCTTCCGACCACACCCTCTGCCTCTGCTGTCGTCACGTTGCTGAAGTTCCTCGTGGAAAACTTAAGTGAGGCACGGCTTCCAACGACACCGATTGTTCACGTTTTAGGCATCGACCAGGACGTGATGGGTTTTCTACCGGAGCTGGCACAACGCGTGACAGAATGCCGAGAGCGTTGGGAACAGTTGCGCCTTCTTTTCTGCTCTGATTCTATTGAGGAAGAGGAGCATAACGCTGTTTACGCCATCAGCGTGGATGGTATTGTTACGCGGACAATGCCCACTTCTGTCTTGGGTGATGAGTGGCACATACATTCTGCGGGTGGAGCTTCAGACGCTGCCATGCTTATCCGCTTGTACAATACAAAGTATCACGTCTTTATTGACACAAGCT
Source organism: Trypanosoma platydactyli (assembly GCA_030849675.1). Lineage (NCBI taxonomy): Eukaryota > Euglenozoa > Kinetoplastea > Trypanosomatida > Trypanosomatidae > Trypanosoma > Trypanosoma platydactyli. The sequence continues at coordinate 104,856 of JASANU010000911.1, forward strand.
CTAACATGGGCGGTGTTCGTGACAAAATTGCACCCTCGGCTGTGGCGTGTTTTGGAAGCCCAACGGGAGATGGTATGACGTACTTCACTGCAGCAGCTGAAGTGCTTGCTAGTCATTTCCTTGGCGTGATCCCTGTGATGTGCGCTGAACCAACGTTTGTTGGCGCCCACCGCACGCTGGATGCACTCCTTGCGCGGTTGAAGAGTACTAGTGCGATTGGCGCTGATCGCAGGATCAAGCTGCTCACTCGTCAGTGCAACCCGGATGACCTTATCCAACTTAATACCAGCGGTGTCGGTTGCAGGCCTCTGGGGCAACATCTTCTTGAAGCTGCTAGCATCTTGCCGACATGGAAGCAACAGGCTCTTGTACAACACCCGAATCTCTACTACTTTATCATCCCCGTGGTGTGATGCGGCGTGCATATTTAGGACTTTTTTTTGCTGTTCTGTACGTGTCAGCCTTATTTGTTTTCCTCTTTTACTTTGGTAACACATTTTCTTCAGACGCATGCATGTGATAGGCCTTTCCATGGACACACACGCATGTAGTTTCATTTACGTCTTTGGTTCTAGTGCAGATGTCTTTTGCTTTATTCCATCGTTTGCTATTAATTGCTGTTGATGCCCTCCACTTTCTTTCCACTACCATTACCTGTATTCCCTCCTTTTGTTAGATTTAATTGGGTACGGGAGAATCTAAGTGTTGGGTGAAACAACAACATCTGTAGTTACTACATTAACAGCGAAGACTTCTTGTTCTTGCTAGGGAAACCATAGCGTACGACAAAGCGATGAAACCAAAACAAAGTGAAATGGAGCTTTCGGCATGTGACCTCCCTGGAGCTGGGGAGCAGCAGTCGCAGAGGGCTCGTGTATGTGACGGCCCTTGCTTCATTTCCTCGGAAGTAGCATCAGAAAAGGATCACAGAAAACCCCAACTTGTGCGAGCGTCGAATGCTCTCGAGACACCTTTGAGTATCGCACAGAAGGTGAGTTTGACGACCGCCACGTCTAGCAGTGTGGTCTCGTTCGTAGCAGCAGTTTCGGCAGGCACGAACTTAGCTGATCAAGGACAAACAACCGCGCAGGAAGAGAAGCCACACCATGAGAAGATCAACCAGACGCATTCACACTATGTTGATTTCTTAGGCAGCTCTGGTTGTGGACGAGACGATACGAAGACATCGGTAGGGATGTCTAATTCTGAGCATCTAGACATCAGGGCCATGAAGAAGAAGAGTTTTAGAAAAGTAGAGCCACCAGAGGAGCGCTGCAACATCACCCTATGGGTTCTGATCGCCTTGAACCTCTTTCTCGTGGTGCTCGTCACTTCCACCGTCTGTATAGTCCCACTTATATCAGTAGGGTGGATTGCGATGAAAAATGGCTTTCACTCATTGACAGGTTTCTCTTCCGAATCTGTTGGCCGATCGGTTGGCACTATTTTCTTAACGGTACAGGGGGTTATCGATTCTGTTTTCACCTCCCTACAGTTTGATCAAACCACTCAACTGTATGAATGGACGGATGAAGATATGCCAACAGTGATGCAACAACTTTGTGGAGTAATGAACTCGTCTCTTTTCGCATCAAATCTGCTCTACCTGGGGCTGAGTAGTCCAAAAACGGGATTCGGTGCCTACTGTTCTAATCAGTACGACAGCACAGGGCTGGTTGGGAAACACACTCGTGGGAACATACCTGACTACTTTTATGAAGTGGACCCACTTACACTAGTGTACGCTCAGCCGATGGTGCCCATTGTTGAGATGTGCAATCTGACTGAGGAGCAGTACACTATTAACCTGGCTTCTTCTGAAAACCCTTATAATAATATCGCTGTCCCATGGAAAGCGAAGGAGGCGACTCAACGCTGGTTGCCCTACAAACGTTTCGGTGAGCTGCTGATGACGTACACATACCCTTTTTTGGACTACAAGGGTAATCTGGCAATTATCACGGGAGCATTTCGGTTGACGAGGCTGCTAAATTTCTATTCTGGAAGACGTTCGATGGATGGCATGGTGAGCTCGGTGATTATGGAACTTCTATCAGGGGTTGTGATCAACGTTTTTCCTCAAGAAGGGATAAAAAATGGCAGGTGGAACTGCACTGGTGGTACTGTAAATGTTTCTGTTGAAGATAATATGGGGACTTATGATACGACAAAACATCCGATCATGTTAGTGGCTCTTGAGAAACTGGGCGGGAAAGAAGGTATTATGATGCTTTTGAGGCAGGAGCCTCATGCATCGGTTGCATTCGATCACAAGGGCTCCACCTTTGTGGTCACTGTGGACCATATCGAAGAAGTAAGTGATCTTACACTTGCCTCCATTATGGTCATAGACAGGGGGTTCATGGTTGGACCACTAACTCAGGCGTACAAGAAAGTTCTCATCATGGTCGGAATATTTTTGGGGTTTCTCCTGCTGATAGAATTGTTGCTCTTCTACTTTTTCTTGAGACCACTTCGTAAAACCCTCCATGGCCTTCATTTGTTGTCGGAGTTACGTGACGCATCAGAAACGCTAAAAGGGACCTCTATTATAACAGAGATTCTGCTGATGCGGTGCAGGCTCTTCTCACTGAATCACAAACTGGGCCAATTAAAGACACTCACTTCCCCTGAGGTGTTAAAAAAGTTTAATTCGGACTCTTCTGTTACCGAATTAGAGCAGCTTATTGAGGGAGAAGCAAGGGATGGCAATGGGTGGTCCCTAGATACCGCTGAAGAGAATGGAGCTTCTAGCGCTGCCGCAATTAGTACTGGTAGTCCTGGGGTTATTTTGGGGTCTGCCAATAACTCCATATTGAATTGTAAGGTTAATGATTTTCGATTTCATTTAAATGAATCTTCGGGGAACTTTGAAGTTAGCAAACTTCGTCGACGATACTGCACTGTTGTCTGCGCACGCACAGGCATTTACGATTGCGAATGCCATAACGATGCGATGATTCAGGAATTCTTGAAAACATCTGTTCAGCTGGCCATACGCTTTGGAGGTGTGGTCGAAATTCTTCGCCCCGACTTTGTAATGATCACCTTCGGTGCGCATTCCAATATGCCGCGAAATCAGTCCCAGGGGGTGTGCTTCTCGTTAGAGCTGATGAAGTTGTTTAAGAGCGAGATTATGGGTCGTTTTACTCTGGTTGTTGACTCGGCGGAGTATCTAATTGGAAGTTGCAAGGTCGAAGGTCGCAACACATGTTTCACCTTTGGATATCGGATCCCCATGCAAGTAGATATGCTGAAGAACATGCAACACCTTAAATGCCACCTTCTTGTGACGCAATCTGTTTCCAACTCCCTGGACGGGCAATTCTTGACAATTCCTGTGGATGCTGTGTTTTGCAGCCTCGAAAAGAAGCCTATCATTATGTACGAGCTGCGTGGGCGCACAGAAGCACTGGAACCAGAGTCCCTGACAGAGGTGCAGAACACCGTTCGTGTCATCCGACACGCATTCGCGAACATGCTTGGGGGAAGATACGAAGATGCGTTTCATCTTCTCAATAAGGTGAATGGCAAAGATTTTCAGGGGGACCGGCTGCTGCGCGTTTGCCGCCGTTTCATTCGAAAGGGCATGCGAAAGCCGTACCACTGCATTGCCAGCCGACTACGGGTTGCAGAGCTGTTTAAAACCAATGGCAACGTGAATTTAGCTGGAGTGTCTTCTAATATTTTTATGCTTCCCATATTGCAGGGGGAGCGGAGTCTTCTGGGTCCAGCGGAGCTGGAGAACACGCTGCTTTGCGGGGTGTCTGCCTGTGCAGCCTCCATGATGAAGCACGTCACGATGGCTGACAGTAACACATATACGATGGCTGATGATGAGTATGACCAGGGTCTCTTTGAGGTATTTCTCGATTCACCCGAAAGCGATGATGACGATGGTGAGGTGGTTGATGTGTCGCCTATGGTAAGCTCACAAGCATCGGGAAGCATGGCGCCTGCGGTGCGTGGCAACATAAAAGGTGAAATTCCTTTTATTTTCAAAGACTACCAGGGCAACATCTGGACGCGTTCGGTGGATCGTCTCGGTATCGGTGCGTTCTCAGTGGTGTATCGTGGGATGTCATCTTCCGGGGATCTTGTCGCGCTCAAGTGTTTTGCGCTTCGTGCGCGCAATATTGAGCTTGATAACATTGTAGAGGAGTTGAAGCTATTTTCTCAACTTCAACACGAGAACATTGTACGGTATATTAGTTGCTACTTCTCCTGCGACTACCTTATTGAGGTGATGGAGCTTGTTCCGGGAGGATCACTCGACAGTATCATTAGTAGCTTTGGGTGCTTGCCGACGATGGCTGTTCGAAGGTTTTTGCGTGATGTGCTGAACGGGCTAATGTATCTTCACTCTAAAAGCGTTGTGCACTGCGATGTGAAACCGCACAACGTTCTTGTGGCGATGGATGGTGTGTGCAAGTTGAGTGATTTTGGCTCCTCGCTTCTCCGGCTTACGAACTCGATGCGGAACATCAGCGATGTTCTCAAGATGCGCGGCACGCCGGGGTACATGGCCCCCGAAGTTGCGCGTGGGGAGGTGCCAACTACGAAGAGCGACATCTTCTCCCTTGGAATCACTGTGCTGGAGCTTCTCACAGGGAGGCTGCCGTGGAGCTATGTGGGTGCGAAGAAGAGCGATGACACTAAGAGCGGAAGTCAAGGACAGTGGGAGCACGTGGAGGAGGAGGAGGAAGAAGAACGGGAAAAGAAAAAAGCTGGATCGAATGATGGAAACGAGGCTGAAGTCGGTTTTATTGCCGCCAATACCTCAAAAAATGCAGTAACTGTAGTAGAGGAGGAGAGGGTAGAAAAGGGTGAAAATCAGAAGCAATCCTTGGAGTCTTGGGAGGCGCGACATGAGGCTTCGCCAGTCATTCCTCCCTTGCGAATGAGTCTTGAAGATAGCAGTTTCGTGCCGAATGCAGATAAAAACATTGAGACGCTGCTGAGGAATCCAGTACAGCTCGTGATTAGTGTTGGCAAGGGTGAGGTTAAGCCAGTGGTGCCGATGTGGCTTGGGGATGAGGTTCTTGATTTTCTTAAGTCTTGCTTGGCATTTGACCCTGAGAAGCGGCCCACAGTATCGCAGTTGCTGCAGCATCCATGGATGCTCTGAGAATCTAGAAAGAGAGGAATGACAATAAGGATTGCTTTCGCTACATATACGTACATACATGAGCGACTCAAGGCAAGCGATAGTGATGTTGCCTCTGCTGATGGCGATGATAGTAGGGGATCGACAGTGATGGATGAAAGAGGATGGGGAATGGATTCTCGTGCACACTTTACACCCCCTCCCTTGTCTCTTTAGTGAGGGGTAGGTAGTCGGGCGAAAGTTGAGGGGAAACGAACATCACAAAACCCATGCGGAATGACATGCACACTCCAGAGGAGTAGAGGGGTATGATGAATTGGAGCCATGCCGCTGAGAGGCCCCTGCAACAGGAGAAGTGCGAAACAAAACGAGGCAGAAGGCCACAACCAAGAAAAGAGGCGAACGGTGCGGTAATCAACATTTTCATACCCTTGGGTGCGACCTGCTGGCGGGCATTCCCCCCCTCCTCCGCACGGCAGGTGAGTGACGAGGAGTCCAGCGAGGAAAGCAAAGGCATTCTGCGCCTTCTTTGGACCTGCTGCACCGCCTACGCGTCTCCATGACAGCGGGACGCCGAGAGAAATTGTCCGGCACAATCCCGGAGAGGGAAATTCTCCTCTCTAATGACATCGCGGGCATCACCACACCGGGAAAAAGAGGTGCCTGCAGCGTTTCACCCCCCCCCCCCCCCCCCCCCCCCTTTAACTTCGCGTGAGCCTCGTGTGGGGGGTACAGCTGCCTGTTCCCCCACAATAATTGTGCGGAAGAGGCCACTCCAATGACTTTTTTTTTAAAAAAAAGAAAGAAAACGACTGAAAAAAATTAGAAAAATAAAAGGGGAGAAAAATATGGAAGAGAATGAAAACGAAAGAGAATAATAAACATCTTCTCGAAGGAAAAACTAAAGGCAAAACATGAAAACAAAAGAAAATGCTTGAAATCACTGAAATTAAACGCTTAATGGACACGTATGGAATGGCGCATGAAATTACATGTAATTCCAACGGACAAACAGGTGCATGGGAAACGGCAGTATTTCCCCGTTTCCGCCCTATTTTTTTTTTTCGCGTGCGTGTGTATTTATAGTCTGTTTGTTATCTTTTATTTCTCCTTGCGGTGTTTGTGTGTGTGTGTCTTCTTTTGTCTAGTGTTGCGGCTGCTTTTTGGTGGGAGGTGCGGGGAGGGGTTTTGGGTTGCCGAAGACCTTCTCGAACACTGGCATGCCGAAGCGACACACACGGATTCTTTTTCTTTTCTTCTTCTTCTTTTGTCCCTGCTTCTGCCACTTCTCCGGTTTTGCGTGCGTGGGAGCGATGCCAATTTGAACAAAGTGGTGTACGACGCGTGAAAAACACCGTTGGGCATGCGGATACGCGCCTGTACTTTTGAAGGTGTGTTTTATCGTCATAACGTCTGTCTCCGCGTGCGTGTGTGCGTTTAACGACGATTCATTCGGTGTCGATGTTATGCGGCAAAAGGGGCGGGGCTGGGCGAGAGGAGGAGCAAAAGCAACAACGCCAACACTACAGCGAGCCGGAGTGAAAAAAAGAAAAAAAATGTTTTGTTTATTTGTTTTCTTCTTTTCTCTTATTGTTGTTATTTTTGGGTTTATTTTCCATCTTACAAAAAAAAAAAAGCATCAGCAGTTCCCTCACATCTAATCCTTCCAACCCCTAACCTTCTTTTTTTTTTGTTTTTCTATCTCTTTCTTGTTCGCTGTCGCTGCTTCTATTTTCACGTCCTTTACATTTTCTCATATTAATGGTTGATAGATTGTCAAAAAGAGGTACATTTTTTTTTTCCTACGATACCACCACATGATTCATGTTTTATTCGGGCAGTTTCATCTGGTTTCATGTTTTGTTCCCCTATCGAAGCAATTGTACGCACGCTCTCCTTGTGTCTCTATTTCTCTCTCTTTGTGTGTGTACATGTGTGCGTGTGTGTGACTTTGGGGATGTGCGGGCTAAAAAAAGGAGAAAATGGGGGGAAGACATTCCGGGAAAGTCTTAACTTTTTTCGCCTACCGCATTGTCTCTTGTAATCCGAACAGTAAAGGTTGTGCTGTGCGAATGTAGTGAACGCTACGTAGCGCACACACACACACAGGCATGTTTGGACATGTGCGCTTTCATTCCCTCTTTCTGCTTACAAGCTTGCAACGGAGTTGAGTGTCTTTTTTTCTTTTGTTTTTTTCTTCTCGCACCACACAAATTGGTCGAAGTAGAGTTTGATAGCGCTCTTTGAGCGAGCAGAAAAAAAGGGGAGAGAGATCAAGGCACGCACCGCATTGTGGGAGGTGCTCGGCAGGCATGAAAATTTTGGTATGTGGTGGCGCAGGGTACATCGGCACCCATTTTGTGCGCTCGTTGCTACGCCGAACATCCCATTCTGTCATCATTGCTGACAGTTTGGAGGGGACGCACGGTTCCTCGGATCACGTTGACACGGCAGAGAATAAAATTCGGAGGGGGGAAGGCAGCGAGCGGCAGGAACATGGCGGCACACCGCGGTATGCCGTGTTGGAGGTGGGCGATGTACGGGACAACATCTTTCTGAATGACCTCTTTACGCGACATTCTCCCATTGACGTGGTGGTGCATATGTGTGCATCAATTGTAGTTCCTGAAAGTGTGAGGGACCCCCTGCAGTATTACGACAACAACGTAGTAGGGATCATCCGCTTGCTGCAGGTGATGCGTGCACACCACTGTGACAAGATCATCTTTTCCAGCACAGCGGCCCTTTTTGGGAATCCCAAAGTTGTGGCAAATGATGGAGAGACGTCTAGATTCAACATGGAGCCTATTCGTCCGGATGCAAAGAAGAACCCTGAGAGCCCCTACGGGGAAACGAAACTCATCGCGGAGTGGCTGATGAAGGACTGTGCTGAGGCCTACAATATCAAGAGTGTTTGTCTACGATACTTCAACGCCTGTGGGGCCGACGAAGATGGAGACATTGGTGAGAACCATGACCCAGAAACACACCTCATTCCGCTGATTTTGCGCGTGCCGCTCGCTGATACTATTAACAAGCTCAATGCAGGTCTTCAAAAGCCATTGGTGCAGGATTATGTGTCGATCTTCGGCACGGATTACCCTACACATGATGGTACCTGCGTGCGCGACTACGTGCACGTGTACGACCTCTCCTCGGCACATATTCTGGCAATCGACTATTTGGCGAACATCCGCCCCAACGAGAAGGAGAAGTTTTTCTCTGCTTTTAATCTCGGTACTTCTCGCGGGTATTCTGTGCGGGAGGTAATTGAGGCTGCTCGACGTGTTACGGGTCACCCGATACCCATAAAGGAGTGCGCACGGCGTCCTGGTGACCCGCCTATTCTTATTGCGTCCGGTGAGGAGGCGAAGACAGCACTCGGTTGGGAGCTAAAGTATGACAACATCGATAAGATCATAGAGTCAGCGTGGAGGTTTCACCAGGTACATCCCATAGGTTACACCCACGGAAACTAAAACAAGGGAGATGAAAGCGACGGGTATTTCAAAGGGGAATAACATATGAGTACATTACACAAGCAATTTGTAACAGAGTTGTTATCCTGGGGTGGGGAGAATGCATGAATACTAACACTGGTGCACATGCTTAGAATTTTTACGACTTTGTAGAATAATGCGTGAAGATTCATGTTTTTTCGTTTTTTTTTTCTTTTCTCATATACGTCTCTCTCTCTCTCTGTGTGAGGAGGAGGAGGAGGAGGAGGAGGAGGAGGGGAGGGGAGGGGCGTGCATAAAATTCCCTCCTTAAAGGAAGGGGGGAACGACTGTGGGGAGTAAAAATATGAAAAAAAAAAATGATGTTCCCCCTTTTTCTTCTTTTTATGAGTTTGCGACCAGAATATTGTCCCCCGCCAGAGTCTTGCACTTCGTCTCATACCGAGGGATGGACGGAAGATAAAAATATTCTATTCTTTCTAAATACTCGGTTCGTCTCCAGGCGTTAATTCCGAAATTACCCACCCGACCCAACTCTCATCGCCCCTCTCGCGTGGAGGTGGGGGGCGGTCGAAGGTGGCTTGATGGCCCTTTCAGCACCTCCCTTTTTGTCAGTAACAAATGTATTTTAGACAACGGGCGCCCTTCCACACCCTTCTGGTTTTTGATCTCATTTGGACATCGTAGATGTAACATTGGACATGAACACGCTGAGTTTTTTCGGTTTCTTCTTAACGGAAGGAAAGTGCAAGGCGTAGACTATTCCACCGTTTTTTATCTTAAAGCTCAGTTGGAGTGTGTGTCACTGAAAACCCACCCTATTCCCCTTCAACTTCCTTTCACTCGCACGGGAAGCAGTCTGGAGATACTTTTAGCACTTGTATTTCGTCGATTCTAAACGAAAAGAGTGAAAACTCCTCCAAAAGGCGTTATGTTTTTTTTTTTTTTCGTTTCCTGTTCTTTTGTTATGGTCATCATTGAGGGAAAAGAATAGTGTAAATAATCATTCCTACTACTTGTTATTCTACGCTTATTCGTTATTGTTTTTTTTTTTTATATATATGTAAGGAGGGGAAAGGGAAGGTATATACTGCTCCATTCCGTTTTTTTTTTTCTTTTGGTGTGGCGCGTGGGTCTCTTTTGTTTCGTGTCACTGACAACGGCTACCCTTTGCGGTCTGGGGTATATTCCGCCTCTGCACAAAAAGGAAGGGAATAGCGAAGAAACAACAGAACGGGGAAAGGAGAAACATATGTACCTGTTTCGAGTGATTCCACATGCCGTGCGTCGCATGCGTCCTACTATTTCTGACTCCGAAGAACCTACTGCTGTACGCTTTGTGCGGCGTGCGATAAAGTACCGTTCGCTCTCACCCGATGACCCTTTTGGTGAAGGTTCAGCGTCTAATGATCCACCGGATAACTTCTTTTCGGCGTGGAGTGGTGTAAACTTCGATGCTTTTGCCAATGCAGCAGCGAGTGACCAGGTGCGTACTGCACACTTTGGCCCCGAGTGGTCCAAGTTCACTACTATTGGCCGAATGTCCGTCAAGATGATGATGGAACAGGGACACCTGGGGGATGCCCCCCCTAAGGGGGGTGGTGCCGCGGCAAGTCAGCGGCTTCTTACCTCAGAGGAACTTCACTTGCGGGAGGTGCAAGCGCTGAAGAAATCACTAGAAAAAAACTACACCAGCTACGAAGAATTTGTTGAAAAAGAACTTGGAGTCAGTGGTGAGAAAGACAACGAGGTGGGTGATGCTGATGACTGCGTGGATGTGACGGCGGCAACACTGGAGGCGATAGACGAGAGGGGAATGATGGAAGATACCACTATGCCGCTGCCGAATTTCATGACAAACGGGGGGCAGCAGTGTAGTTCTAGTGGTACAACCTTCTCACACCCTAAGAGTGGCAGTGCATCTGCACGGCGTGAAGATTTACTACGGGTACCGGAGCCGCTTTGGCATCTAGTCTTAACTTCATTGGGTGACCCCCATGGTGACCCCTTGCTGCCACGCTTAGATCCATTGTACTGGACTACAAGTGACATTGTTTTGTGGTTGACAAAGATGGAGGTAGTGCACCAGAACTATTCGGTTGCAAACACTGATGAGGTTGTGGCAGAGGAAAGAGAAGTTCTATTAATGCAAGACGCATCAATGCAGGAGGCTTTTCGCATGGCACGGACTGATGGGGAGTTCCTGTTGCACCACACGGTCCCCAACACGTTATTTCAGGTGATGCGACGGTGGTACTTGCGCAGACAGGAGATTTTCATGGAGCTAATGAGGGAGTGGAGTAAGAATAGTGACACCAACAACAACCACAGCAACAGTCAGGGTGTTGAAGGGTTGGATGTTGTTATCGTTCGAAATGCAGTCGAAAGAAGAAGACAGCAACTAGACGAGACTGCTGTGAGAGTCACACCAGCACTCATTCAGGAGACTATCTGCCAATGTTACCCTTACTGTCGCTGATGGGTGGGGTCTACTTGCCCGTAATGAGTGGGGTGTATGTACTCACGTCAAAGACTAGTGTTCTTTTCCTTGTCGAATGCAAGATGTACGCAGAATAGACTGCCAGCACTATTATTATCCCGTGTTTGCAAAATGCGATACAATGCTGCTCTTGCCTTGTCTTGCCTCTCCCCTTGAAAACAATTTTTTGTTGCATTTCGTTTAAAGGGTACGAACACACACACGAAAAAAAAAGAGAAAGAAGAGAGGGGAGCGTGGGTGACTAGTGAAAAAATAGAGATAACACCTTCTGGGGACAAAAGTATGGGAGAACCCCCGACACCTTGGGACCACATCAACCGTTTTTACCACACGAGACGCAAGACTATTCACCTTCTAGTGGCGTATCACGCAGATGCAGCAACAGCGTCTCTTACGCTGACTACTTTGCTAAAGGCCTATTTCATTCCTTTCAACTTGCACCCGATATCAGAGTACATAGAAGCAAAAGAAGTGATTCAACACGCCAGCTTGGCGCAGGACGCGGAACGGCTCGCTGAAGATGAGCCGCTGGTGGACGAGCTTTTCGTTCTCATTGGCCTCGGTGCCCCTGTTTTACTGCGTTCCTTTTTTGACCTTCAGCGACACATAGTGATTGTGCTTGACTCCTACCGTCCGTTTCTACTGGATAACCTCCGGTCCAGCGACAATGAGCGACTAGTGGTGTGGGGAGTCGAACGGATTCATGAGGAGGTCGACAATTTCTTTCGTGAACAAAGAAAGCGGGAAGCCGCACGCCGGCGGCGACGTCAACGTCGGCGTGCCGCTAGGAAGCGTCTGCACAACTATGGTGAAGATGATGCGAGCGAAGACAATCGAAGTGATCTTAGCAGCAGCAGCATCAGCGACACTGAGGACGATGACGATGTAACACCTTCGCAGAGCCAAGAGCGGATTGACTGGCTGAACGAAGAGGTGCCGGCTCATTTAGAACAGCTGTATTATGCTGCAGAGGGTGCTGGGAAAAGCTGCGCGTTAGAGGCGTACGAACTGGCGGTTCTTCTTAACCGCGTGAAGGAGCCCGTCTTGTGGCATGCAGTGGTTGGGATTTGTGATTTGTTCACACGCCATCTCATTGATTATGGGACATATCTTATAGAGATGCGTCGACTACACAACGAGGTGACACTTCGAAAGGGAATTCGTCGTGGTCCGCTGGACGATGTGACAGACGAAACGGTAAACCGGTACCACAAGACAGCCTCCAGCAATACCATGCAGCTTCTCAACTTTGATGAGGACCAGTTATTTTTGCTGCGGCACTTCTCACTCTGGGGTGCAATGTGGTACCACCCGGTGGTTGCGAGCCTTTTGGGCCTGCACCACGTCGATGAGGGAGTAGGCAGGTTGCGACAGCTGCTGGCACATTGCGGTGTTTCGGCAAAGCTAGCGCAACAACCATGGAGAGAGGTCCCTGATGACGTCAAGATTGAGTCGCTAAGACTTGTGCACCAGGAGCTCAAGCAGTTGATAAGGACAAGGGGGTGGTTCATTAGGACCCCCATGCAGATTCGATGTGTGGCGCGGACAACTGGGTATAGCATGGAAGTCTCGACCTTTGACGTTTGCACGCTTTTTACAGCGCTACTTGCAGTAGTGCCACCATCCTCCATCTTTTCAGACGATGAGAGTGAGATATCTGTTCAGCAGAAGTTGCGGGAGTTTCGTCGGGAGCAGTTTTGGCGTGCGTATGAAATTCTTGATGCGGACCCAAATTCACCAGCATTCTTTTCTGCTGTGAGGGAGGCACAGTCCTTGTATGATGCGGTAGCTGCAGCGGCCAGCGCACTGATGCAGCCGGGCATGATTCAAAGCACTAAGGGGATTCACTACGCGCAGCCGAACGATTCGACGAACACCAGCACTACACTAGAGACATTTGGCTCCCACTTTCGTCTTGCTGTGCTAGCAGAGCGGCTTCTGTACACACTGACCGTTGAGCGGGGCCTTGGCAGATACACGCATGAGATGCGTCCACTTTTGCTCTCGTGCCCCATTACACAATTCAGTAGGGCATCTATGTATCAAGAGGAGCAGCAACAGCAACAACCTAAGCAACAGCAACAACAAGTGAACCAAGAGAAGTTTGTCACCCTGTTTTCTCATGAGGGTGCCACGGGTGCGGGGCTTTTACCACTCGTACCTGTGGCTCAATGGAACGATTGTGTGACGAACACGGAAGACTTTCTCGTTCCGCCCTTACGGGATTACGTGAGGCGTAACGCAGCGATTGTGGACGGACGCGAGTCCACTGCTCACCTGGCGGAGATGCTTCACCTCCGCACATTAGCGGGTGGACATTGAGGAATGCTCATACAGGCACACGTGCAACAGAGTACTACCGGGTCTCTTTTTTTTACCACTTCCAAACAAAGAACAAAAAAAAAGAAGAACTGGAAGGAAAAACAAAGAAAATAGATGAATAATAAGAAATCTTCCCATTTTAGTTTTTACTTTTTCCGCCTTGAAGAATAATGGTATTGATGATAAGATGTAGACAGTATTTTCTTAACTTCATTCTTGTTTATGAAGAGTTTGACTAAAGCGGTCTTCCTTCTCATGTTGTTCGCGTAACAAATGTGACGCAACCCACGACTTTACAAGGCTGATGCTTGGGTTTGTGTTACTCTTCTATAGGAACACACAAGAGGCGCCTGTTTTGGGTATTTGCAGAGGAGTTATTTTGCTACAGCAGGCTTTGTTTCCATGTTGACAAGAAACAATTAATCATTTTCCAAAGTTTAGAGGACCAGCAGCTTCGTAGCAATCAAGACCTTCTCTCGGGATCGCAGCTCAGCTGAGTTTCTTTCGAATTTTATTCCACACGGTGACATGATGTGTGATGCGCCCGTCAATGGCATGCTGGCCTCGGATGGCGGTGGAATTGTGCCTCTGGTCCTTGGCGGCACCCAAGCGAGGGGTTTTCTGCTTTTTTGATGCTCGTTGGCGCTATTTGGGATGCCGCCGAATGCGATTTTTCTGCAAACACTCAATGCGAAGAGAGACACGTTGCATTGAGAATGGGTGACTCTCGAACCGCCAGGAGCCTCAATAGACTGATGGAAAGAAGACGCATGAACACCAATAACCCACTGACGCCTTAAATTCCAATAAACTGATACCTTGCAGGTACAGGAACGTAAAATCCGGGCGCCACAAAAAAAAAAAAGTACACATGGTGGATGCTGTAAAGAATTAAAACCGCGACAAGGTAGTCGAGGTATGAGGTTCAAAGCAAACGCACGTACACATGCACCAACACCGAGTTATCTGCTAAGTGGATGGGCAAGACTCCACCCGCAGGCCCGTGGCTGCACGCTAACAGGGATATGTATGACGGGGAAGATTTAACTACCTTCCCCTTAAAAAAAAGAAAAAAACGCCTCATTCGGGTCCGTCAACCACAGCTGACTGTGGTCTATGCCACCAAATGCCCCCACAAACCACGTCACTTGCCACCGCTCTCCAGCCCTTACTTAAGGATGATAAAACGTGTAGCAGCCTTGTCGTCACGCTGGAAGCTGTCGGAGAAGTGCCCCTCTCTGCGCCATTGCGTCTGACGGGGAATGCGCAGGCTGAGCATTGTAACTTAACGAAGTGCGCGCGGGATGCGCTCGTGTTGTACTCTCACTGTGGCCTCTTTGACGACACGGCATCGCTCCCATCACCGCGTCACATTGCACCCTCCTCCCACCACTTCTCTTTTTCCGCCCTGTGCCTCCGCACGCAGAGTCACACACAAGCCGCAGTAGCTGCACAGGTCACATCGTGCCGTGCTGGCAACGCCACCAGCGCTGCTGCTTCTCGTGATGCTTCTGAACAGGCACAAGTGCGTGCCTCTCTACGGCCGCAGCTGAAGAAAAGAAAACACCAACCTCTGGGCTGCTATTCTTTCTTGTTCTAACTGCGACACCCTGGCGCACTCCTGTGTCTGCATGCGATGTGCCTCAGCATTTGTATTCTGTTTGATTGTGTGCATTCTATCTCCTGCGAGCCATGGGATGATGGCTTTGCTGCGCCTTCCCTTTTCTTTTTGTAGCATTGTACACTTGGCATTGGTTTTTATTATTGTTTTTCCCCCTATTTGCGGTGTGCATGCGTGTTTGTGTTTGCATGCGTCAGTGTGTGCGTCGCTGGTGGGGTGCCGCGATTCTCTCTTTTTCTTTTTTCGTTGTAGCGTGATGATGGCGCGGATGTGCGTGCGCTTATGTGCTGATACGCGGTTTGCTGTGTGATCGCAGTGGCTAGTGCTTCTGCCGGTGAACACTCGGCGCTGGGGGGGGGGGAGTGGCGAGCGTGATGCACGCGTTTGAGGGGACTACGGTGAAGGGCTCTGACAGTGGGTTGGCTCCCATCTCTGCGCGCGTGTGGGCGGGAGTGAGGGCGTGTGTGTACTTGTGCGTGTGGGCCTCCTGTTTACGGGCTGACGCCGCCACTACCCGTTGAATGTCTCGAGGTGCCCCCAAGGCTGTTGGGTTTGCTACGCTCAGCGGTACGGGTCGCAAATGTGACAATGTGGGTTTGGTGTGTACCCTTGCGCTCTGGCGTTCTGGCGAGGCGCTTCGCGCATTTTTGTGTGGGGAGGTGTGCAAGGTGTGAAGCTCTGGTTGCGTGCCCTGAGCGCGGAGGTTCCCTTGTTCTCTGGAAATGTGTGCGGCATAAATGCTACAAGTTTGAACCTCTTTGGAAAAGGTACACATGTTCTGAATCACTGGCAGACGTGAGGCGGGGGGTGGGGGAGCGGTGATGTAGTACTTTATTGGAGGCCCCAGGAGGGTCTGCTTGGCTCCATGTGATGCATCCTAGAGAGGCTTCGCTGATAGGGTTCGCAAGAGGGCGGTTAGGACCGTGACGTATCTGGAGACGTGACAATGCCTGACAGCATGAGGTTGAAGACACTGACTGCACTTCCTTTTTATTAGTGGGTCCTATACGGCGTGTACATATGCACGATGCTGGGCTGTGGGTGTACACGGATTGTGTTATGGCCTCGTTCGTTCTACTTGCAGGCCCCTTTATATCATAATAGTTTCGGTGTTGGGTCCACCTGGCTTTTTTGTTTCTATTAGGTATATTTTTCCTACACTTCTTGTTCTTCATTTTCGCCCAATCTGAAGGGATGAGGTGGGCTGCCATTGCAGTTGCTGTTTTCCAAATTACTCTGGTATGTAGTTGCTCTTTTTCCCCCTTTTCTGCTGTACGTCGGATGACTTGCAGCATGACAGATACGAAGCAGTCAGTTTTTCACTCGACTGCCTACATGCGGGAGGGCAGTTGTGGGCGTCGCTCAATGTCTTCTCTGGCATGCAGCACGGTGGATGGAGATTTTTCTCAAAATGGATCTTTTCGTCCACGGGCGCCAGAGGATGAGGGAAGGGGCAGTAGTGCGGTCGGTATAGGGACGCTGGTGGCTTCAGAGAGCTGCTCCTTTCGTGTGCGTCTGAAGCATACGGCAACTCCGGTAGGTTGCACTGAGCCGCTGAACAAGTTGGCGGATGTGTCGCCGAGTTTAATAGAGGGAGGTGTGAGCTGGCGTGAGTCTTCGGAGAAAATCCTCACCAACCAAGAGAGGTTTCAGAGTTTGCAGGATCAGCGCCCACTGCAACGACATCAGGAGGAACAACGGTTTTTGGAGCATGGACCAGTATTAACGGACCGTCACTCTATCCTGCCCAGCACCACCATTGCCGCTGCTGCTCTTACTTCTGCTGGGAGACATGGGCAGGAAATTCAGCCCTTCTTAGAGAGTACTGCGGCAACCACAGAAACACCTGCAGTGATGATGAGTAGTACAAATGAGGGATTTATAGTCAATGATTTTGAAGGCAAACTTCGGTGCAACTACAAAGTGAAAGTTGCTGAACTGGAGAGTGCTAATCGCATAGCTCGTCTCGACACGTTACCTGCAGAAGGTGATGCGATTACTCAGGGGGACCTTGAGTGGCAAGATACAAAGAGGTCAAAAGGGCAGAAGCCTAATGATGATATAGTGTCGTACGTCCGCCGATCGCTAGAAGCAGCGCTGCAGGAACGAGAAAGGGACCTCAAAAAGGCGCACGATATTATGCAGACGGAGCGGAAACTTCTTGCGGAGTCACAGCAGCGCGAGGAGGTTCTCCGGAGCAGGCTTCTTGTTGCAGAGGAGACACGGGTTCTCTATCAGCTTTATTTACAGCGTCTGCTAGAATTGCTCCGTGCAGGGGCAACAGATGGTTCTTCGGCCCCACCGCGCGTGACAAAAGATGATGTGCTTACTGCGCTCAGTGAGGCGTTGCACTCAGACGACGCTGCAGGCGACACTATGCACGAATTCACCCCCAAGGGATCGCGATGGACGGCGACACTTCCGAGAGAGCTGACGAACGCCACTCTTCTCATGTCTTCAATGCTAGAGTCTAAAATAACAGACTGCTTGGCGCTCTGGAGGCGTGAGGAGAAGCGGAAGCAGGAAGGCTTTATGCAGACGCTTCAGGTCTCTATCAACACCTGCACGGAGGAGATGGAAGCGAGGCATTCTGTTATGTTAAGTACGCTTCGGAAGACGGAGCAACGGGTAGTGGAGTTTGGAAAGACAACAACGATCGTTTTGGAGCGGTATCTGAAAAACTCTAACGACAATAAAGACTGCAGTGCGCAACTTCAGAGAGAACTGGAACGAGTTCAACATGAGCATGCACACTCACAACGGCAGCTGCAGCGAGCACAGGCAGAAGTCAATGGACTTAAGGATGAGGTTGCACGTATGGATGCTGACCGTGAGACGGCCATGTTGTTGCACCGCGCAGCGGAGTGCCTGGAGGACGTTCGGCAGAGCGTGCGCACTGCTGTTCGCTCTGCAGCACACGACATTGAGCAATGCGCCTTAGAAAGCAACACACTGAACGAACCCTTTATTCAATCCATGCGTGCGATAGCAGTGAAGGTTGAAGCACATGCGGAGATGGCGTACTCGACCGCTCGGAGGGAGAAGCAGGAACAACATGTGGATACATTTGGTACCGATGTTTCTCTTCGCCGAAAACTTCCGCTTGAAATGGATGAAATGTATCGCGACATTCTTAGTCCACCACGCCGGAGTTCGCAAAGACGCGAGTGGGGACAGACAGAGCAGCATGTAGCCCACACGGTGAGGGGGAGTGTAGCTAGAGACCCTGGTAATTTCATGATACTGGAGGAGCTGAGCCGGATGATGAAGAATATCTGCTGTCTTCTTGAAAACAACTCGCGGCAGATGGCAAGCAATAGGACGAAGGTGACGCAGGCAATCGCCAGTTGGGAGTCTGCAATCGTCAGGAAAATGACGGACATTTGGGATTTCATGCGAGGTGCGCTTGCCGCGAGCGGTTTGTCGCCACAATCTCCAGTGCCAGAGATTGGCTTGGGGCAACGCCGCGTATGGTGTGGCGATGTATCGTTGGCTCTTGGTGATGCTTCCGCGTATCAACACAGCGATGGTGGTAGCGTCAATAACAACAACACCACCACCACCACCAAAAACAACAACAGTATTAGCAACGCCGATACCACCAGCACCACTGGCCGAACGCTCCTGCAGCAACCGCAGCCACTGCATACATCGGCCTCCAACTGGCCGAAATGCTCCCATTCGGGAAGTGCTGGTGTGTCGTGTAGTTTTCCGCCATCTGCAAGTTATGCACCATCGTACGTCAGTTCATTTGATGTGAATGGAACCGCATGCTCGGCGTCCGGCGCGTCGCTCTGGCGCGCATCAGTCGCACCACCTGCGGAGTCTGAGCAGTCACCCAATCCATCCCTAAAACACGCTGGTTACCCGCTATCTCCGCCGTCCATAGCCGTCTCTCGGGCGCCAACACCACCGCCACCGCCACCGCCACCACCATCTTCATCATTTTTATCTTCTTCACGAGCGATAAATGTGCTTCCCCACACAGAACAGCAAGAAAAGCAAAAGAAACAGCAGCATCTATACAAGAAGCAGCAGCAACAACAGCCTCCCACGGGCCCTTCGTTCAGGATGGTTTCCCCCCGATACGGCTCTTTGACGATGCCACGGCTGTACTATGGGCAAGAAATAAATGACAGCGAAAGGAATGACGCTCGGGTGAGCTCCGGTGCTATTCTAGCGCGTCGTTCAGATAATTCGTCGTAGAATTCGAAGAAAGGGACCCGATTTTCCTATCGGGTGACGAGTGTCTGGAGTTCTTATTTGATTTCACCGGACTGCATACTGGTTTCAGAAGAACTTCTAATAAATGCCTTAGAGACGACGCTTGGGGGTGTTTTTGAGGTAACGCTCTCTATTATATAGCGTCGTTTTTTTTTTTCCAGGGCTGGGTTTGTGTACACAGTGTTTGTATGTTTGAGGGGAAAGCACTGCATATTTTGAAAAAAAAAATATTTTTGTGACCCAAAGTTATCTGCACATTTTTTTCTGGTGGTTTACGTAAAATCCTATCTTTTTTACCGCTGCTGCAGCTCCTTCCTCCGGTGATACTTATTTCTCCACCTATCTACTCTCTACCCAAGGAGGGCGGGTGAAAACAAAAGGAGGAACTGTGTATTGTTGTGACGCAGGAACGAAAAAGAGGCCTTTGTGTGGGCTTCAAGCATCAAAGTAGGGAAGCAAAAAAGCCGAGCCGATAAGTACTGCTGCAGTGCAGAGTTCTGTTGGTCAGGGAGAAGGTTTAATGTCGCAGGAAAACAGCCAGGGGCCTACCGGCACTGCGGAGTGGTCTTCAGTAGGAGAGCATGTCCAAGGTGTGGCAGGGGACACGAACTCCTTCGCGGAGCTCATCCGCGCACGAGAGGATCAGCAGCGACGCATCCGTGACGCGCTGGAGGAACAGAATCGTCAACTTCGGGCACGCCTTGCCACTGAAGGGGCGGGCCTCCAAGGCGACAGTAAGGCAACATCACCAGGTGTCCCCAGCCGACACCGAACAGTCTCCTCTTCGGCAAAGTCGCAAGTGGTAATTCCAGTCGAAGAATTTATCACATTTGTCACTGAGATGAAGGATCTTGTAAACTGCGCACAACAGGCAGATTTGGTGGCTCTTCATGCACTGCAGGATCGCGTGGATTTTCATAACCGTTATCTCGCCCAGCGAATGACTGAGCTTGAGGCACAAATGATCGCTCTTCAGAGGCGGGACGAGCACCTCTGCACCACTACCGATAGAGCTTGCACATCGTTCAAGGTGTCATCTCTTGATAACGGGGTGGGGGAACCGTGTTTACAGTATGTGTTACAAGAATTGGAAAATGTGCGTAAGAGAGTGGACGATGCGATGGAGAGAGTACGCCTCTCTGACGAAATCATGGAGCGACAACAGGCCGCTTTTCACCACCGTGAGAGGGATTTGAACACGCTGGAGGCGAAGATTGCGGACTTGGACGCCACACGAGACCTCTTTAGGCGCGAGGCAATAGCTCTAGAGGGGCGGTACACTGAGTTTTCACGTCGCCTTCGACAGGACATCACGCAGCAGCAGCAGCAGTCGACGGGAGTATTGGAGGAACATTTGTGGACTCTGGAGCGTAGGATGGCTGCATTGGAGGGGTTGGGAGCCGACGAAGCCAAAGCTCCTTTAAACAGTGATGTGCTTCATGAGATCTCCTCTCTTGTGGAGGAGAAGTCGCGGGGGATCAGAGAGACCCTTGAGGATATCCTGCACACTAAGATAATGGAGATGGACAAGCGAGGAAAGGAATTGGATGATGCCATGGGGAATCGCCTCGCAGAATTCCTAACTGCAAATGCGGCTACGATAAAGGAACTGATAGAGAAGTTGAAGACAGTCGAAGTACCGATGCATGTAGTGAATGAGGTACCGAAAATAGAAGCTCCTGTACCAGATGAACAACGCATTGAGGTACTAACGAAGGAGCTCAAAGATGCTACAGTTGTGCTGGAGAGCGCCATTGCGCAACGGGCGTCTTCAACCAGCGACGGTATCATCCTGGAATCGGTGCCTCTCTCTGAGCGTCTCGAAAAAGTTGAGGGCCAAGTAAATGTACTGGAAGAGAAGATAAATTACGTCATTGCGAAACAACATGACATCCCTGCAATGGAGGTGGTCCAAGGGGGCCGCGTATCTAGACTCCACTCTGGGGTAGTAAGAGATGTGCCGGCCAGTACCACTACTACTGCTGTTGATGCGTTTGCTTCCATTTGTGCGAATGGAGATGGCACTGGTTCCGACGGATATCGCATGGGAATGAATACCAAGGACCAGTTTCTGCATAGAGGCACTTCCAGTCAACTGCCCACACACTCATGGCTAGCGGAAGCGACGGAGGGGAATTCGTGCACCAACGCTTTCGGGCAACCTTGCGTAAGATTCGACATCCCTGTAGCGAATACCCCGTGTGAGACTCAACTTGCTGACACAAGTCCCTCGCTGCAGCCTCCACCGTACACCCCGTCGTCTCTTGCTGTTCGCGCGAGAATACGACCGGCATCACATGAGCCATCATCACCGTTGCCATTTGGCCCATTTCTCTCGCCCCCTCTGCCGATTAGTTCTCAGAACACTGTGAAGAAACTTCAAGAAATACGTGAGCGCAGACGTCAGAAGGAGGGTGCAGTGGTGAAGGTGATAGCCTCTATTCGCGAGATTGAAAAGCTTTTTTCAAATCTTTCAGAGAAGGAGTCATCCATCAGACGCTGCAGCACAAGCTCACGCTCTGCTACCCAGGAGCGTGAACCATCGTGCGGGCGCACAGATGCTCCAGGCTTACTGGAATTAATCGCGAATCAGAAAGAGGCAGTGCATGCAAAGAGAAAAGAGCTGCTTGGTCTGCGTAACTCTCTGTGGCGAGGTATCTCGGAACTTGATGAGGAAGAGCGGGACCTACTGGCTTCCTGAGCAGGATAATATATTACTTCATATCGTCTTATTTTTTATTCCCCCCCCCTTTTTTGTATCGTGTTAGTAATGTTGGGAGGATTGTAGTGGTTTGCCCCTGCGATCAATTAGTTTTCCCTCTAAAGAGAGAAATGAGGGGAACATATTCAAAATTCCTTCTGTTGGCGTTCACCGCCACCTTTTATTTTTGCTCTGTATTTTCGACCCCCTTTTTTGTGTTTTTTTCCTTTGTTATTATTTGTTCTGGAATTGTGCTTGTTTTTTGCTTAATTGAAGCACATCTATTTGACTTGAAGTGAAGGCAGATATCAGAGAGAACATATTATAATACAAAGCAGAGGAAGGGAAGGAGACCAGTGAGACGCTAAAACAGCACCCAAGTGAACGTACGGAAAACAGGCGAAAAAAAAAGAATAAAAGAGAAACATACGCACTCAGAGAGCGGGAATAGAAGCGAGTTATACTCCGTGTCTCTGTGAAGGAGAAGGGGAAAAAAGAGCTTCGGTGTGCTGGTTTTTTTTTTTTTTCCCATACCATACAGTGTGGTCTACGTACATACGCATAAGTTTATTACACGATCCCCTTACTCATTAACACATGATGCACCGCTCATGGTTTCTCAAGGTGGGCCTTGACAAGGTGATGTCAATGTCTCAGGCACTGAAGGACATAAAAAGTGGTGCCACCATCGCTGTTGGTGGTTTTGGCACGGCGGGAATGCCTCACGCTATTCTGAAGGAGATCAAAGAGCTCGGCGTCCGAGATTTATGCATTTACAGTGATGGCGCTGGTACTGACGAATATGGTATTGGTTTGTTGTTTAAAAATAAACAGATTCGCCGGATGACGGTGAGTTATGTCGGCAACAACAAAA
This sequence comes from Trypanosoma platydactyli, assembly GCA_030849675.1. Classification (NCBI taxonomy): domain Eukaryota; phylum Euglenozoa; class Kinetoplastea; order Trypanosomatida; family Trypanosomatidae; genus Trypanosoma; species Trypanosoma platydactyli. The sequence goes on from JASANU010000911.1 coordinate 127,663, forward strand.
TATTTGCCAAACAATACCTTGAAGGGGATGTGGAGCTGGAGTTCTGTCCGCAGGGTTCCCTTGCGGAGCGCATGCGGGCCGGCGGTGCCGGGATCCCCGCCTTTTACACTGCCACGGGCTTCGGCACGGTGCTGCAGACGGGGGGGCAAATCACAAAGTACAATACTGATGGTACCGTGTCTAAAGAGTCGCCACCAAAAGAGATACGCCTCATTGATGGGCGTTGGTATGTTTTGGAGCACGCCATACGCACGGAATTTTCTCTGGTGAAGGCATGGAAGGGGGACAGGAATGGCAATCTTGTCTTCCGCGGCACCTCACGGAACTTTAACGTCCCTGTGGGCCAATGCGGCTACACCGTGATAGCAGAGGTGGAGCACCTCGTGGAGAACGGCGAGTTGGATCCCGATGATGTGCATCTGCCCGGCGTATATGTTGACCGCGTCGTGGTACCAGATCCCTATCTGACACTCATTGAGAAACGTACAGTTGCTCACCACGGTGCAGACAACAAAATCGCTGAAGCCACAACAGCTTCGGAGCAGGCACGCCAACGCATCGCACGTCGGGCAGCACTTGAGTTCGCTGACGGCATGTATGTAAACCTAGGCATTGGTATTCCGACAGAGGCATCCAACTACATTCCGGAAGGTGTCAGCGTGGTTTTACAATCTGAAAATGGTTTAACTGGTATGGGTCCTTTCCCGTCTGAAGATCGGGTGGATGCAGATTGGATCAATGCCGGCAAACAGACCATCACGCACCTTCCTGGTGCTGCCCTCTTCGACAGTGCAACATCCTTCGCTATGATCCGTGGTGGTCATATGGATGTCACAATGCTTGGGGCACTTGAGGTTGGTTCCAATGGCGACCTTGCTAACTTTATGATTCCCGGCAAGCTGGTAAAGGGCCCTGGTGGGGCAATGGACCTTGTCTCGAGTGGAACGCGTGTGATTGTCACCACGATGCATTGCAACAAGAATGGCCAGTCAAAGATCGTGGAGCGGTGCAGCCTGCCGGTGACAGGGAAGAATTGTGTTAACCGTATCATCACAGAGCATGCCGTCTTTGACGTGGAGAAGAATCGACTCGTCTTGCGAGAAATAGCTGACGGAATGACTGTTGATCAGCTTCGGAAAATTACTGCTGCCAGTTTTGTTGCTGCGGATGTCAAGCCGATGCCGCTTGCGCCACTGCCGTAGACGCACATCTCACACTGCCAGAATGTTCCGAAAATTTTTTTAGTTGTGCGTTGCACACATACACGGACAGAGAATCTACACACTCCCCCTTTTTTGATTTCCTTTGTGTGTGATTTTCCCGCTTCTCTTTCCCCTCTTTTTTTTTCCCTCTGCCTGTGATTTGCGTGTGTGTGTGTGTGTTTGTTTCTGTGCTGCGCAGCTCTCATTTGCGTCTGTTCATCCGCGTTGTCCTCCCCGGCACATTTGCCCCCCGCCCGCTCATTGAGTGGGGGAGCGTAGGAGTTCCCTGCTTGATGTGGCGTCACCGGCTACTGGGGAATCGGGATCGGCGAATACATGTGGCGCTTTTTTCTTTTTCCTTCTGTTTTGTGGTTTGGATGGAGAGTAACGACTGGTGATAAATTGAACGGGGTAATAAATTATTCGAGAAACAGTGAGAGGCGCTATAAAGAAAGAAAACTAAATGAAGCATAAAAATAAATAAATAAATAAATAAATATATATATATATATATATATTTATATATATAACCCCGAAATATAAGATCTATTGATGTACATTTAACTGGAAGAAGCAGACCAGAAATACAAGCCCTCCACCTTTTTTTTTCGTTGTTGTTGTTGTTGTTGTTTTTAATATATATGTGCTTTGGCGGAAAAGACTATGAGAGACACTGGTGAGAAACTCAACACGCACGTACACAAACACATATGGATACATATACATACACATATACACGGGCGAAGAGAATCCAGGGCATATGTCTTAAGTAAGATGGGTTGTAAGAATGAAAGGTGCGAGACCCACTACCATCACACTTGTTTCATTTCATCTAACTTCCTTGTTAGATAGCAGTTGGGCACAACTGCTGGTTTTTTTTGTAATGGGACTGGTGTAATGGAGGGCGTACCTTTGTGTATGCTTGCTTGTTTGTATGCTTAGTGGTGTTGCACTGTTTCTACGATTTGTGCACGCACATGTTTGTTTTGGTCATTTCTTTGTTTCAATGACACTTATTATTCGGTGCCGCTGATTTCTGTGTCCCGTTTTTCTCTCTTCGCCTTTTTTCTAGTACTGCTCACTCCGAGGGAGTTAACGTTGTAGAGGAGGAGGAGTTTGGTGGTGTTAGTGCGTCTGTGTTATGTTTCGCTGGAGCTACACGGGTGCCACGCAGGAGTGGAGGGTGGCAGAGAAGCTCACAACCAAGCAGTGTGATTCCTCTTCAATGTTCGCCACTGCATTGGCGGCGCAGTCACGCCAGGCCGTGGTGCGCTTCACACACTGCCCCGAAGTGGTACGGCATCTGCGTGAATATCCAGATGTTATAAACAAGATGGAAACATGTGTTCTTCAACTGCACCACCTGGAGGATTTGCTGTCTCTGTTGCAATGCGTCCGGTTGCTACACGATACTGGAGGCGGGGAAACCCAGCTTCCCCGCTTCATTTGCGAGATGTTTTCGGCAATGCACAGCGAGGAGACGGGTTCTCATGCAAGAGAAGAATCTTCTTTCACGAAGGAAATGGAGTTAATATGCTGGCTACAGATGTTGCTGTGGACACGTTGCTTTGCCGTATTCTTCATGCAGCGATTGGTTGCTATTCACGGTCAAATCTCATGGTACGCGTGGTACTGGTCGTGGGCGGAAATAAACCCCATGCGGTCCTCCTTCCACATGGCGCTCTGCTGCAGGTGGTGGTGGCGGTTTGGTCTTCTGCAGAAGGGTTGGGCAGGACATCCGATGAAGGTGAGATCTATTGCCACTGCCCACAAAACTGCTTTAAACCGAACTCTCCGCCGTGTGGTACGAAGCCTGGGGACGGTATACAGCCTGATTGATCGCATGAACGCACTCGTTTCCTCTGCAGAGGAAAGCGTAGCCGCCGACACCCATAAACATCTCTTAGAGCCGCAGGGCGATTCGTCGGGGGATTATCAAGCAGCGGAGCATCAGGTGCTTCACAATTTGAAGGCAGTTGTTTCCTCAACCATTATGTTGCTGGCGAGGACGGTGTGCTTGAAGGGTTGTGGCTCAAATGACGTGGTATTTGGGGGAATAGCACTTAACCAGCCAATGCTTTCTAATGATTCATTTCTTCTTGAAACACATTCGAGAGCACATACTGATATGGTTCCGCCGCAGTTGTTGTCTCCATTCTCTCTTAAGGACGTTCTTCAGGTGCTCTGTGATACGGTGGAGCTCGCAAGGAATGGCGTGCAAACAATTGGTGAAGAGGCTCGTGTTTTGCATATGCCTCCTCATGGCAGGCATTGGCAACGTGTGTTCTTTACCGGATGCATTGTATTGCCATCGGCACTGTGGCTTTTCTCCAGAAGCAAAGGTGAACTTCTTAAGATGGTGTCTTTTGCACGAGTGACTCTGCATTCACTCACGGCGAACTATGTTGTGTATCCACTAAGAGAGATTTGTGGGAGCCTGTTTTCTGGTCGCCCGGGAGTGACAGAGCGGCGCCGCACACTTGAAATGGAGATGGACTCTGTTGCAAATATTATCCGTGACTACCATGAGGATTATTATCCAAACATTAGCCAGGCAGAACTTCGGTGCCTACGCGATAGCACCTTTGAGCACCTTCGCTCCGGGGTTGTGGTGGACGATGAGGGCTTCAAGCTCATCAACCGACACTACGAGACGGCTATTCGACACCCAATCCGAAATGCCATTTTTGGTAATCTCCTGCGTCTGATGCTCATTCAGCTTACATATCAGCAGTTAGAAGTGATGAGAGTGGTGAACTCCACGGACGAGGTTCTGGAAGGGAACGATCTAAATTTTAAGGTGATGGCAATGGTCCCCGTTCTTGTTTTTCTGGGAGGTGTCCTGCTCGTCATGTTTCAAAAGCGCCGTTCCAAACTACGGCCTGTAAACCGCCATCTTAGACAGTGCTGGCGCTCCGTGCATCGCATTGTGTCAATTCCAGAGAGTTTTCAGGACAGAGAGCATGTTGCTCAGCACAACCATGACACTTCTTCAAGTGCCTCTAGGCATGATGGCATTCTGGAACTGGTAGAGACTCGGAGCTCCGCTCTTCTTAACAATCACGATCAGGGGATGCTGCTGCTTCTAACGCATCAGATGCGAAGGTTGGCATTGGGGTATCACGCGGGTTACCTCCAGCTACAGGAGTTCCTTGAGGATCTTGACGATCTTGAGAGCACACACTCTGCACGGAGTCAGCGCCTGCTTACACTGAACCGGATGCGCCAGACCCACTTCTTTTTGTGTTGAGGCCAGTCTTCTGCGGGTTTTTTTGTATTAGTCTCTTCTGGGAGGAACGGAGTTGCGGGTTGACATGGAAGATGAAGATCGTCTTTCATGATGCATGCATGACCGCACACACAGAAACACACGTTCATATATATATATATATATATATGCACCCTCTATGAGGTGTCTTATAGCTTAAAAAAAAAACTCAGTGCTTATTTCTTTGTTCATTACATTGCTTTTCTACAGGAGAATAGAGAAGGGAGGAGATAATGAGAGACAGAGTTAAAGACATGAGTCTTTTAGTTTATGGGGCGTGTAGCTGTGTTGGCTCTCACGCTGTTCAGAACTCTTGTACTTCTGGGATCCAGCCCTCCCTTTTCTTCTTTTTCTTTTTCTGCCTTCCCGGCAATGCGTCTGCATTTCCACAGTTGCATATTCTCGCCTTTTTCTCATCCATGTTTCCCTCTTTTTGGTGTTTCTGCTGATCACGTCCCCACACATACACACGCACACTGTCAGTGAGCGCAGCACATCAGAGATCACAATGTCGAATCGCAAGGCCAAGAAGGTAACCAAAGGCGCATCCAATATTCGAGCCGCTGTTGTGTCAAACACAATAAAGGCTGAGAAGGAGCGCGCTGAGCTGGTGGAATGGCTCGAGAAGAATGATCCGCTTTATGATCATTCTGATACCACCCCTATAACTCTGACGGAGCTGTTCTCGACGAAACTTATCCACAGGACTTTTACAGCGGTGAATGTGGGTGAAATGCCGTATAACTGGGAGAAGTTCCGCGGTGTTCTCGAGGCGAGGACTTCCACAAGCCCACGTTGGTTCATGCAGGTCCGTGAAGAAGATCTGCTGACAGATGGTGTTCTAGAAGGGGTAACCGTGGACTGCTTTGTCATCGCAGAGGCTACCGTACCCACACTTGCACCAGCGTACTACGTTGTGAAGCAGCATATGCCATTCAGCGACTTGGAGGACAACGCCCCCGAGCGCATTTTGCCCATTGAGGGTCAAGGAATGTGCTGGAGGCGTGTGGTGCGTGACAATGGCAGCAGCATCAATGCATACCTGTTGCAGAAGAGAGAATCAGGTTCTACAACAATACCAGCCGCGCAGTTCGGCTTTGGAGTTACTGCACCGGCAACCACCAACCCTGCCGCCAACAACTCTACTGCAGCGGCTCCAAATGGCGGTTTTGGTTTTGGCTTTGGAGCTACTGCACCGGCAACCACCAACCCTGCCGCCAACAACTCTACTGCAGCGGCTCCAAATGGCGGTTTTGGTTTTGGCTTTGGAGCTACTGCACCGGCAACCACCAACCCTGCCGCCAACAACTCTTCTGTTGTTAACTGCTCTAACTCATGTTTCTCAAATTCGGTAACTCCGCTGAAGCCTAGCGAGGTGTTATTTGCGCTGTGGTCAAAGAAGCGTCTGGCAGAAATGGCGAGGTCTCTAAAATCTGGTAGCCGCATTGTGCGTGAGGGGTTTAAACTGGGAATGGGGGGCGATAGTATCAAGCTTGTAATGCAGAATGACCTTCACGATGACGTTGTGGCGACGGTACGACGCTTGGTTGTCAAGATGTTTGCGAAACGCAACACGAAGATTGTTAAAGTGGACCGCTGGATAGACGAATGCCCCGTGTATGAGGACCGTCTCGCGACAGCTCTTCAAAAATTTCGCGAGAATTATGTGCGGGAGGTTGCAGAAAAGGATAGTGCATTTCATGCATTATATGAGGAGCACCACGAGGTAATGGAGGCAGAACTTACGCGTATTGTTGAGACGCGCAAGGAGATGGTGCAGCGTGAGTTACGTTGTATTGATGACATCATACGTCTGCTAAATGAGAAGAAGCTAGCGGATAAGGGGTCATTCCGTCTTCTGAAGTACTACGCGGCTAATGATGTCATGCGGTTTCGACCATTCGGGAAAGTCAGTGGCATTTCAGAGATGGGCGAATGTGCAGATGTCTGTGACCCGCCCGCTCCTGTTTTAGTGAATGCTTTCAACAGCATTTAGGCTTCTCTGTAACCACTGCATGCGCAGACGGGGAAACGTACATGCAGCCATTCTCACCTACGCGCCAACGGCACTGCGTACTGACGGGATGATGGCGGCGAGAGCAGGGAGTGAGACGGAGACATGCAGTGAAGATCAACGAAGGTGAAGCGAAAACGGAATGGGGTTGGAGTATGCTGGAGAAGCAAAAGAAATTCTCGTGAGACGTTTTTTTTTTTTGCCCAGCTTGCCTTTGAATTGTTATCATTATTATTCAAAGCCAAAAAGGAACACATATGAGCCGAAGTAAAGAGAAAGAAACGAATCATAATTAAGGAGAGAAATCTCGGGAATGGGACTTGTAGTATTTTTCTTTTCCCCCTTTTATTGTTGTTTTCAAATTATTTTACATCACCTGTAATGCGCTGGTCAATTCTTTTGATTTCAAGGTTCATCTGCTACTCGCTTAATCACTCTTCTCCTGAGGTGTTCTCAGACGGCATGCTAGGCCTCATGTTGAATGCTACGCTCTACCCGTTTTTTTTTTTTACTTTTTCTGTATGCTATTGCATGTCTGTGTGTGTGTGTGTGTTTGACGGTGGTTTCCCGCGTACAATTCGACCATGAAGGTGAACTGATGGGTCAAGAACAAAGCAAGGGGGATGATCCACTCGAGGAAATCCAGGGTCTTCAGGTTGTGCGTGTGCTTCCGCACAGCCCTGCGCACACCTCGGGTTTACTTCCATTTTTTGATATCATTACTGCCGTCGACCGGACAGACTTACTTGACAGTGAAAATATATCAGAAGAGTTTAAGGCGCTTGTGGCCGAGCGGGAAAAGCAGGAAGTTTGCTTCAAGGTGTACAACCTGTGCATTCGTGCCTACAGAGATGTATTCTGCGTTCCAAGTTCATCATGGGGGGGTGGGGGTATGCTGGGATGCAGCGTTGAGTGGTGCCATGCGGAGACATGCAGAAATCGCAGCTGGCGCGTTTTAGAGGTAATGCCGGACACACCAGTGGGTCAGTGTGGGGAAATCAAGGCGGGGCGGGATCACATTATTGGAATGCAGCGTGCGGAGGAGCCGGTCATCACGCTGCTTCAGGGGGAGGATGAGTTCTTCTCCAGAGTGGAGTTGTGGCGTAGTCTTCAGCGGGCGGCTCTTGAGCAGTTGAAACGCAAATCGATGATATCCCCATCTGATGCGACGGACACCGCAAAGGAGAGCAATGATATCGGCAAACTGCTGTTTCTCATTTACGACTCGGCTGCAAATGAGATCAGGGAAGTGGTGGTATATTTGGGGTCTGACGTAGATGCCCCTCTGGGAATGAATCTGGCAGCTGGACTATTGCATTCACTTCTCACTGAAACCCCCTTGGTGGATGAGGCTGGTGACAGCGCCATGAACCACTTGCCGGTCATGACATTCGCATCGCATTTAGGGACCTCAGAGCAAATGGGGAGGTACGCCCCACTGCGATCCCCTGGTGCCGCTACCAACGCTATTCCTGATGCCACTGAGGAAGCAATGGAATCCGCATTACAACAGCCACTGCCAACAGCATCTGGATCGGCGATTCAGCCCGTAGTGCACTCTCTTTTGCCTATTGGAATGTCGATGACGGAAAATAGCAGGTGGCGCTCACCGCCAACGCTGACGCACTCGGCGGAAATGGGACTTGGTGCTGCTGTAGATGCCACTGCGTCAAACGGTTCTGGAATGATTCCCGCGCTGCCGCTACAGCGTTCCGTGACGAATCGTCCAACTATACCCGCCATCTCCCCGAGCCTCCCAAGCAGTGCTTTCAAAGATGTTGAGCATCACTTGAAGTCGAACATGGGACCGGCAGGCATTCCACTGCGTGCTGAGCAGCCGCAGTCTACGGAGGCAAGTCACGGCAGCGTGCATACCAGTGGGTCTCTGGCTCGTGTTGCCGTAAGTGGCGTGTCGCTCGAAGGTGGGAAAGACATTATTCAGCCGCCTATGAATTTTCCCAAACTGCCCCCACCGCTCCACTTCCCAATAGTAAAACCGACAACGTCCCCACACTAGTGGGGGCAGAAGCCACAAGAAAACAACAAAACATCGTGAGATATGCGGGTACTATAGGTGTATTATTATTCCCACACTGAAGGGCAAGACAAACCGTAACAAAACCGTGGGCAACTCTAACAAATTCACCAAACAACGAAAGATTATTAAAGAAACAAACAAAAAAAATTCTTATGAGGGAAAAGTTTTGGCGGTTTGAACTTGAGAGAATATTCTTTCGAATGGTGTGCGCTTTCCATTTCAGGATTTTCTCGATCTCTTTCCATCATTTAACACAACACAACAGCTCCCTTTCCCCTCGTTTTTTTTTTTTCTGCTGTTGCTGTTTATGAGAGCTTGCAACAGGAATGGTATCACCTGACGACCTCATGGATCGACATACCTACACCTTCCCCTTCTTTGTTTGATTTTTCTTGTACGGAAAGACTCTTCGGTAAGTGTAAGCTTTCTTTACTGAAACCCGCCCCACCCACCACCCCCAACCGCCTCGCGCGAGAGGCGGCCTAAAGGCGCTTGCAGCACTGCCGTTTCGTGGGCAATAGAAGGGTAGAGAAAACGAGTGACGATGACTTTAGGTGCATGGCACCAAATTCCTATCAACGGACTTGTGATTCAAAAATGAATTGTTGTTTCTATCATTTCTCATCTCTTTCTTTGCGGGGGAAGGAAGGTAGATACTATTCTGTTTTTGTTTCGGCGACAACTTGAGCATTTCTACGGCGAAAAGCATTCGCCATTTTGTTTTGTAACAAATAGTGCAGTTGGAAAAAAAAAAAAACACTGATACGTCGATTGTCACGCACGCGCCTATACCTGCATGAGGAAACTAAGAGCGATGCCTTTTAAATTCATTTTTTTTTTTTTGCAACGCCTTTAAACGAACACTAACGTTATCAACAACAGCAACAAAAACAGTCTGCGAATAAGCGAAGTGGAGGAGAAAAACATTCGTTTCCTCTCTACATATCACCGAAAGTATAAGTGAGGGAAGGGAAGGTAAAAGTCATAATGCGCCGCATTTGTCAGCGAGTGGCCAGGGATGCTTTGTGCTACAGAGGCGCGCCAAGCTCTGCAATTTTGGCCGTTGCCACAACACTCACCTCTTCCTTCGCGGACAGAGGCTGTGGTGAAAACGCTCTGACGATGCCTGCACGCTTTTGCTCTGCGTCGGCGGCAAACACGGAGACAAAACCAGCAGCTGACACAATGTCGAAGAAGGTGGACTTAAACGACGAAGACATTGTCATTGACCCCGTACCCGAGGCGAAGGATGAAGGAGCAAACGCAGTGGCCGGAGCAAAATCCAATGATGACACGGAGCGAGTTGTCGGGGACTCGGAAGAGATGGGGTTTAAGACCGAGACGCGGCAGCTGCTGGATATCGTCGCATGCAGTCTGTACACGGAGAAAGAGGTTTTCATTCGTGAGCTCGTATCCAACGCAAGTGACGCCCTGGAGAAGCGACACCTGCTGGAGATCAGCAAGCCAGAAGAGTATCCACGTGAGGAGGCTGACGAGGCTCCGTTCATATCAATTACGTGTAATCAGAGCAAGAGCCGCTTTGTCATTCGTGATACAGGTGTTGGTATGACCAAAGAAGAGCTTGCTGAGAATCTCGGAACAATTGCAGGCTCTGGTTCAAAAGCGTTTGTGCAGGAGCTGCAGAGCGGTGCGAGCGGTGGCCAGGCGGCCGAGAAAATCATTGGACAATTTGGTGTTGGCTTCTACGCCGCCTTCATGGTCGCAAAGGTTGTGAAGGTGTACAGTCGCAGTGCAAAGAAGGGAAGCAAGGGTTATGTCTGGGAGTCGGATGGTACCGGCACGTTCAAGATTGCCGAGTGTGAGGGTGTGGACAAGGGTACGAAAATTGTGCTGGACATCAAGGACACAGAGCTCTCCTTCTGCACTCCACAGGTGTGTGAGCGTGTGCTGAAGAAGTACAGCAACTTTGTTTCGTACGAGATCACACTCAATGGTGGGAAAGTAAACACAGTGGAGGCGCTCTGGATGAAGGACAAGAACTCCATTTCGAATGAGGAGCATATTGACTTCTACAAGTTTATCTCTGGTGCATATGACAGCCCCATGTTCCGTCTGCACTACGCCATTGATGCTCCACTTTCCATCCGCGCTCTCCTTTACGTACCACAGTCCCACACGGAAAAGTATGGTGGAGGTCGCATGGAGAGTGGAGTTAACCTGTACTGCCGTCGAGTGTTGATTCAGTCCAAGGCGAAATCTGTGCTGCCGGACTGGCTGCGCTTTGTCAAGGGTGCAGTGGACTCTGAGTCTATCCCGCTCAACGTGTCCCGTGAGCATACGCAAGATGGAAGCATGATGCGTCGCCTGTCGACGGTGCTGACAAAGCGAATCATTCGCTGGTTGGAGGAGGAGGCAAAACAGGATCGACAAAAGTATGAGCGCTTTATTAAAGAGTATGGGCCGTTCCTGAAGGAGGGTGTCTGCACGGATCAGGTGCACAAGATGGATCTGGCGAAGCTTCTTCGGTTTGAGACGACAAAGTCCGACATCGACTATCCACTTGTATCCCTTGACGAGTACCGAGACCGCATGCAGGCAAATCAGACTCACATATACTACATGAATGCCCCTACAAAAGAGATGGCACTCGAGTCGCCATATTACGAGCAGTACAAGGAGCACGATCTTGAGGTGCTTATATGCACAGAGCACATTGATGATTTCGTGATGCAGCACCTGGACACGTACGCGAAACATAAGCTGCAGAACATTGAGATGTTCGACGCCACACTTGACGGTAGTGTGCAGCACAAGAAGAAGTTGGAGGGCGACAAGGAGGAGGTCAAGGTAGAAAAGCAACTGACAGAGGCACAGGTAAAAGGACTCAGCGACTTCATTGCGAAGCGGTTGGTCGGTCGTGTGGGTGTGGTGAAGTCTACGACTCGTCTGCGCGACAGCCCGGCTGTTATTGCAGATCATGAGTCAGCGCAGATGCGCAAGTTATATCGCATCACGGGGCAGATGGCTGGTGCCCCGCCCAAGTACAATATGCATTTCAACCCTAAACACCCGATTGTACGCAAGCTATACACGCTTTCAATCTCACCTCAGTCGGAGGAGGTGGAAACGGCAGGCCTTTTGGTGGAGCAGATGTTCGACAACGCCATCATCTCCGCCGGGTTGTTGGAAGACCCCCGCTCAATCGTCTCACGACTCAATAATATCATGACACGTATGGTGGAGAACGTGCCGGAGCCGACAGCCGACAAGTGAGAAGAAGTGAGATGGCGGCGGTGAAACAGAGAGGTGCTGTATGGTTCGATTGTCTTGCATGCGTTTTCCCCTCCATCTCCTCACTTTCATCCCCACTGCTTCTTTTTGTCTTTTCACTGACGGAAGTATGAGGGGCCAGACATCCCGCTCTCATCGCCTCTTCCCCCTTCCTTTTGTTGTTTCATTTTCTCCGCTATTATTATTATTATTATTATTATTATTATTATTATTGTTGTTGTTGTTGTTTTTGGTAACAATATTATTGTTATTATTCGGCATACTGTTCTCTCTCTGCTTATATATATATATATAAATATAAATGTGTGTGTGTGTGGGTTTATTCATTCTTACGTCGAGTGGTGGTGGATGCAGGGTGCCCATTTCTCATAACGACTCAGTCAGAAGCATCAACCCATCGGGGACCAAACCCGAAAAAAAAAAAACGAAATGAAATGAAGGAACGAACTCACACACGTACAAATGAAGGAAAACGTAACTAACAAACGAGAAATGTTTCTGCAACTCACTGATTAAAGATAACATACTCACCATCTGCGATGCCGTGAGAGAACACCGCGTGATGACTGGCGAAGCGAGTGAGTAAGAAAGTGAGGATGCATATGGTTGTGGTTGTGGTGGTATGCAGCAGATAAACTTGTAAAAGGAGTAATGAGTGCATGGCGAGGCGAGGGTGTGACGCACCATCGAGGCACCAGAAACACCCTCCATCGGTGCATTTTCAACACTACAGACGAATGCACAGTTTCGGGAGAGGCTTTTCTTCTGAAACCCTCCTCCTCTTATTCTTGCTCCGCCTTCAGACACACACACACACACACATGCACATACACAGACATGCACACAAGCCGATGAAAAATGTTTTTTTTTCTCTCAGGCTTCCTTATTTTTTTTTTTCTTTCTCTCCTTTCCCTTCCACCACATTCTTCTTCTTGCTTGCATTCAGCTGGTGGAAATAGTGCGATGGGCGGGCACTCAAAGAAACATGGGAAGGGTGGTGGTGGTGGCGGTGGTGGTGGTCGAAACCGGCCACCAGAGCAGCGGAAGAAGCTGACGAAGGACCTTGGTGTGCCAGACCTTAAAAAGGCTGTACATGGACTGAAACGTAGAGCACAGAATGGTAACCGTAGCGTTTTTAGTATTCCTGCGTTGCGTAAAATGGCCAAACAAAATTCTTCTACCGAAAACCCCGGTGTAGGTCTTGATGATTTGCCAGGGGATGAGGAGGCACGCCTCCTCGCGGCTGAGCGCCGTGCCATGACAACCCTCGCCGTCCAATGTGCGGAGAAGGTGCATCACTATGAGGCACCAGGACAGTGGATGGAATGTTTGGAGGATGTGGATGAGCGTCTGTATGAGGAAGTGGATCGACGGGGTATGGACAAGTCTCTGCGACGTTTCTACAAGGAGTTCCAAAAAGTGGTTGAGAGCAGCGACGTGCTACTTCAGGTAGTGGACGCACGCGATCCTCTCGGCTGCCGACTCACGCAGCTGGAACGCGCCATTCGCTCCCAGTTTGGTGATGACCGTAAGAAGATGGTCATTGTTCTCAACAAAGTAGACTTGTTGCCCTCGAAAGAAGTGGTGGACACTTGGGTGCATTTTTTTGAGTCACATGAGGGTATTCCATGTATTCCCTTCACGGCAACGGCTAAGGGGGCAATGAGCCACGGTTATGTTAGTAACATGTTCCGTCGCCTTCGCGCATTGGCGTTGAATGAGGAAACTGGCGCACGCAAGGCTATAGTGGTGGGGGTGATTGGATATCCAAATGTTGGTAAGAGTTCTGTGATTAATGCCCTCAAACGAAAACACGTGGTTGGTGTGGGCAATATGCCGGGTTTCACGACAGGCAACACGGAGGTGGAGCTACGCTCCGACATCCGCGTATTGGACTGTCCAGGAGTTGTGTCGCCAGGTGAAGACGATGGTGATGTGGTGTTGCGCAATGCTGTGAAAGTGAGTGATCTTGCGAATCCATTTACACCTGTGCAGCGTCTCTTGCAGCGATGCACACAGATGGACACGGAGGAAGATCAATGCCGGCAGCTTCTATCACAAGGTGTACACCCACTCGCGCTTTTCTATAACACTGGTTCATTTGACCCGAATGACACTATGACTTTCATTCGCCTCGTGGGACAGCGGCGTGGGCGGCTTCGTCAAGGTGGTGCAATTGATGAGGAGGGAACTGCCCGCATGATTTTACAGGACTGGAACGATGGCCGCATTGCCTACTACACTCTGCCACCTACATCAGATCTCTTTGACTGCGCCACACTTATGACAACGGCAGAGGAGGATGAGACAAGTCATGCAGTAAGAAGCGGTCCGCAGATAGTCTCGTCTTTTGCGAACGGATTGCAATGGGAGGGCTTACCAACATTTCATCTCTCATGGGACCAGAAAGGAATTAAAGGCTGTGGTCAGCGCACGTGATATGGAACCGGCTTCCTCACACAGTAGAGTGGTGGCAACATATCTATGTAGCTTTCCTGTCTTCGGTTTCTCCTTTATGTGATCGTGAGAATACAGGTGCTGCTTCTAATTTTAAATTGATAAGCGCTTTAATGCTGTTGCCGCACCGATAAAATTCTCATATGTATATGGGAACGTGGCCCGTAATGATCGTGACGACGGTGATGCAAAACCGGATCTTCATTCTTGACTCTTCGATTGGGCGATGGGGCATCCTGCGGTTTCCTCCCTCCATTTTTCACCCATCATCTCCTTTCATTGTCAGTATCTCTGATTGCTCATGCTTCCTTTTTTTTTCTACTTACCCCTAACCCCCTTCCATGCATCATGCTTCTCGCACCTCTCCACATAGAAGGAAACCGAAGTTGGGGGGGGGCATACATGTTTCACGAGTCATCTATCACCCCGGCTGTGGTGGTGCGACGGTGTCAGAGATCCTCTCGCTGTCTGCGCAGCCACTACAAGCTAGACGATGTGGCAGCATTCATCATTAATGGAGGGATATGTAGCGGAACATCCGCGAGAAAACCTTTCCGTCGCGTTGCGTTGCAGTTCCCAGACTATCTGTTGGGTGACGCCATCGCTGTGACAGAAAAGCTGAAGTGCATTCTCGCCACAGACGCACGTCAGAACTCTGTGGTATATAACGCCGTAGGGGGTGAAGAGACAGACGATAAGCATATACGCCTTTTTGTGGTTGCGGACAACACTTTTGGGTCATGCTGCCCCGATGAGATCACGGCACAGCACTACCATAGCGACTGTATTATTCACTTTGGAGATGCATGTATGAGCCGCTCGACACGCATACCTGTCTTCTACGTGCAGGAGGATTTCCGTCTTTCCACTTTCACGGGTTATACTGAAGGCTATGAAAAGGTGCAGAGCCTCTGTGTGCACATTGTGATGCGTGCTGTGACGATCCTCCGGCACCAACTGAAGGAGTTGCATCAGATATTGGAGTCCAATAGGATTCCAGCACTCCTCACTCTAGTCATTGTCGGATGTCATCGCTCACGGGGTCTTGTAGAGGCTGCCACACGGCAGTGGCAAAGTGAAGAGAAGGCGCATGTTGCATCAGGGAGTGAAGTGGACATTGTGTGGTCTCGTTTTATCCCAGCTGTCAAAGTGGATCAAAAAGGTGCCTATGATGGGTCAGATTCGGACACTGAGGGCTCTAAATGGACCATTAACGGTGTATGCTTCCCCCGCACAACCCCGAACATCCTGCAGTACTTCTTTTTTATTGGTCCTTCAGATGCGACTCTGCCAATTCATCTTCTCAACGTGCACCAATACAATCTCTTTCACTGTCAAACGGAGCTCCGAGAGGCTGCTTTTAACGAAAAAACGCCTGCCGTGCTGACCATTCTGGATGAGTCCTTTGACTGCAAGGACGATAGGAGCTGTGATGTTGGCTTGGATTGCATCGTAAATTATTATAATGATGAGACTAAACTTGATGCTGCACTCAAGACGCACTTCTCCCAAAATGGTGCCGCTCGTGTTGCCAATCTTCAAGCGACCCTGAATAAACGTGTGCGGCAGCGTGTTTTCAACGTGGAGCTCGTTCGCTCTAGTGCCGCAGTGGGAATAGTGGTGGCATCATTGGCTATAGAGGGATATTACGAGACGACGATGCTCTTGCACAAGCTGCTTCGTGCCTATGGAAAACAGGCATACATTATCTACATTGGCCATCTTAATGAGTACAAGGTTGCCAACTTTGTGGATACCGTTGACTGCTTCGTTGTCATTGCGTGTCCCAACAGCCGTGAAGGCCATTTTCCTGGAAAGGAGGATGGATTTTCAAAACCAGTCGTTTCACCTGTCGAAGTCTTGCTTGCACTGCAAGCAAAGAGTAGTGATTCTCCACTTTTTGGCTGCCCGGCCGTCTTCAGCACGACATTCGATTGTGTGCTTCCTGTCCTGCGGGAGGCTATGCAGGTGGTGGAGAAGGAGCTGACCGAGAAAAGGACATCTACCATAGCGCTTGCAGAGGGAAGCAGTGGAGGTGCTTCTTTGATACGTGCACCTACACGAGCACTTGCCCAGCAGGGTGCCGCCGGAGGGGCGCTGGAACGCCTCTACCAACGAAGCTATGTGGGACTTGATCCTCAAGTTGGACAGACGCCTGTACAGGAGGAGATCCTTCAAGGCCGCCACGGCATCGCGCGTGGCTACACGTCTGAGAAGGCGCAACAGTAGCGATAGGAGGATGGAAAGGAGAAGAAGTAAAAAGTGGAAGAAGATTTAGGGTGGAAACCTCTTTTTCACATAGCAACATATACACACAAACACCAAGTCCCCGTCCGTTGATTAAAGTGAAGTATATCTTTTTTTTTGGCGTTTAACCTTATGAAATTAGACTGTAAAACCCCTTTTGTTCTCTCTTTTCGTCCATGCGTGAGAGAGATTTGGGGGAGACTCACGTGTTGCACATTTTCTGCATGCTTTCCTCCCCATCTCTCCTTATTTTTAGGCCTCCATCCAATGGATATGCTGCTCTCTCTACTGGATAATTCGCTGTCAAGGTCGAGGTTGGAGGTGAAGCGGGTGGGAGATGGTGAAGAAATGGGTGCACCGGCGATCACAATGGCGTCAAGCTTCCTTTCTGCATCCCGTTTGGGAGAGGGGATGGAAATCGGAGAAGAGCCTGCCGTGGACCGATGCGCAAACTGTGGAATGAAGAGGGAAGATCTGTGCTCCTGTCCTTGCTTCCATGTGGCGTATTGCAGCACGGAGTGTCAGTTGGCACACTGGTCGGAGCACAAGCAGGTGTGTAAACATGGGCGAGGAAGTCGCTATCTGACGCTCTCGATGTGCCACAACTGCTCTCAGAAATCGTACACGCTGCGCCAATGCCCCTGCAGAAACGCCTTTTATTGTAACAGGGGGTGTCAAATGGATGACTGGTCACGTCATGAAATCACCTGCACAGGCTTGGGTGATTTCAAAAGCGAGGTTGCAAAAGCCAGGTCATGTGGTGTTGACGCGGCTGTTCAGACTGAAAACATGGCCTCCGATTCTGATATTGGACCACTGGGGAAGGCATCACCTAAGCGCGGAATGAACGTTCACTTTGCGCATTTGTCACTGGGTGTAACAGATGAGGATGACGGCAATCACCCGGACGGGGATGCAGGTGCCATTCCCAGTTCCAGTCTTGGTGCCAGTAGTAACACTACATGTCCCCTCTGGCGTCCTGCTGAGGCTCTCCGTGGACCGTGGAAAGGATTTACTGACGTCGCTACACAACAGGCTGGCCGGAATGCACTGCATGAAGTCAGCTTTCTTGACTTTGCTCGCGTTGACTGCGAAAGTGAGGAAAGTACGCTACAGGATAGAAGTGTAAGTAACGGTGAGTCCAGCGCGTTGCGGGATGATGGTAGTGCGTGCCGTCGTGCTACTGGGGATACTCAGCGATCCGTAGTCTTGGGGGGTGACATCATCCATCATAACCCACTAGATCCCCCTGTAGCCGAAAACCCACTGATTGCTGTTCCCATTCGCACGACATTTGACACGTTACCGGGTCTCGCGAGCTACCTTGCTAACCAGAACAAGGATAGCGGTATTGTTGTTGTGTTGGCATCGTTTGCAAACTTCATTGCAGAGGAGATAGCAGCACGGCGGCTGATTAGTAGCGAAAGTAAACGTGAGCGCGTGGGTCTTATGCGACGTTTTGAACTTGGATGGGTGAGAATTACCCTCTTGGAGATGAGTGAACTGGAGGAGAGGGACCGAAAGAGCATACTCGCGGATACAATTGTGTGGCGGCGTAAGGTGGCGTACCCCGCGTACCAGGAACTGCGGAAGATGCTAAAGATGCAGTACTGTAAATCTCCATGAAGAGATTATTCTTTTTTTTTCGTTTCGCTAGGTTTTACACTTGTTTTTTTATTATTTTATTTTATGTATTTTTCTGTGCGTCTATGGTGGTACATCTTATTATTACTGTTATCGAACTTTTTAGCCATCGCGCCTGTTTTCATTTACAAAATATAAATATGTATATATGCATATATATTTATTTTTTATTTCGTTTGTATTCTTTTTGCTCTTCGGGCATCGCTGCTGTTTCTCTTCCCCCACTTCCCCGCCTTATTTTGGGAAGGAGGTTCCTTCTCCACCTCTTTCTCTGGTGCTCATACTGCGTGAGCAAAAGTGGTGTTGCTGCTCGTACCAGTTCTTCTTTTCCCCCTTTTCCCTTTAGTATCTTACTATTCGGAGACTTGTGAGCTCGCACAGCGTGAGCCAAGATTGTCTGCCGAAGCTGCTCTCGGAGAAGGCCTGCAAAAACTAGGGGGATGGACGGAGGGAATATTGCGGGTGTGTTGCACAGTGCGTGGCTGCTGTCTGATCTTGACGGAACGCTCATCTCTACGCCTCATAAGGCGTGTGGGCAATACCTGACACTAGAGCAAAGCCCCTGTTTGCACGTTATTAAGCGATGGCTTCTCAACGGTGGAAATGTATGCATTGTCACAACGGCCGATAAGCGCGTCTTTCATCAGATGTACACTCCTCTGCAGTCTATTCTGAAAGAAAGCTCTGATCGTGGGAACTGCGGGGAGCTGCTGCTGAGCCTTTATACCGGCGCAACGTTGTACCGCTGCCTGTCTAGTGGAGTAGAGGTTGTCCGCGAGTATTCTGAGTGGACTCACCACGCTACAGATGAGTCAGTGGAGCTTGCGGAGTTGTACAAGCTTCCCATGAAAAAAACCGCTCATGAAAGCGTCGGTGTCGTAGTAACGGGAGGGAAAGCGCATGTGCATGGAACATGCATTTCTCAGGATGCCTGTAACGTATTATTGGAACTTCTGGATGGCATTCTGAGGACGTTTTTGGAGGAGGTGCTGAGCAGGGAGCCGGCTGTTCTTTCGGCTTTCGAAGGCATGTCGGCGCGCTACAAGGAGATGTGGTGCCTTTTGCTCAACTACTTAGACGTGCGGTGCAGTGTAGAGTCTACTAGTGGTGTCTCCTCATCTTCTCCTGAGATAGGAGAAAACGAAAGGAAGGGGATTGAACATGACAAGGATGATTTCGCGGTGGCATGGAAGAAGAATTTCTTCCGACATCGATGGTCTCTGTTTAGGCTGCTTGGCATGATTCGTGTTGAGCGCATGGATTTTCACATGGAGACGATATCGATGAGCGACTTTACCGATCTGGAGGCGAGAAAATTAGAGGCACGCGTGATGCATGTGCTTGGGGACGACTCGCCTGTTTCGTTGGAGTTTGTGAAGGCGATACTGCGGCTTCTCGGCCCTAAAGGGCACGACTGCAATGGTGATAATACTGATGATGTCGTCAACAGGGAGGAGGTGACACAATTGCGTGGGAAGCTGCAGAAACGGCATTCCTGTGATGTGGTGCAGGTGATGGTGCTCGGCATCCCGTTTTGTTTGTTCCCACGCTACTTTGAGCGACACCTTGAGAGTTTTGCTAAGATTGGTGTGACGGCTATCGCACAACCGAATAGCGTCGTCTTCTCAAAGATGGGCGTCTGTAAGTCTACTGCCATTCGGTATCTTATTGGGCAGCAACAGCAGAGAATGGAGAAACTTGTGGGTGGTGTTAGGCCGCGAATGTACGGCATTGTGGACCTTTCGAGGGCTGTTGCACTTGGCGACAATCCACACACAACAGATTTCGAGTTGACGGTCTTCCCGGGACTGCCATTTATATCTTTCGAGAGGATGGAACAGCGAGAAAAGCGACATAAGTGCATTAGTAACACTGAAAGTTTAACGTTGAATGCATCACCGACGCATCAACGACGTGGCCCTTTGATGGATGATCGTCGCGTAAAAAACCTGCACTATGTTGGTGGGGAGGAACATGGGGCCGCTGTCTTTCTTACGCTGCTGATGAACGCCCTACACGTCTCTCCTGACGCATTCACACCAAACTACAGGACAAACGATCAGCAGGTGCGATTGGGGACGTTTGCCTCTTGTGTGCTTGACTCAGCAGCGAAGGCGTCGAGTGTTTTGACCAGTTCACTAACATCTAACTTGTAGCTGGCGGTGCTTTTCTTAGATTGCTAATCTAATGACTGCCATTGTGGCGTGGGCTTCGGGTGTGTTCCAGCCGACCACCACTCCTTCTGCCGGTGCCTGCAGCGAGTGGCCCTGCGTTGTCGCTGGATTGGGAGGGTGGTGATAATGTAATAAAATAATGAAAAAAAGAGAGACTGCGAGGGCGAGGAAGAAGAGGTTTGGGCAGTAGGATCCGATGGTGGTACTGTGACCGATAATAAGAAGAATAATAGCGATAATAATAGTGAAAAAAAAAAAAAGAAAGTACCAGTGTGAAAATGGCGACGACAAAATAAATAAAACGAGGAGAAGTGTGATAAATGACGCAACACAAGTATGTGAGGGAAATGCGAAACAAAAAAAAAATAAAACAAGTGAAGAAGGAGGTGAGAGAAATTCATGGTGCTGAATTTGCTTCTACACTCCAGCGGCTGCTGTAGAATCGGAGGCTCTCGTTTTGCCACCCCTGTTTTGTATTCCACCTCGTCTGCTCGCACCAACGCACGGGAGCTCCTTGCCGCTTCAATGCCCACTCTGTCTGTTGCATTGGATCTCCCCACCTCGTGCTCTCTTGCTTCCGGAAACGTTGGTGTCATCTGTGCGAGCAAGATTTTTAAAAAAGAGCATATTTACTACAACAGCAACATCAAAGGAAGAAAAAAAAATAACAGGAAGAAAAAGATCAGCAGGAGCATCCCTTTTTTTTTTTTCTTGATCCCTTACGAACACACGATCCCGACAGTTAACAGAGAAAAGAATGTCATCAGACCCGGTAAGTCGTCTCCAGGAGCTTCGGGCGAAGATCGATGCCCGAAAGGCCGCGATGAATGGACGTGTATCCGATATTCTTTCCAAGTCAGGAGATGAGGAATTGCCCCCCTTTGAGGAACTGCAAGATGAGCGTGAGCGGCTCTCAGTGGAGATTCAGTCAAAGAAGGAGGAAGTGGATGCTGCAGTGCAGCAGCTACAGGGCCTGAACGGGATCTCTGATTTGTTCCGAGTGGGGGCGCGTGCGCAGCGTTTTGAAGATTTTGCACAACGTGCGTCTGCATTCGCGGCAGATGATGTTTCAAGTGAAGCTCACATGCTGAATGAGACCGGAACTTGTGACCCGGTCAACGAGGAAGCCGCGTGCTGCGCCAGCCTGCCCGACAAATATAAGGAGGAGATGGATAAGATTAACGCGCTCAAGAAGAAGACGAAAAAGTGTGCGGAGCACATAAAATATTCCCCGAAGTTAAGCCACGGCACCAAGAATATGCGCTCTGCCTTCAAGACAGTGAAGTCGGAGACACCGGACAAGGAAACAGAGAATGTAATAAACTACATCTCCGACGCGGTGCGCGAGAAGGAGGAGCTCTTTCTCAAGGTCAAGGATCTTCGGCAGAGAAAATCTAAACTGCAGGTGGAACTGCTCGATGAAAAACATCGCAATGAAAAGAGGGTAAATGAGTTGAAAACGTGCATCCGCCAGGCGGAACTTACCAACGAACAAAATGTACGTGCCTGCCAGCAGCTTAATACCGGAAACGCCGCACTCACAACAAACTCACAGATACTTCTCGGGCAGCTGAATGTAGAGCACTACGGTATGGGGGATGGTCCGACGGAGCAGATGCTCATTCAGGAACGCAAGGAGATGGAGAAATGTGAAGCCAATGAAAGAAAATATTCCAATGGAAACAACGGGAATGGCGAGCCCCTCTGCCTCGTCGCAGCAAACCCTACCGATGGCGCCTCTTACGTCTCTTCACGGCGCCAGTCGAGCTCGTCAAAACCACCGTTGGTGGCCATAAAAAGCACTCAAGCGCAGCGCAACCGTGTGGCAGCGCTGCGGGCTGATTTAGAGCGCCGACAAGAGGAAGGAGCGGCAGGCAGCCGCCACCACTCCCCTCATACATCGGAAGTCTCGCGAAACCGCCGAAACAGTTTCCATGATTATTAGGGTTTAAGTGTTCGATATGGGCGGATGAGGAGGTAGTTATCGGCAGCGGTAGTGGTACCAGATGTAGAAGCGGGAACAGGGAGATGAATAACCCAGGCCAGAGTCTCCCCCTCTTCCTCCACTATCGCTGCCTAAAAGCAGTGATGGAAAAAAAAAAAGGGAATCTCGGAAAAAGGAAAATCGAAAAAGGAAAAAAAAAATGTGTAGTGGAGGAGATAGGTGGCCCACACACATACGCAAGCACGTATGTATTTCTCTGTAATGGTAGAAAAAAAATAACCTCAAGGCACCACGGTGGGGGAGGGAGGGAGGAGGATGGTAAATAAAGGTGAAAAGAAGACATGCTGAAGAGGTGGTGTGGGAGATTTGCGGATGGGACACGCACGCACAGAGAAGGAGCAGCAATGGATACCGAATGAGGAGCAAGCAGAGAGACACGTGAATAAAGAGGCATTTATTATGACATAAGCAGAGGTGGTGCGAGGCAAAACGAAGTCCCTGAAAGGAAAAAAAAAAAAAGATGGCGAGATCCCCTCACAAAACAATAAAAAAAATCGTGAGCGACAGAGAAGGGAAAAGAAGAAAAATAATCTTCTCGAGAATGAGGGAAACCAAAACAAAGCAAAAAAAAAAATAAGCGAAAGAAACAGGGGTTTAAAAGAACTTTTGGTATGCGATGTTCATTAGGTGCTCCTTTGACCACATATTTACTCAGGAATGATGCTCGCATGATTTTTTCTTTTCCCCCTCCCCCTTATCTCTGGGCTGATCTTCTTGTTTTTCCCTTTTGCCGCCTGGGACGCTGCTGCTGCTTTTTTCGGGGAGAAGACTCTTCTTTTTCGTTTGCTCGCACGTGTGTTTATGTGTGCTCTTCTTTGCTCCCTTATTTTATTTTATTTTTCTTTTCTCCGTATGATTGCAAATGTACCTGAAACTGGATGAATGTTTTATCTTTCAGATTATCTTATTTATCATCTTCACTTTTTCTGAGCATTTTTGTACGTTTCTTCTCTTTCTTCGTGCCTTTATGTGTGTGTGTGTGTTGATGCCTTTATGTGCATGCGTGTGTTTCTTTCCCCCCTCTCTCTTTCTCTCTGTGTGTGTGTGTGTCTGTTTCTTTGTGTGTGTGTATATACATCCCCTACTTGCACGCTGCCTGCTTTCCTCATTTCTTACGCTTCACCCTGTAGAGGAACTGCATGCGTAGGAGGTAGGGGCGTGTCTTCCACTTCCCTCTCCGCTCTTCATATGCTCATCACCGAGGATGTGTTTGCGTGTTACCGCTCGTGGCATCGGGATGTGGTGGCCTATGCCTTTCTTGGCTGCAACGAGGAGATGGTTATGGTCTTCTCTGCCATGAATATCGCCCCAGGAAATCTTGTAGGGTCTTTTTCCAGTGGGGGTTCTGTGGCGCTCGAACTCCATACACGCTGCTGTCGGTTGTCCAGACTTTTTCAGGAATCAGAGCGTCTAGAGCTTTTTCAACTGCTTCAAACAAGGCCCCTCCCTCATGTTGTGAGTAGAGACACCTCTGAGGACATGGGTGGGCCTTCGGTAACTGTAAATGTTTCCACGGATCGTGTAACCGTGATTGAATGCCTTCGAAGAGAGCTTCATTCGCATTCCTGTTGGTGGTGGCTCGGGGATATTGTGAGGCACATACTTACAACACCTCGAATGTCGTTCGGGGATTCCGCTCTCTTTCGATATCGCTGCGCCACGGTGGTGATGACAAACACGGCCGACGATGGTGACACTACTCCACGGATGGGTGGTGGTGACGTTGTGGGAAGTGATGCAGCAGTTGCGACGAGGCTTCTACTTCCTAGAGGATCACCGCCGTCGTTCATTAGCGGTTCTCTTTTGCCGCCCATGGTTAGCTGGCTGTCAGCGCGTGTGGCGCAGTCGTCTGGCGCTCTTTCGTGTGGCATGCCAATAGATCTTCTGCGTGTTATCTTTGCCCTCAAGAGGAAGCGTCAACCAGAGGAAACAAGCGATAATGTAGAGACGGAGACGATCGCCGATGAGCTTGTACCTGCCATTGGCTTGTTAATGACACTCTTTGGCTATTCTGTGGAAGTCTCGCCTCATCGAAGTACATCGTATATTTCCGATGTGGAAGGCTCATGGTTGAAATCAGGCGCAAACATTTCTTGCTACTTCTGTGGTGGGCGACCACGGTTAAATGTTGAAAGCGTATCAACAATAGAAGGGATGCCACATGAGGATGAGTGTGGTGGAGAAAAAAATAAGAATATGATGGAGCAACCTACTACTACCTCACTGGGGGAGGTCGATTCGGAAGCTACAACCCCATTAATGGGCATCGCACAGATGCCCATCGAAGCGGTGACAAGCTCGCCAGAGGAGGGTGAAAGGGTGCTGGAAAAGGATGATGTCGCTCTGCCGAAACCAGATTGTTTCCGCTACACCATACTTTTTAGTGAGCATGGAGACTGGACCGGACACCACAAGTCATGCCCCTGGAGGACCCTCTATCTTCTTCCTGTTTTTGCCGACGCTCTTTCCTCCTCGCCGCCGAGGGAGATGCAGTTTGACATTGGCAACGTGGTTGGAGAGGAAGGGACATTGCTTCGGCTGCGCTTCACCCTGCCAGAGGTTGCAAAACTGATGGAATCCTGGAGGCGCAGTCAGTACGTCGAGTCTGTGTGGATGGAGGCCTACACACGGCATCCGATGCCCCCAGCGCTGCGTTCGGTGCTGCCGATAGCCGTTGAGCCGGCGAAGGAAGAGTTTCTGCAAAAGTTGGAGTCGCGCATCATGGCCGAAGGGGAAATCGAAGGTGAGAAGAAAGAAGGGGATGAGGAAAGCTTCATGTCACCGCGGGGGCTCATGCCCCTTTTTGACGATAGAAGCTTCTGGGAAAGTTGCTTCCGTGTGGCTTATTTCGTGAAAATCGCTGCTACTGCTTCCGCCGTCGCCGTTACCGCCCCCTCCTCCTCCTCGTCCTTCACCGATGCACCCACCTCTGCCTCTGAAGGGCCTTCAGGTGAGAGAGTAGGGGATCATTGGAAGGCTGCGTATGATGCTGGTCGTCATTGCATACTTAGTGTGGCCGATACTGAAGCTGAGGACAGAACTGAGTCGGCGAAACTGAAGTTTACGGAGTTTTATCAACGAAGCCTGCAGAGAGACCCTTCTGGGGGCGTCTCTTCACCTCTTAATACTGTAATGCACAAGTTGTTCCAGATGCTTGCCGATGGACTCACTGCTGCGTCCCAGAAATGCAAAGTCTTTCTTGAAGAAACACCAACCGTGATGCAGCTCCCCGCTGAGGACCAGAAGCGCGTTCAGTCGTTTCTTGACGCTTCAAACAAGGCTATAGAAGAGGCCTCACGGGAAGTTGCGCCACAACGTCCGAACCAATCGAAACAACAAGCACCAAAGCCGAGTAACACCAGTTCAGGTCAGGGTCGGTCTCCGGCACGCCACCAACATCAACATCAACATCTTCACCAGCATCATCAGCAAAAGCAACAGCAGCAACAGCAACAACAGCTCCATCATCATCATCATCATCATCATCATCACCATCAAAAACAACAGCATCCACGGTCGCCGCAGCCCTCTTCGGAGCAATTTCACCAACTACACGCATTGCAGTCTGAGGGAATCCTTTCCTTACCACCAAGTGGCGGTAGTCTCGTGCCTGCGCGTGGCCCCGTTCTGCAGAAACAACAGCAGGTTTTTCAACCGGCTCTGCATGGTCCCCCCTTCGGTGGACATGGTCGGAACCCCGTTATGGGGCCCGAAGGTGCAGGGGTTTTAGATGATTCGTACATGCAACATCCATCTGTCATGAGGCAGCGTCGCCAGCCAATCGGTAAAAATTCCGCTGAACGGAAGGCTGGGCGAGGCGGTGGTCATCGCGGCAGGGGGAGAGGAGGTCGTGGTGGCGGATGAGGCATCATTCAATGAATGCCCAGAGCAGTATGAAGAGAGAAAAGCTGGAATTAAACGCTGTCCACACAAAGGGGAGAAATAAAAAGAGCTATTAAGGTTCCCAAACCATCCGAAGAACTAAAGTGCCTTGTGACGATGAGGTTTCTGCACCCTTTTCTCTACCCCCCTTTCCATCTGTATTTGCATACTTATGTCTGTCTGTATGTGTGCTTACTTGTTTTCACTGCGCTTCCCCACATCCCTCTAACGGACTGTTACCTGCCGTAGATTTGTATCTTATCTGGCAAAGCATAGGGGGTAGTGGATCACACGTGCAGATTGATTGGGAAACAAAGAAGTAGCATTCCGACAAAAGAAAAAAAAGCAGGGGCGAAAAGAAAAAAAAAAAACGCACACACTCACCGTGTGCGTTTGGGTGAGAAAGAAACAAACAGAGGGGTGCGGTAAAAATAGTAAAAAAAAAGGTGATTTTTTTTTCGAAGGGGGGGAGGGGGGAGGCTTGTCAAGGAGTTGAGTTTGAGGAAGCTGGAGGGAAGACAAAAAGAACGCAAAGGAGACGAGATATCAAAAGCGGTTTAGGAAACGACTTCGCTGCTACACAGCCCCCTTTTTTTCTTTTCGTTGTTGTTGTTGCTCATCTTTTGTAACGATCGCTATCGTCATCATCAGGATCATGGGATCGAACACGAAATTTGAACTAGTTGCTGTGGACACGTCTAGTTACCTAACCCCCAAACAAGTGACGGATGAGATGAAGATGCTATCTTTACTGCGACAGGAGCTGCAGAATACTCATGAGGATTACGACGGGGCGGCTTCTGCGGAGCCACCAATTGAACCTGCGCTTCGAACAATGGATGCGAAGACCTTGCAGGTGCTCAAATTCTCAAGCTACCCGTTTATTTTATGCGAGGAAGCACCCAAATCGTACCATATTCCGGTTCCTTACAACCTGAAGGACGCGGTTGCGGTGCTGGAGGCTCGGGTGCGAGGGTTGGAAAGCCATCTCCGGGAAGTGAAGGCGCAAGCTTCCTCCAAGCGGCAATCCTCTTTCAAATCTTTCGGTGACAATGGGGGGAATAGGACGCCGGATGAATGTGTTGGAACAGAGGGGAGTGAATTGGCGCAGTTGCTTATGAATGTGATGGGGGGTGATGTGTGTTTCGCCGATGTGTTAAAGGAGGTATCCATGGTGCGGTGGTACGTACGTTGGGTAATGTCTCACTCGCTTTCCTGTCTGCAGGAAGCGCAAGAGCAGGTGGAGTACGTGCTGGAGGAGCGCGGGATGCCAAGCATGGCCGATATGGAGACGGCAGCGCGGGAGATTTCTTTCGTGGAGGCGGTGAGCTGGCTTGGGAGGGATCGCCATCAGGTAATAGAAGCGGAGCGACGTCGAATGCGCTCCAACACTCGAACGTTTCGTGAGAATTTATCACCGCTCGCAGTCACCAGTGCCACGAACTCATTTCTAAGCGCCGAGGAGAAGTATAGATATCAGGAATACTACAACCGATCAGAACATGTGATGACGCTCTTACATCACGCTTTGCACTTGAATTATGCATCTCGTTCTCGGGAGCCTTCTCTTGTAGACCCAAATGAATTTTCTTATTTAGATAGTACGCAATATCAAAACGCCCTCTCTACTGATGTGAGGCTTTCGGATGCTGACGATGTGCGCTCCCATGCGGAACTTGCCATGAAGGCACTCCAGGAAGAACGCGATGTCATTATGATGCTTCTGCGGAATATTCAAGAACGGCAAGAGACTGGTACCGTAGTTGGAATGACACGCGAGCATCAGCAAAAAAGTCGTCGTGCAGCAGTAGCCGTGTACAAATACTTGCTGGATGACATTGCCATGCTTCGCGAA
Organism: Trypanosoma platydactyli; assembly: GCA_030849675.1. Taxonomy (NCBI): domain Eukaryota; phylum Euglenozoa; class Kinetoplastea; order Trypanosomatida; family Trypanosomatidae; genus Trypanosoma; species Trypanosoma platydactyli. Next base: position 155,701 of record JASANU010000911.1, read on the forward strand.
CATTTACAGGCTGGAACACAGTTTCTCATGGATTATGACGGCTGGATTCAGCACCATTTCGGAGTCAATCACCAGAAGGTGGTGCTGGATATGGGCCTACAAGCGTCTTTGGATATATCCCTTATGACCACAGCTGAGCCGCATCTGATGCTCAACTCTTCTTTGTTGCCATTGCGCGATAGAGTTGTTTCAGATATGTACTCGTCTCCCACTGGTCAGCTCCCACGTCATGTGGAAGAGGTGTGTGAGGCATTCATGACAATCCTACGCCTCTCAACTTCTCGAACTGGCATTGGTTGTCATGGCAGGGTTGGTGAGAGCATGTATCGCCGCTGGATGTGCATGTCGCTGCGTTACACGTGCGTGCAGGTGGTGCAAGGAAGGTGGCTTGCCGACCTCCTTCTTGCTGGTATCGATGACATCGCGAGTAATCTGGTTCGTTTTGTAACAGAATACCTCTCAAAACCTGGTGCAGCGCAGTCCCATGTGACGGAATTGAACGCCGTTCTGCGCTGTTTTCTCAGCCTTGTTATGGACGGTACAACGATGCGGAAGGTGCAACGGGAGTCCTCTGTACCAATGGGTTGTGGCACCTCATCTATTTGCACCATAACAACACCTCCGCGTAATATGGATGTTTCTGTAGCATTTAGCCTGGATGAGAACTTTAATCAGCCAGAGAAGGTTGCATTCATGACTGAGGAGGATGAGAACATATGGGGTGCCCTATTCGACGCGCTGTGGTTTCAGGCTGATCCTACAGGCTGCGCGCACGGTGGGTTTCTGATCCCCAAAGACCTTACTGTTGATCCCGAGAATGGATTCGGCTTTCTTCGTCTTGAGTATATTACACTCCCAGAACGAATGCCTAACCTGAGATCAGAGTGGGATCGTCGATTCTTCACTTTCTACATGAACTTGCATTACACAATTCATCCAGCTGACATGTCACCAGCACGTTCATTGGCGCAGGTGATGGAAGATAACGTATCCGCTACGACATCTACCTCCGTTACAACACGTTATGGCTACACCCGACGTGTGCTGTACATTTTCTCTATTCTGGAGCAAAGACAACTTTTGCATGAATATACATGCCATCTGAGTCAGGTTGATTTAGTTCCTCTCGAAAAGACGATTTATTTTGCGCGGCAACGTGATGATGGTCACCTGAAGAACAATGGAGCTGATTATCCCTACAAGACAGTATCCCGAAGTGGTGTTGGAGCTTCTATGAAGACCCAGAAGTATGTGACGGTTGTAGGTCTTTTGCCGCCGGCTGCGGTGCATCTCCTGCGATGCGGCGCGCTCTCCCCTGGCGCACAGCATATGGTTAATAATGAGGGATCGTCATCTCTTTCCATTACTCTGCTGATTGGAAATATGCTCCTCAACATAGCCTCACGCGGGAAACCTCTCCTTGATGGGATGTATCTGATGGGTGAGACGCTCCGCGAACAGGGGATGTGGGATGCAGAGAGTGGTACTAGCAAATCAACTGATAGGGGAATTCCGAATGCAGGTGAAGAGAAAGGAATAAATAAAACAAAACAGAGCAACTTATCGCTTATTCTTCCAATGCTGCGAACCCTTGATAAGTACATTTCTAGTGCGGAGTTTGAAAAGATGTTAGAGGAAACGGACAGGGAAATGAGACACCAGCCTCAGAAGGGGTTTGTGCCGACAGCCACGTCTGTCAATGGCACGAAAGCGAATCCCGTGTCTCCGAGGGCGGGGCGTCGCTGATATTGTGGGAAAATGATGAATTTCTCACTTTCCCTCTTTTTTTTTTTTGTTGGTGTTGTTGTTGTTGTTGTAATGGGGGCTGCCATAATCACACCCTTCCAACAGGTTCTGAATAGGACGCATCTTTCATATTGTGGGTAACTTTTCTCTGGTGCCACCGCATAGTCTCGCGCGTAGCTATAATATCTTCTACTGTTTTTTTTTTTTGGCGAGTTGGGTTTCAAAAATTTCTCTCTTTTTTCCCTTGGATGTGTGTGCGTGCGTATGATGGTGGGACTGCGAATGTGAGAGTCTTGGTTCTACATGCAACTGTGGGGATGAGGGAAGTTGTCTGGATCCGGCGGCATTTGCGTGCGGAACAACATGAAGGCTATGCGCAAGGAGGAAAAGAGGGAGTTGGTGTGTGTGTGTGTGTCTCTGTGTGTGGCAGAAACTCGAAGAAATTTTCTTCTTTTTTTTTGGTTGTGTTTTCAGGCTCTCTGCGTGTATGTGTATATGAGTAAGTGCCTGCTTCTGTGGGCGTTTGCGGCTTGGTTCTACCTGATGTGTTCTTCCTTTTTGATCCCCGATCTGCTCATCCGCACCTGGGGAACCCCCACTAAACGCAGGAAAAAAGAAAAAAAAACAAGTGGTGGGAATAAGCAGATTGTTCCTGTTTCGATTGATGGCGGTGGATGGGGGACATTGGCATCGTTGGGCCCCGATATTTCATGGGTCTTTTCGTCTTGTCTCCCCCCACCCCATCTCTCTCTCTCGTTCTTCCTTCTTCATCGCTACGCTTGTGTTGAACTCCCCAATCTTGTATACCGCTGCGTCACACAACCCAAATCATCATTGTCATTTCCCCCTTCTCCTTCCTCATACCTTTTCTGTCAAGTGAATGTGAGTGTATCATGGACGGGAGGCGGGAGGTGGAAGCAAAGTGAGAACGTATTGAAATAGGGAGGGGGTGAAAGGCATCAAAGTGTAAGGAATAGAAAGAATATATCTTCAAGCAACATATATACAAGTGATGTATGTTTAAGAGTCCAGTTATAATGGAGAGCGATATAGTTGCAGTGAAATGTTCTCCATATCATTTTCCTCTTGAATATTTTCATCTTCTCTTTTTTTTCTTTCTTTTGACTAGACTTGTTGTATGTTTCTTTTTTCTCTGATTTATCTCTAGTATATTTGTATTATTTCAGTAATCCTATTGCATACGCCTCTTCTTCTTATTTTATCCTTCTCTTTAATGTTGTTATTGTTTTTTCTCCCGAAATCGTAAAGGTTTTGTTGGGCTGTCATTTCTTCCTCGTCTTCTTTTGCTCATGACGACTTTTTTCTCTTGCTGCCAGTCTGGGGCGTGTCTTCTTGTCTGCTGTCCTGGATGACATCTCCGAAGGGTATAGATGCTGCAGAGCTCACAGTAAAGGTGCTCCGTCGCGCCTCGTGGATGGTGGTGGGCGGGTACGGCGTGGCGCTCTTCTACCGCTTCGGTCTGCTCCGAAAGATTTTTTCCAGGGCAACCACAGACACCATTGAGGGAGTGGTGGAGAAAATCAAGGCGAGGACCGAGCCTCTGGGAGATGCCCGAAGGTACGCCTCGGCACGTCGCCATCTCATGCATGTGTATACGCTATCCTCCATGGGGATGATCTCAGCAGCAGTGGGTGGTGCCGCCTTTTTCGCCTTTCCGAAGATCCCTATAATCGTTCCAATGGGATTCACGCTAGTAGCGTCTACGCTGGTGCTCGTTATACCGTCTGACATAATGCTTTATGCAGGACGTGTTGCCTTTTTCTTGACATCTTGCTTCACTTTCGGGTACTCCTTTGGGCCTATTGGATGGGTTGCGTGGGATTCCCTTGCCATATTTCTGACTATGTTAGCGAGCACGATGGCTGGCCTCTGCGTTCCACTGTTTTTGACCCGAGGGATGGTCAGCTACGTGTTGAGCTCCCAGTTACTGTCATGTGCGCTCTCGCTGGCAGCCATGACCACCGCACCGATGGTGGTCGACGCCACCTTCACAAACTTGGATGGCTGTCACAAAGCTACTATTGTAGATCTTCTGCGCCGTGCCGACGTGAATGTGTTTCTCACAATGCAACTTATGTCAAACTGTGGAATCAACCTATTACACACGCTTCCCACTATTGTTTACTTTGTACGTGGGAATTCGAGTGAGAAGGATCTTCTTCTCTCTCTTGACCCCCTGAAAGAGAGCATGTGCATCTGCGCTGGTGCTGCGTATGTGATTTGGCGAAGCTGCCGCTGGGCTTTTCGACGTCTTATTCTTGCTTTTACCGCCGACAAAAGTAAGGCTGATTTGGGAGATACACGAGATGAAAAGAAAAAAATGTTTAATTTCCCGTTTCACGCTCGGGGAATAAGTGGGTTAAGTGCATCGCTTATGCTCGCTCTGTGGTATGTGCGGGCGGTGTCTGCTCTGCAGCGTGGAGAGACGGTCGCAACGTTGGAGAGTCTTCGGCACCTGTGCGCGCGCGTGTCCCCGGTCAGTGTACTGATGGGATGTGTATGAGAATGCTGCGACTTGTTTTTTTTTTTTTGTTGTTGTTTCGCGTGACCGATGGACCGAATCGTCTATTTACAGAAATAGTACTGTTACCTGATTTAAGTGTGGCTTCCTTCTCGTGTTCTTCTTTTGACGTAGACACGTAGACGGAAACGTTATATTTCGCTATCTATTTATTGCATATCTACGCGTGTAGTTGTTTTTGTATTTGTGTTTGTAAGTGCTACTGCTGAGAGGTGAGAGGCATGGATGCTTGCACACGTTCTTCTACCCTTTTTTTTTTTCTTGTCGTCCTGCTTTGTTTATTTATTTTCATGTCAACAGAGAGCTACATCCTCAGAGGTGACATGACGGTGTCGTCAGAGTGCTTCGCCTCTACCGTGATTGGCGTTCCTCCGTACGCTGTTGCCAATGTCTTCAAGGATCTGGAATCCATTTCGCAGTTCGGTGCCAATAGCCTAATCTCCTGCTGCCTCCTCGAGACTCCAATCGGGTTTTCGCCGGAGGGCACGGTTCGGCGCGTGGTCCTCGCGTTGCCAACCTTCGAGGACACACTTCTTCGGGAAAAGTTCGTTTCCGTGGAGGAAGGTTCGCATCGCACCTGCATCAGCATGGAATACGTGCCGTGCAATGCAGAGGATGCTCATCGATCTCCATTTGGGGTGGAGGGAACAAAGAGGTTGAAGACTGCCTCAACCATCATCAGCGTAGCGCAGGTCTCTACAAACCCCAACAAATGCTTTTTGGAGATCACCACAAGTTTTACGGTCACAGTGGATTTGTCGCCAAACGGTGTTTGGCGGACTCCAGATGACGGGGTATATCGGGAAATCCAGCGATTCTGGCATCTCTACGTGAGTGCTACTGTTGCTGCAGTGGAGGATCATATTTTGTCCGTAGCATTTCCTACTATCAGCACCTGCATCGACGCCGAATTTGAAAAGGATTTCAGTGAAGCTGAAGACCAATTCTGCCGCTGGTCTGCAGGCTCCAGCGAGTTGATCTCTCGTACGGAGGCTGTAGAAGCTCTGGAGAAGCTCTTAAATGTCATGCTCCACATACGGCGGGATCTTAAACACCAAAAAATGATGAACGCACAGCTGCAGAATAATCTGAAAGGGTCCATGGCTGTGGCGGCAACAGCGTCGGCTTCGCTTGCTGCTCTCGCAGCCGCAGAAGCATCATTGTCATCAAAGACCACAGCAGTGAATCACGACCTGCCCCCTTTACCGCCGCCTCGATATGCGGCAGTGGAACCTATTCTCTCCAGGAGTGCAAAGGAAAGTTGCATTGAAGGAGATGACGCTGATGATCGAGAGCGTGAGATAGCGGGGAGGTGTGAGCATGTGCCGTTTTTTTCGCCCGGTGGCGGACGTTCTCTGAGTATTCCTGCTGATGAGGGAGGCTCATCACAGCCACAGCAGACACCTGTGGCTATTTACCGACCTCCGTGTACCCAGATTCGACCGGAGAACTTCCAATTATTTTTGACGGATATTGGAACAATCAACGAAAGGGAAGCACAGACGTTCTTTAGCTTGCTGGATACTCGACAAAAAGGTTTCATCACCGAAGAGGAGATCGGTTTGGTGCTTTCTCAGATGGATCCGCTGGGGCTGTACGAAGACAGGGATAACACCTTACTTCAGATGGACGAGTCCCGTCATGCGGTGGGTGAAGGTATCTTTAGGGATACTCTTCGAGCAAACATCCCCAAGAAAAAGATTGCCTCCACGATTACTGCTGCTGGGGAAAAGAGAGCTGCGCGACAGCAGCTGGAGGACAAGGCCTCTGATGAGAATGGAACATCAAATGGCCAGGATACTGCGCTACAATCTCTGATTCGCCGTCATAATGAAGAAAAGAAGGCATTGCACGAGGAGTTGATCAAGACGCGCTCTGCTCAAATGGTTAATGACTATGCATACAAGGTACGTGGCCAATTGCATTATGATGAATTCTGTTTGATGATGTTACACCTTCTCAAAGAGTATTGAATGTCTATACTAAATCCACTTTGTTTATTCTTTATGGCTGCCGTATTTATCGCACCGTAACTCCGCTGCATTTGGAATGCTCTCCTACCATTATGATGAGTGAAGTGTGGAATAAAGGAAGGCATACATCTACATGTGTGTGTGTGTGTGTGTTTTCTGGAATGTTGGAGACGAAAGAGCATTATGGTCGTGGTTGGCTACCGCATGATGTAAAAACAACCTTTTTATGTTAGTATGCTATGTAACGTAACGAAAAAGAAAAAAAAAGGATTCTCAAAAGGGAAAAGAAGGGGGTGGTTGGTTGAGGGAGACCACGGTGGAATCAAATGGTGACCAACAACATGTGAAGAAAGAATGATATGGAAGCAGAGGAGAGGGGTAATGGAGAGAAAAGGAAACAACAACTGAGGGATCATCCAGGCGGCTGATAGTGAGTGTGTGTTTCTACATGTAGTCACTTATCTGCATGCATCTATCAATGTGTGTCTTTGTGGGTGAATAGAAATGTTCGCACGCAATTCGCTCGATGCTCCTTTTGTGTTCGCCATTCTTTTCTCTTCTCATGCATGCATGCGTTTTTTTTTTTTTTTGGTTGTGATGCTCTGTCGAGGCAGCGGCAATCAGAGGTAAGGAGAGGAGGAGGGCGGGGTGAGTGGGTGGTGCCGAACAAATATATACGCACGTGCGCATGCAAAGAATGTTTGACGCAAAAAGGGAAGATGTCCTTCACCGCCCCTTCACACGCACTATGCCTGCAGTGCTGCGCCCGTTATCGCTGCTCGAGGACTCCGTAGCGGATGTGCAGGCGCAATGGCACGCGATACTTGCAGAGCTCGTTGCGGAGGATGTGGACAAGGTTTCTATATCAACTGTGCGCGGGGCACTTTGTCGTGTGGAGCGGCTGACGAGCCAACTAAAGGCGATCAAACAGGAGTTGGTTCCGCAATTGAGTCGTATTTCGTCTCCGGAGAACTCTGAGAAGTCTTTTATTCAGTATTGCACATGGGCTTCTACTGACAACTCGTGCTCTTATGATGTTGTGTCGCATGAACTGGCGCGCGCGACACGGCTGGCTATGTGCGTGTGGGTGTGGTCTGTCTGCGTCGCGACCGTTCTGAACGATTTGGAGTTACTCAGTGGCAGCCTTTCATTCGCCGCCTCGAGTAGACTCTTTGAGCGCACCTTTCACGAGGAGGAGGAATCTTTTTCTTCCTTCTCACCTTTGGCGTCTGAAGCGGCGGCATTCTTTCTGGGTAAAGTAGAAGGTTGCGCATCCCATATGAATGATAGGGATGTTTTGCTGGTCTGCGAGTTGCTTTACAACCTCTTCAACAAGGACACCGCAGCGGCTGAGGTTACTTTTCGGCATCTTGCGCCTCTTATGAGCGATGCTGGGGTCTCAAGTGAGAATGTGGCTTGCAGGGAGGAAGGCCTCAGTATTTTCATACAAATGTCAGAGTGGGTGGCAACTGAAGACTATATGTCGCTTAACACTTTCATTTCAAGGGAGCTCCAGTCGGACGATGCCACATGCTTTCGACTACCCCCACTCATAGCATTCTTCGTACAAACAATGCTTGACACAGTGGTTCATCGTCAGTTGATTCAATGTGGCTTCCAGAACGCATGGCGCCCCGTTATCAGCCTGGATGTTTCTCCTACAAACAAATCATTAGAAAATGGAGCAGCGACTGGAATGGAGAAGCCGTGCAATTCACTCTGGCCTCGCTCCGTGGCGAGCAGGCATGTAGCAGCCTGTCGTATGCTTCAATGTATGAGCATGCCACCACGTTCCCCGTGGCCTTTTCCTGCAGTCCTCGCTGACGACTGCTTTTGTGTAAAATGGTAGAGAGGGAGGGGGGGGGAGGGGTTCCTTCTTTCCATTGCAGTGTGGATCGGAGGCTGGTGGCGTTGTTATGTGCATCATTTTGTTGTTGTTGTTTTTCTCTTGGATGGTCGCAGGAGTGAGAAGTGTTGACTCCTCTTCGTTTGGAAGGTACCGACCCCCAAATTGTTGCAGTCACTGCCACTGTTGCGTCTTTTCCCACGCCTACACCTACACACACACACATGCACGCACCACACGCTGATCTTGGATTGGTATCCTTGTTCTATCATCATCTCTTTCTTGTTTTAGTTGATAATCCTCTTCCATGAATTTATTTCACTTTTCTAACTCTTCACTGGTGCGTGTGTGTACGCACGCTTCTTTTTGCATTGGTGACTGTATTTTTTTTTTTTTTTTGGGGGGGGGGGGAGGTGCGTAATGTCGGTGGAGCACTGCAGCTCTATCAGTCCGTCCCTCAAGGCAAAGTTGCAGAATGCCGGCATGCTTTGGATCGACGACATTCTTCGTCCTCGTGCAGAGGAAAATTCAACTAACCCGACGATGAACCGTCCGAATCTACAGGAGTCGGAGTCTTGTTTTTCTTCTTCTTCTCCCTCATTGGCTGCCACCACGGACACTCTCCTGCAGCGCTGCCCGCAACTCACACGGAATGAGGCTGCTGAGGTGATTCAGGCGCTTCTTCCTTATTTCAGAAGCGATGATCCTGCTGAGACTAACTACTACATTCCACCTGATATTCGAACCCTACATGATTTGCTGGAGGATGAGAAAGTCAATAAAAGAGAACGGGTGACAACGTTTTGCAGGAGCATCGATCTTCTTCTTGGCGGTGGGGTGCCGGTGGGCTCTCTCACGGAAGTATGTGGGCCTCCTGGGGTGGGGAAGACGCAGCTGCTGATGCAGTTGGCAGTGAACTGCGCGCTACCCAAGCAGTTTGGTGGGTTGGATGGTGCGTGTCTGTTCATCGACACTGAAGGAAGTTTTATACCAGAGCGCTTCCAAGAAATTGCGCACGCCGCTGTGATGCAGGTGAGGAACCTCACCCTGCGGCAGGAGAGAGAGGGCTTTGATAGTAGAAGTGCCGTGAGTGTGGGAGACGAAGATCCCCAGGTTACGTCTACCACCAGAGGCAACGATATTCCTTGTTTTCACAGCGGAACTAGCGATAATAATGGGGAAGACAGTGATGCCTTGTCTTTCCCAAGACCCAGCAAGATGGGAAGAACGGAGAGCGGTCATGTCTCACGAGGATCGATGGCTAACTTTTTCAGCGTAGAACACATTCTCCAACAGACCCAGTACATTCGTTTGCTAGATGTAGTGTCACTGATGGCAGTCCTCAATGTGATTCCGACGTACCTTGCATCCAATCCAAAGATACGAATGGTGATAATTGACTCTATCGCGTTCCCCTTCCGCTCCTTCACACAGATTGGTAACCATATGCTGGAAAATGAAGCCCTTGATTCTGGGGGCGTTGGTGTATCCGCGAGGTCCAGAGAGTTTGTATTGCAGCGCTCACGCCTGCTCTTCAGTTGTGGCCAGTTGCTGCAGCGGCATGCACGAGAACAAAAACTCTGCATTGTCGTGAGTAATCAGATGACATCTCGCACAGTGGATGGCGAAGGAACCGAATCATCTCGTGTTCTCGTGCCAGCACTCGGGGATTCATGGGCCTACGGTCTCTCGACACGTCTCTTGCTCGCTCAACAACATCGTTCATCGAGAAGCAGTGGGGCGGAAAAATACGCGGGATCCTGCCATGAGAACGTGGCCTTTGTAACAGGAAATTACGGGACAGTCCCTGGCGCTGGGAGTTCCGTGAATGTTGTGCAACACCGCGTGATGCACCTTGTGAAGAGCCCGACAGAACCGCGCGGAGAGTGCTGTTTCTCTGTTAGTGAGAAGGGTGTACGCGACGCGTTCCGCGTGTCAGACTGAATCTTTGTTGGGGATGGGGTGGGTTTCTTACACCCCATCCACCCCCCCCTTTTTTTTTTCTTGCCTCGCTCAACATGACGCTTTTATTCTACTAGGTGCCTCTCTATATTTCTGTTTTCTTCGTCATCTCCTCTTTCGCTCTTTCGCTCTTTCTTGTTCCATCTCTCTCTCTCTGTGTGTGTGTGTTGGAGGCGTGGGAAAGCAATCGCGAGCCACCGGTAACTCTATGGGTCAGGAGAATACGGGGCCGATAGATGAGCAGAAAAGGGCGGAAGGAAAAGTTCTCCTTGTAAAACCAAAGGATACTGCATCGGCGAATGTGTTACCACCTTATGAGAGACAGGCAGATGAGGTTTATGTGCACTGCATGCAGCGAATACGGGTTGTTCCGCCACTTCTGAAGTCTTCTATTGGACTGCCACTCGAACCTCAGTCCACGGGGCCGAGGTCGCTGAACAACCTTCAGCAATTTATCTCATCCCTTACCACTTCCCAGTTAAGCCTCATGGAGCAGGAAGCAGTTCGGCTGCAGCAGCAAAGGGAAGCTGATGTGGTGTTGGGAACGAATGAAGACCGATCGTTGGAGTGCGCCAAGACTCCCCTCGGAAGGAAGTTGAAAGAGTTTGTCGCATCCTGGCAGAGTCTTCAAACGAATGCCGCAGAAAAAATTGTTCTGGGGGCCCGGGAAATCGACACCGCACTCTTCAGAGTGAACGAGAGTGTAGACATATTGCTTGCTCAAGCCGAGGAGCAGAACATTTTGGGGGAATTATATGAATTCGCTGGGAGGGAAACTCATGCTCTGCACGAAGAGGTTGCAGCAGTTACAACACTGTTGCAGAATGATGTATTGGTACTCTTGAACGAGATATGGCCGCTACTGAGCGATGTGGAACGGGCCGGAATTAACACCAACATGAATGCGATGGCGAATTGATTAGCATGAATCATATTTGGCCACTGTCGTCTCTCCTGCTACTGCTGCTCTTTTCTTTCTTTCCCTTCATGTGTATCGAAATACGAATGAAATTTTTGCGTCCTTGTGTTACTTGTTTGAATCTTACGTGTTGACAATTAGCCCTCGTTTTTTTTTTCCTCTCTTTTTCTTCTGCTTCCTCTTGCTCTGTTTTGCAGGTGCACTTCTTCACTGAGCATTTCACATGTCGTTGGATGACATCTTTTCGTTCGCCCACGCGACGGGCCACATGTTCTCCACAAGTGAGCGGGTTACGCTGGCGACATCACTGCCACTTCTTCTGGAAAAGAGTAAGCGCCGCACTATGGTCGTCTGGGGCAAATTGTACGGATTCAAGAATGACTACACAATCTTACAGGCTTTTGATGATGATCTTGTGGCGCAGCCAGTGATTTACTACTCGATCGACGAGGGTCTTTCATTTGTGTTCCTTGGGACAGCTGACTCACTGATGGAGCGCAGCATGGATGAGGTGCAGAACGTGAAACAGAAGCAGATGCTAATGTACAAAATGTGTGGCCCTTTTATGGGTGATCCCTCCTACGAGTATCGTGTTGTGGACGAGTTGACTGGATGCACGGCAAGCTACAAGGAGTCTTTGCGCCTTGTTCTATTCATCGAGGAGCACGACTATCACTGCCGTGTTGCACCGCGTGGTGCGTACTACCGAGAGCTCCGAAACAGCACCCTTCCACCAGAGATAAAACGCAACAAAGCCTTTCCAGGACTAAAGCGCACCTACGAGGAGGCCCTTTCGCTGCGCAGCTACTACCATTTGCGTGCAGAGAACCCATACCTGAAGCTGGTTGAACGTAATCAGGGTACACAACTGTATGAGAAGACTGAGTTGGAACGTCTTGAAGAGGATCAAAACCTCGACGCCGTATTTTTCCCCATCAGTGACGATATGCCAAGCGGCATGTGGCGGCTTCGGTACGACCCTGTGCATAACGTTGTGCTTGGCATGAGTGCGAAGTTTGTCGGTTCTATCTTCTACCATGTGCCAGAGACGAATAAGTATGGCACGGTGTACATGGGTGACGGAAACATCAATCACGACATTGCCTTTGAGCTATAGAAGAGACGGCAACGAATGTACGCCTTGCGCCTCCGTTCCCTGGCCCCATTTCACCACGCCTCCACCCAACCCTCGCCGATGTTGGTGTTGAGTTTCATTTGTCCCACGACAGACGGATGGGGGGAGGTTGCTGGTGATGATGATGTAGAGACATGTTTGTCGCAGTGACAAACGGTGTGTACAAGAAGAAGAAGAGAAAGAGAACGAGAAAGTAATTCGTACGCTCCTGGTTCCGCTTCTTTTGTTTTCTCAATCCTTCCCAATTATCTTTATGCACGCGAATATATATATATATATATATATATATATATCTTTGTGCATGCGAGTGTATCTTCTCTCATTTGGTGCCGCTTGCTTCTTCTCACAGGTTGGGTTGGTGTCCATACAGCGGAGGTCGCTTCCTCCTCCTTCGGTTGCCGCTGGCCATCAGAATACGGATTCCGTAAGTTGTTCAAGGCACAGACTGAGGCGCGGGATCACGAGAGAGTAGCGAAGCTAGAAATCACCAAGTAGTGACACACACACACACACACACAAACAGAAAAAAAATCAAAAAGTGAAAGAAAAGAACGAGAAACGCCGGTGAAACGTCAAGGAAAAAAAAAGAACGGTTGCAAAAACCGAGGAACGAAAAAGGGATTAAAAAATTTTTTTTTTTTTTACAAACAAATTTGTTGGTGATACCAACGAAGAAAGGGAGGAAGACTAACCGGGAATGCGTCGGCGTGTTATTGTGAACTCCCAGGGCTGCCTAAGCAGTGCTGCTTGCACGCTACCTACCACTGGTGCATGCAACCTGAAGGGGCAGCAGCAGCAGCAGCGTGGTATCACCACCAGGGGGCAATTCAATCCGATACACAACTTCACATACGGCATGGAGCGTGGCGTATTCGCAAGGGACGAAAAGGCCTTTGAGAACCTCATTAGCAATCCTGGTCCACTACGCATCACCTACACCCCCGACTATCTCGACTGGCTTTACCGATGCTACAAGGCAAAGTGCACGTACATGGATGCACGCGCCGCGGCGGAGAAGAAGTTCAACGGCAACCTTATCAGCACCGAGTTAGCATCGGCGGGAGCATCCTCTGGTGATGTGGGCAATCGCCTGCCGGGCGCCCCACCTTCAGGGATGTTTCTTAGACCACCACACTCGTTTCGTCGTATGGCTGGTGAGGCAAAGCGGCGGCATGCGCAGCAGGTACTTGACAACGTCTCGAAAGCTCAGGGATTACTCGATCTCTTTGAGCGCCAGCCACAGTTTCCAGTTATTCACATCGACCGCTGTACCCGCTTTCACCTTGTCGAACTTTTTAAGGAGATGGTGCTAGATCGCTCCCTCGAGCCCACTGCCATCTGGGATAAAGCCTTGATGTACCGTGCCGTTTTGTCTGAACGAAGGTCGTCATATCCAAGCTCATTCCGATACATCTTTGATGCGGTGGATAACACGGTGTTTGCACCTACGGCTCCAGGATCAAACGGTACGAACAGCACCAGCCATCCACTTGTGGCAAAGTCTCCCACAGTAGAGGCGTACTACTACTTCCTATACTTGGTGAAGAAGTACTATGTTGACAACGCGGTGGAGGCGCATGTTGTGTTGCGCTGTCATCGGGAGTTAAATGCTGCTGAATTGCTTTTCTCCAACCCTCCGCCAAAAGATGATGTGGAGGTGCACAATGCAATAAACGCCTTGCGCTCATCGGAGACAGGTCACACTGAGGAAACCACCACGAACACCCGTGATGCTGCTACCGTCAGCTCTCCTTTAGCTGAGACGAAGGGCAAAACTTCCTCTCGTCTCATTTCGCCCACCTCCTACCCACCCATCGAAATGCTTTGGCGCTGTGAGGAGAATGTACCACTTCTAAAGGTTCTTCTTTTTGGTGAATTCAACCTAGTTGTTTCGGAGAATCCATTTGTGAAATTCCCCACCGCTCATGGGTTCCTTGTGAGACCATACTCGTCTGATACATCACGTGGATCCGTGGAGGGGATGAGCCTTGCCAATGTGATTTCGGAAAAGCGTGGCCACTTACTCCTGCCGTCGCTCCCAAGGAATGTGGCGAATTCCATCGATGGGCGAGCGCAGGAATTACGCCGTCTGCAACAGAAGCACCATCGTGATGATATTGTCGGTTTTCAGAAGTTACTTCGCAGCACACAGGCCGAGGACAATCCTTCGACATTCTCCAGCTATGCAGATTGGAGCTACTTCAACCCAAGAGCTGTGCGGGCGGAGGAGCGCGATAGGATATCTCGCCGGGGCATCAACGCGCTTAAGTTGTACGATTCCGCAACGAATGACATTTATCGACGCAGTTTTGACGATGTCTTGGCGTCCAACAACCAACGTGTGACAGAGGTAGGTCGAACAATGCCACCCTACCTGCCGACACTTCCGCATTTTGTCTCCGTGATCAAGAAGGATCCCCACATTTCTTTCCTGGCACATGTAGGTCTTCAGGATAAATGTGCTAGTTCAGAGGCGGCCGCGAAGCACATGGAGTTGGAAAGGCGTATCTATTATCTTGCCAGGGCGCTCTACCACACAGCGCTGTATTATCATAAGGAGTCTCTGCGGAGGGTGAATCAACAAAAGATCAACGTTGCCGCATCGCTTCTAGATGGATTTGTTGAACAGGAATGGGCTGTGATGCTGGGTGAGAGCGAGATGTCTGACGCCTCACTGGAACGTACTGGATCGCAGGACGGAAAAGCGCACATGGCGCGTCGTCTGGGTCGCTACATGCCGTTTGTACGCCGTTCCCTGAATGAGAGTGGATTCCCGACAGATGCCCGTGCCGATGACTACGCGCGGTGGATGGCCGCTCCTGCCGCTGTGAAGGAAACTGTCTGAGAAAAGGAGAGAATATGTGAGGAGAAGAGAATGAGACGAAAGGAGGAACCCGAATCGGTGATAACACCGCATTATCAAATTTACTCTGTTGTTGTTGTTTTTATTTTCTGCTGCTTTTACGTCTATCTTTTTTCTTCCATTTAACACCTCTTCCTCTTTTCTTCTTTCGTTTTCTTGAAGCATTCGAACTATTAATAGAAAAGGAGTCATTCTTTCAGCAGCAGATCTACAGGGCCTGATCGTCTCTCCCCTACCCCCTATATTATTATTGATAGTATTCATTTACCTGCTGTTTTTCATTCCTTCATTCGCCTCTTAGTGATGCAAACACCAGATGTTTACATAAATCGTCTGCTTAATGCAAACCAGGATCACGTTGCGACGATCCTTAAGCATGGAAGCGCAACGGATAAGTCTTCACTCATGCACCAACTTGAAACGGAACTTGCCGATACAGATTTTAATTATCTTAACACTGTCTTCCACGACAGTTTAAGAGTTGCCAACGATGGCACCCATGCTGTCATTGAGCCTCCATCAAGGCAACACATCTTTAATCTTTTGCAGGAGAGAGAGCGTTCTCAAACATCTGGGAGGAACGGTCACTTGGAGCAGCTGGAGAAACTTGGATATGAGGCTATACGTTTGGGTCGGGTTGCTTTTCTCATTCTGGCGGGTGGCAGTGGGACTCGTCTTGGGAAACAGGCACCCAAAGGATTTTTCATCTGTGATGGGATGCAGCAGCAGAAGTCGTTGTTTCAGATTCATTGTGAAAAATTACGCCGGCGTGAGGAGCTTGCAGCAGCCAGTTGTGAAGACAGTTCATTGCCTCAAATACATCTACTGGTGATGACATCAGTGCAGAATGACATGGAAACGCAGAAGTTTTTTCAAGAAAACGACTTTTTTGGTCTTGCAAAGGAGCAGGTGCACTTTTTTCGACAATGTTCTCTGCCATGCTTTAACGAGGCTACCGGCAAGTTGCTTATGGAGACTTCTGGTCTCTTACATCTTGCACCAAGCGGGAATGGTGCGGTTTACTCTGCCTTAGCATCGCTGCAGGACGGTGAGAGAGAAAAGGAGTCTCTGCTGCAGCGCATGCAACGTCTTGGTGTGGAATATATTCAGATTGGCAACGTGGACAACATGCTGGCGAAGGTGGCAGATCCTGTTTTTGTCGGCTACTCCATTTCGGAACGGGCACACGTTGTGGTGAAGACAGTTCCAAAGAATTCCGCTGACGAGCCGGTTGGCGTTTTCGCGTCTGTGAATGGTGAATGGGGGGTCGTGGAGTACACTGAAATCAAGGCGAGAGCGAATGAAGTCGATGACGAGACGGGCAGACTTCGTTTCGAGCAAGCCAACATTTCATGCTACCTGTGCAGCTTGCAGTTTCTTCGGGTTGCCTCGGAGCACATGCAGTCTCATCTGCAGTATCACGTTGCTCGAAAGAAGATAACCACCGATAAAGGCCCTGTCATGGGCATAAAACTGGAGGCATTCATATTTGATTTCTTCCGTTTTTCTAAGGAGTGTGATGACCCACAAGTGGATGGTGCTGGGTTTCGCATCATGCAGGTTGATCGAAGTGAGGAGTTTGCACCAATAAAAAACGCGGACGGGGCTATGAGTGACACACCGAAGGAAGCCACACAACTCACTCAAGCACTACACAAGCGCTGGCTAATCGCAGCACTAAGGGATGCTACATCAGGCAAGGGTAGTGCTCATTTAGCTGAGGCAGATGCTGCAATTGCTGTGCTGCAGTCTGAGTCCGTTTCTATCGAGATTTCTCCACTCGTGTCGAGTGAAGGAGAGGGATTGGCGCGATATCTTCCATATGTTGTTTATCAGCTTGTACATGAATCATCCAAGAGAGTTCTTATTGAGCGGAACGACAACCTTTCCAATATTTAGATGGAAAAATAACACACGGAAGAAAGCAACAGTGGACGGCATGGATGATGACGGGGGATGGCAAGTGGGCGGGGAACGATCGATTTGTCATATCATTAGGAGAAAAGAAAAAAATTTTGCGCAGCTTTTTTTTTTCTTTTTTTTCTTCTTAATTTTAGCTGAGCCAACATGCTCTACGACGTGGGCAGCAAGGGCCACATTTAGGATGACCGCGGCACACAGGAAGTGCACTATGGTTTCTCATTTTTCTTTATATATATGTATATATATATATATATATATATATATATATATATATATATATTTAGCAGTAATTCCGTTCTTTCAATTAATATGTTTTTTTCTTCTTTGGGCTTGTGGCGAAGAAAGAAAAGAAAAGAAAAAAGAAAAAAAAATGAGTACGCAAGAGTTCAATTAAATTGTTTCTTCCCTTCTTTGATTTCCTGTGCTTTTACGCCTGCTTTTCTCGTTCCTATATCTCTTGCTTGGGTGTCAGTTGCCTACTTTCAGGATGTTGGCAATATCTGTTAACGAAGTATTTTCGTTTTGGTTTTTTTTTTAAATATATTTTTATTATTATTTTACTGAATTCAAACCTTCAAGGCTCACCTCGCAGCGGCAGCGGCGGCGAGGTCTGGTAGATAGAAGATCTCTGAAGTATCTTCCATGTGGTAAGTAATGTATTGGGTGATTATGATTCGGTGTATCGAAATGCGTGTATCTTAAAATGCAGGGGAATATGTGGTGATATTCATTCCGTGTTTTATTATTTACCCAATAACTGTGAGCAATTTCCTGTTTTCGGTTTCTTTATCGCCCCCACACCCATGCCATCATCGGATGCGAAGGTGTAAAGGGGGCTGGGAACTCGTGGGTCATCGCTTTTTCTCCAATGAAGAGGAAAAAATCTCTTTTTTTTTTCCTGCGTGTCTGTGCGCGTATTTTTCTTTTTCAACTGCATATGGTCTTACGTGCGTGTATTTGTTTCTTCATGTATCCCTTGCGTGTGGCCTTTTCTGCTCTTCTGCACATTTACTGCGTGCGTTTTTTTTTTTTTAGAGAACAGGAAGTGCTTCGTTTTTTTTTTTTGTTGTTGTTGTATTAGTTGTGGTTGCTAATGAAAATGAAGGCTCGGAGTGCAGGCAGCGTCGGTGGGAAGAGGGTGGCATGGAAGAGTGCACGGAAAGGCTCAAATATGAGCCGTCAGAGTGTTCTGCAGCAGCAGCGTGCAAACGCCGTGGCGAATCAACAGAGGCTGGAGCTGCAGAAGGCAGCGGTGAAGACAAGAGAGAGCAGGAGTATTACTGCGGCGCATAACAAAAAGACGCACAAGACTTTTGATCACGGCACACTGCAGTGCGTTCAAGAGGGGTTGGTGGAGTCGATTCGGGTCCTTGGCGAGACTGTAAGCCCACTTTCTCTTTTCATGGCTGCCTTTACTGCTCTGTTAAGATCGCCTGAGAAGCACCACATCCCGTACATTTTGGCTATTCTGTCGGCCTGCGCCCCACGCCTGAGTCAGGGAGTGTTGTTACACCAGCTGGATTCAGCCATCGCCTTGGCAGAGCAAATTATCGCAGAAAATGTCTCTGGAAATTATCTCATTGTGGCCAAGGCAATGAAGTTCGCGCAGCAGATGGTATTGTCTGTGGAATCACCTTCTACAGAGGTCTTGAACATCTTTTGTCGCATGGAGCCAAGCAAGCTACAGGCGGACAGTATGAAAATGTATACTGTGGCTTTTCGCAAGTTGGTTGAGCGCGCGGCGATGTGTGGTACAACCACTTGTTCGAAAAAAAACCATGAGACCGGAGCATACAACCTAAGCGAGAATCAAAAGTTTTTTGTGCAAGCATTTCCACTGTTTGTGCAGCTTTGTGTCAGTAACTTTTCCAGCGCCCCAGTCGGCGTTGTTTCGGTTTCGACATCGGAGTTCACTGGGCTCGTGCAACGCACTCTGTCGCCGTACATTGTGGAATCGATGGAAGGACAAAAAATGATTGAATCTGTAATATCAGAGAAATTGTTGGAGTTATTGAAACCGGTTCACCAAGCGTACTGGGGTTACGCGCTAGAGATGCTTGAGGCACTCCTTGAACGACTGAATTACCTCAAACGGACCCCTGCTGGTGATACAATCCCCATTACAAAACGCTTTCCGTCATTAATTTTTCTGCTCCGCGTGCTCAACAAACTGCGTGCGATGGATGATACAAAATTAAATGGCAAAGTTGAGCGGGTGATGGTGGCGTTGGGGAAGGGCATGTCTGTCCTGGAGTTTGTAGAGATCATTCCATTTGACCCAAAGAAAGCGTATGAGGCGGAGATTAGAGGTTACGACATCACTGCCGATGGGACGAATGATGAGTGGTCTAACAGCTACGTACTCAACGTGCTTCGGCGCATTGCGTCACACGACTCGCTGCCGTTCCTTGTTGAGTACTTTTTCCCGCTAATTCAGTTTACGCGAGGTGTGGCTCTGGAGTACGAAAAACAACAAAGGATAGAACTTTCTGCGAAGTGGATGGCCCTACTGCAACAATATTGGCGTGTAGTTCTCGGGTTCTGCCACTATCCGCGGGTAGTTACAAGGGAATCATTCCGAGACGTTGCCAAGCAGTTGGTCGGTCTCTTGTCGAACCCGCTTCTTGTCGACACCGGTGCCACCGCGCTGCATGTCCTCTGCAGCGGCTACCATGGGCTCGCGGTGGCAACCTCCTTGGATGATGATGATGATGATGAGGAGGAGGAGGAGGTTTTAAATAGCGGCAGTCGAAATAATAATAATAACACGAACGAAAATGCTAATGATAGTAACAATGATAATGATAACGAGGATGATGCTCATGGTGGCGCAGGCTCTGACAGGTGTCTCATGGAACGCCGGGGAGGAGAAAATGCCACACAACAAAAGTGTGCATTGCGACCGAAGAGTAGCCTGGATGAGGATGTCCATTTCCTAGCTCTAAACGACCCGACATGGAACCCTCATGTCTACCACGGTATTACGCAAGATGCCGCGAAGGATGTGTGTATGAATATCATGGCAAAGTTTAGCACGAACATAATGCCAAAACTGTGCAACACGTTTGAGAACCATGACTCTACAGCAGTCTTGTCAGCTATTCAGAGCTTTTCATTGGTTTGCACACCTGATGTCATGCAGGTCATTTTAAAAGGTATTCTTGACCTTGGGGCCAACATTGTGCGGGAGCAACAGGAACAGGAGCATCAGGATCTCTCCGTGGGGCTAAAGCGGGTGGGACACACGCCACTGACGGGGAAACGGCGCATGGTGCTTGACATTGCATATGCAGTAATTGCACAAATGCCAACGGAACATGTTATGACACTCTTCAATGACATCATTGAGCCAGTGCTTCTGGACCCAGCGCCAGAATCGCGCTTGCTGCAGAAAAAGGCATACAAGCTTCTTTATGCCATGTTTGAGCACCGCATTAAGGACATATTCCCACTTTTTTCACGCATTGCTGGTCTTCTTTCCATTGGACGGCAACATATAACAATTTCGGGCACAAAGATGCGTCTGCGCTGTCTGGTGTGGGCTATAGATGCATGCAAGATGTACCACCCAGAGGAGCTCACTCGAATAATCTGTGCCACTGTCGGAGAGACTATTATGCTTTCCCGTGAACGGTCCAGTGAAACACGCGCTGCCTCGATGGATCTTTTGGAGAAGATGCAACGGTACCTTGTTGGTTCTGGGAGTCCCGTCAACGCACTCCTGCACTTGGTGCTTGCTGGTTTTTCAGGAAAGACGTCATGGATGGTTTCTAGCACGCTGGTCGCTATGGCGAAACTTGTCCATATCACGCATGGTGAGTTGCCACAGAGCGACCTTGATTCATCCATCGCATTGGGGTTCCGCATGATGGAATCCACTTCGGTGGAGGTCCGATCCGCCGCCGCCATGTTTGCCCGCATGGTGATGAAACTCATGAAGCGATGCCCACGTGTTGCGTCTGCGGTGGAAAAATCGCTCCCCAAACTGCTTCTTGCAATCGCCCTCACAACGTCGCAGACGGGTGTATCCAGCAACACGCGTCTGCAGATGCGTGTGTTGCTGGAGAAGTGTATCAAACGCTTTGGTTTTGAGCGTCTCGAGCCGATCTTCCCTGTTGGTTCAAAGAACTTTCTTCGCTACACACAGAGTATGATGAAGTGGGAGCAGAAGAAGGAGGAGAGGGAGCTTAAGAAACGTGTGGTCGAAAAGAAGAATGAGTTTGACCGCCTCTTCCTCGGTGCTTCTATGAAGGCTGGTACAGAAGACGATGCGGAACGGGATTTGCTTGGAGCGGGTGCGTTGACGAGCTTCGTGTCGTCACATGCCTCACCCTCTTTCGCTGCTCCGGGAGACGATAACGACAGCAGTGACGAGCTGGACACGATGCACCTCGATTTCCGTGATGGTAAACTGCACATCATGAGCATCGATGAGAGACGCAGGCAAAATGACCTCCAGAGGCGGCAGGAGATGGCCGACAGACTTCTGCGCCGACGTTCAAACGGACTCCTCCACAACGACGCACTCAACGAAGGTGCAGTGCAGATGCGCAGCAAACGCTCTCGTACAGAAGATGAGGATTTCGAGAATGATGAACTTCTGCTGCGCTACGGTAGCAAAATAGGTAATGAGGCAGCGCATCGTGCAGTTATGAATTCTTCAGCAACAACGGGAACAGAAGAAGCAAGAAAAGCACAAACCGCATCAGGCTCCCGTGTTGGTCTTGGTGTCAACCAGATTGAGCGGCTGCGCGATCAAAAGCGCGAAAAACACGAGTTAAAGCGTGCGCGTCTGGAGGAGGATATCCGTAGCGGCGAGGAGTTTAAAGGAAGGGGCGAGGGCGATGTGCGACGCGGCAACGTGGCTCCCTACGCATATGTCCCCCTCAACAAGCAGTACATGAACAGGCGGCACCATCGCGAAGCGATGCAGCGTCTCTCAGTGGTGTCTCACACTCACCTGAAGGGCAATAAGGCGAAGCTCGCGAGTAGCATTAAGAGGAAGCAGAAGTCCGGTAAGTGAATCGCGTTCATAAAGCAACACGCACAAGGCGATTAAATAAGGGATTTACTCAGATGCTTTTTTTTTTTTGTCTCTCCCTGTGTGTGTGTGTGTGTGGCGTGTGAGATGTCTGAATAGGGAAGACGAGAGCAGCGGTAGTAGCAGAAACGCATGTGGGCTCCACCTCCTCTTCCCACACCTGCGTGGGTTTTTGTATTTGGATTTCCCCTCCCTCCCTCCTCCCCCGGTCCCATTCTTGTGTCTTCTTCTTAGCATCGCGCACGCACGTACGATAAAATACACAAAAGGAAAAGAGTTGAAAAAATTTTTGACAGTCGTTTCTTTACATACAATACAAGTAGCCACAGAGGAGAAATAACAAAAAAAGAAGAAGAAAAGAACAACATTAAAGACGGATATAATTTCAAATGAAGGCTTATCTTGAGTTGGAGAAGGTATGTACCAAAATGTACCGATATACTCATCTGCTCAGCCTTGCACATTGGGATTCGCAGACATTGATGCCGCCCAAGGCCGCCGAAGCCCGAGGCGCCGCAATGGCAGAGATGGAGGTCTATCTGCATGAAATAATTACCAACCCCAAGCTCCGGGAGCTGATCAACGAGGCTTTTGAGAACGAATCGAAACTGGAGCCACTTCAGCGTGCAAATCTCCAGAGTATTCATCGGGTTTGGCTGATGGGGAATCTCCTCCCTGCGGATTTTGTAGAGCGGAGGACTTTATTGACAACAAAAGCCACTCAACTATGGAGAGAGTGCCGAGCAGCGAACGACTTCGCCCGCTTTCTCCCAATGCTGAAGGACTTGGTTAACTTGTACCGAGAGGAAGGGAGGCTGCGCGCTGGGACATCTGGTAAGCCGCCATACGAGGCGCTTGTTGATGTGTATGAGCCTGGTGCAACACTGCAGCGCCTGGATGAAATTTTTAATTATGTCAAATCGTGGCTACCTGATTTGTTAAAGGAGGTACTGGAAAAGCAAAAGACACTTAACGCATCGGTTTTGGAGCCACAAGGCCCCTTCCCACAGGAGAAGCAGGAAGCTCTTGGTCGCTTCTGCATGAAGGTATGGAAGTTTGACTTTGAAGGTGGACGTTTGGACATCAGCTCTCACCCATTTTGCGGAAACGTGAAGGAAGATACGCGTATTACAACGAAATACAAGGATGATGGGTTCGATCAGAGTCTGATGGGAGTCATTCACGAGACGGGGCACGCCAAATATGAGCAGAACTGTGGTCCGAGAGAGTTTATAACACAACCAGTCTGCACCGCTCGCTCACTCGGAGTGCATGAAAGTCAGTCTTTGTTTGCCGAGATGCAGATTGCCCGCTCTGGCGCTTTTATGCACCTTCTCGCACCTAAGCTGGTTGAACACTTTGGCGATCAGCCCGCTTTCACCCCTCTGAACATGAAAAGGGTTACGCAGAGGGTGAAACCAGGTTTAATTCGCATTGAAGCGGATGAACTGTGCTACCCGCTGCATGTCATTTTGCGCTATGAGATCGAACGTGATCTTATAGATGGAAAGATTGAAGCAGAGGCAGTACCAGAGGTATGGAACGCTAAAATGAAGAGCTATCTCGGCCTTGAGACCCTGGGAAATGATGAAAATGGTTGCCTCCAGGACATACATTGGTCCATGGGTCTGTTTGGGTATTTCCCGACATATTCACTGGGGGCAATGCTTGCAGCGCAGTTGATGAACTCTATACAGAAGGAACTTGGCAAGGAAGTCGTGGAGGAATGTATTCGCAAGGGCGAGCTCGACAAGCTTCTTGAGAAACAGAACGAAAAAATTTGGAAACATGGCAGCTCACTATCAACAGATGATCTTATTAAGCAAGCCACTGGGGAGCCTCTCGACCCCAAATATTACCGTATGCACCTGGAGCGCCGCTACCGTGATGACAGCTGGTGAGATATCTGCATCTAATAAGAGATAGAAAAAGAGGGTTGTACGTCCTGTTTTTTTGTAATTTGAGATAAAAACATCCGGAGGGCTCTTTCAAGTAAGTTATTTGTAGTAGTTTTTTCCCCTTCCATTTTTTTTTCTTTTTTTTTTTTCTTTCTGTAATTCCCTTATTTGTTTTCTGAATTAACGTGAACGATGTCAAAACGAATTTTTTTTTCTTGTTAGTTTGTAAGGTAAGAGAATGGGAGATAAGAAAATGGTGATAAATTGTTGCATCTATTCCTGTATGTGCAGCCCAATGAAGCATGCCGAAGGCGGTTTATTGGAGACGGGAATGCATTCTCACGTTTCTTTATTTCTCTCTTTCTTATATTATGTTCTTTTTGTGTCCATTAATATATATATATATATATATATATTTAATTTAAATGCTTGTGACTCTGTGTTTTTTTTTTTTTCTATTGGCTGCAGTAGTTTGGGGTGGTGAAGGAAACGGGCATCTGCAGCAGCAAGACCGAGGCGAACCAAACAGCACAAAAGAAAAGCCGAAGGAAAACAGTACCAACGGCAACAGGGGACACAACTTCAACTATTTTGGAGTTGCGTTGGGTTTATTGTCTGAAGGGGGCACATACACGACCAGAGGCGCCACCACCGTTGCCATTAAAAGCTCTACTGAAAGCACCTAAAAGTAGTGATAGTAGGTAGAAACACAACGAGAGGGGAACGAAAAGTGCCGGAACGAAGCATACGTGAGTGGAAAAGGAGGCCATAGTAGCAGCCAGTACCTCAGTGAGGTGAAAGGTTGGTAGTGGGAGGGGCATAAGAGAAAAAAAACAACGGGGAGAGGAAAGTTTTGGGAGAATTGTGCGGCATCGACTGTACGTGTGGGAGGTCCGAAGGGAATAACTTAAGTTCTGATGTCTACGGCACCAGAGATGGAGGAGGGGCGTGTCACCGTTTGCGTGCGGTGTCGTCCACTCAACGAGCGGGAGAAACGTCTTAATTCGCCTCTATGCCTCCTCTTTTCAGGTGGCAAGACGGTTCGTATTTTCAGGAATATCGGCACTTCGGGTGGTGAGAGAGAAGACGATACATTATCGAACGGGAAGGCATTTACATTTGACCACGCTTACGACAGCAACGTTGGACAATCCGTAGTCTACGAGGACATGGGCTTGCCTGTGCTGCAAGCAAGCTTCCGGGGGTTCAATACATGCATCTTTGCCTATGGTCAGACAGGCAGCGGAAAGAGTTACTCCATGATGGGGCCCTCTGGGGGTCGTGATGTGGTAGTGGATCCAGGCATTATTCCCCGCCTGCTAAAAGATCTCTTTGAAATGGTTGGGGAGAAGCTGGCGGAAAATCAGCGAGAACGAGAGGCGGCGCGCCAGGCTGCCGTAGAGGAGTACTCCCTCCCGCCGGAGTTGACTATTTCGGTTGTCGTGAGTTACTTGGAAATTTACCACGAACACGTTAACTGCCTGTTGAACACCAAGTGTGATAACCTCAAGGTTCGGGAACATCCGGTACTTGGAGTGTATGTAGAGAAGCTTACAGAAGTGCAGGTAGATACAGAGGAAAGTGTTTTGCAACTCATGAATGGTGGAAACCAGTCTCGGCATATCGCAGCAACAAAGATGAACGATCGCTCTAGCCGCTCTCATGCCGTATTTGCCATTTCACTTATACAGAAAAGGAAAAGCATAACAAAAGAGGGTGCGATGACATCCACTGAACTCCGAGCAAAGATTAATCTTGTCGATCTTGCAGGTAGCGAGCGAGCAAAGTCGACAGGGGCGGAGGGTGAAACGCTCCGCGAGGGCGCTACCATAAACAAATCGCTCACAGTTTTGGGTCTCGTTATTAGTGCCCTTGCGGAACTTAGTAAGCAGAAAGCCTGTGTGCAAAGCAACAAGCATGTACCGTACCGTGATTCAACGCTAACCTTTATTTTGAAGGAGTCACTCGGTGGTAACAGCAAAACTTTTATGCTTTCTACAGTTAGCCCCGCTGCAGCGAATTACGAAGAAACTATGAGCACACTGCGTTACGCCGATCGCACCAAGTCGATTGTAACACGAGCGGTCGTTAATGAGACGGCAGGTGACAAACGAATACGTGAGCTAGAGAATGAGGTCTCGCAACTACGGGAGAAAATGCGAAAATACGAGGAATTAGTTGCACGTGGAGTGAGAGAAAGGATGAGTGACGCCGAAAGTAAGGTTTCAATAAACACCATCTCCAGTGAAATGGAGGTGAAGAACTCCATTGAGGACTACGCGAACAGCGACACCTTCAACACTCCTGTGATACCAGAAGATGCTGCAGTACTAAGGTCAGAACTGCAGCGGGCCGAGGAACTAATCCAGAGGTTAACTGGCAGCGAGGGTGGTTCTGTAAATTCGCCTAGCGTGCTGGAACTTTACCGTGCCATACCAACTATTAAGATTAATCGTACCGAGCCCTTTCTTCTTAATGTTGATGGTGCTGGGGATTGGGTCATGGAGTATCTTGTTGCTAGCATTACATACCTTGGGACGGAAGCGGACTGCTCAGGACCTGAGACGCGGTGTGTCGTGGTCAGTGGGGTAGATACAACTGGCATTGCTCCACGTCACTGCTGCTTTGTGCGGCAAGAGGACGGGTGTGTGTTATTACGCCCTCTTGATGGTAACAAGACGTACATCAATGATGACGCCGATCCTTTAGTAGAAGACACACTGCTGACAAGTGGCACTGTGGTGTGTATTGGTGACGATTTTGTGCAATTCAAATTCACAGATCCTTCTACATCGGGTGTGGCAGGCGGCACACGTCGGCGCGCCGCACGCGGATCAGAGGGGACTCCCACAAACCCAACTAGTTTTAGAGCCTTGAGTTCGGCTTCGTGTGTCAGCCAAAGCTCTACGAGCTCTGTGATGAACACCACGCCAGTCATTCCAGCGCTTCGGCTAAAAGAAGTGCTGCAGCGTGGCGGTGCCTCTTCTGTGACGCACCACCGGGACCCTTTATCTCTTGGCATGGCCATGGCGACTTCCGTTCCAACACGTGGCGCCACTATTGTGGGAGTTACACCAAGGACTAAGATGACTGCGGGGAAAGCGATGTTTGCTCCAAATGACGAAATGTCCGTAGTGTATCGCCACACATTCCTATTCTTGGGCCCCAGTGAAAGTGGTAAAAGTGCTCTCCGCGAGAACATACGGAAGCCAGAAAAATGGTATTCCATCTTTGCGAATGATCGAATTTCGGTGCGCCCAACATTTGGAGTGGAGTCGTTTTTGGTTGAGACCCCAACCGCACATCAACCAGTACAGATGAATCTGATGGAGTTGAGCGGCAATGGATGTTTTTCCCTACTTGAGGGCCTTTTGCCGACCCGACGTGCGACATATGTGCTCTGCTTCCCACTTAATAAACCGTTTTCCCTGGAAGCACTACAGCCCTTATTGGAGTTTATTCTTTGCTACACCACTAGTCGAGATGTGGCAGTAGTTCTCATTGGTACACACCTTGATGAATCCTTGGTTAAAGATGGGGAGTTAGTTCAATACTTCGCTGACGCCGAGATGGAGGTTAACAACTATTTCCGCCTCTTGCAGGTGACACCAGATATGCGTCCTTCCATTGTTGGTCGTTTTGCTGTAGATAACACTAATCGGATTATCCTCTCCCCCACACTCGCCAAGATGAAGAAGTTTCCTGACTTGCTCTGCTGGTTTGCGGAGCAGTCAATTCAACGCTGTCGCAACGATACAGAGTTTCCTAACGCACTGGTTCCTGTTCGGGCAGTAGCCCTGACAAAAAGGGTTCGTGAACTGTACCGCCAAGGAAAATGGTGCATATCTTCGTCGGACTATAAGGTCATTGCGAAGGCTGTGGACACTCGATATGGGTTTAGTCTAGATGATTTGCACCGTCACACACAACTTCTGGTGAGCTGGGGTCTATTACATCATCACTACAGGCACCTCACGATGAAAAAACAAGTTATATTGGATGTTCCATGGGTATTGCGAGTCGTAGCGGTGCTAGGGTGCTGCATTCCTACGCGTACATGTCAGGAAGACAATGTTCACACCTGCGTTTCATTACCCTTTATAAATTCCTCTTCGATACCGAGTGGCATGTACCCTGTTTTTCCTTTCGACATTCATTTGGTGCACGCTGCTGATGTTTACAAGCTCCTGAATCAGGGTGTTATCACAATGCGAACTGCTATGACACTCTTTAATGACGTGCTGGCCGAGAAAAGTTTCGGTCTTGGCCATCTTGTCGGCCTATTGGATTTGTTGCACTACTACGACTTTATCATCTTTGGTAGCCACCTGAAGTATTCTTCTTTTGCAAGCGGACTTGGCCGTGATACAGTGCCGCTAAAGAGCGATTATGGACAGACGGGGGCTAATGCCAAACACCAGCAAGTGCAGCAGCAGGAGGTGCAAGAAGAAGAGGAGGGGGAGAACGAAGATACCCCTGACTTGGGGGGAAGGAAGCGGGAGATGTTCGTGCTTATTCCTGCGTGCTTCACCTGCCAGGCACCATCGGCGTTCTGCCTCCATCTCCCCTCTTTTCTCTTCGGCCCCTTCTACCGCTTCAGACTGGACATGGTTCCGCACAACTTATTTTCTCGTGTTATTTGTCGTGTGGCACAGTACGCAGAAAAGATGTATCTTGGGCCCTGCAGCTCGTGTCGTGTGGCCGTAAGCGACCTTGTGGACGAAGGCATTTACAACCAAGGCTCTACTGATGCCAGGGCTACTGCTGGCGCTGGTGATCGTGTTGACCGTACTGGCAGGTTACATGAAGGGGGAGCTGCTAATGTGAAACCTAAGGACGGCACTGCGCTTGTGGTGGATAAGAGTCAGTTCTGGGAGTCTACGGCGTGGGTGATTAGTTCATCGCGAAGTCGTGCCCTTCTACGCATGGTGCAGCACTCATTGTTTATCACGTTTCACGACTTTGACGACGATGAGGAGTTTTACGATGGACTGCGTCATGTTGTACGGAATATTGTTTACGAGAGTCCAGGTGTGGTCTGTGAGGAGAGCATTCTTTGCTCCCATCGGTTCATGGATGACGATGAGAAGGCTGGCGAGGTGCACGGTGACACAGTATATTGGCGTGATGTTGACGAAAACATAAACTCACTTGAGAAAATACGGCAGCGCGAGAATTTCGCACTGTTGACGACACGTTGCAACACTGCCAGAAGACCCCCTGTGGGTAGAAGCACGAGCATTGACAGTGGCGGTAGGAGCCAAGGGGCTATATCTGATGAGGGAGAGAGTGAGTTGCTTATTCCCTTCGTTCAAAACCGTACAGGTCGATTAGATGTAGAGGCGTCAGTGGGGCGCATCTGCGCAGATTCACTTCTCACAGACGATGTACTACATGCGGTGACTGCGTCCCTGCAAGCCATGGACGGTGCACGCAGGAGTGGTGATGAAGCGGGAGAATGTAAAGCGATGGACCGACTCGTCGACGCACTTGCCCATGCATAAAACAGCCTTCTTTTACCCCTCCATGCGTGTGCTTTTGGCGCATGAATGGACGATGGTGGGGGGGGGTGTGTGGGTGGGGGTAAGGAGGAGCGGTGACGGACTGCTGGTGAAGTTTTTTTTTGTCTGTGTGTGCGCTACGTATTTATTTTCACACCTCTCATTTAACAACAAAAACAAAAACAAAAAAGCATTTGCTGCCATAAGCCTATCTTTTTCTCTCTACCCCTACCTCCTCTACTCGGCTCTTTGCCGCATTATTGATATTCATTTGTTTCAATGCCACGTCTTTGTTTTTGAATTCGTTGAGGCAGCAGGGGTGGATTGTCACACCGAACGTAAAGGAGGTTCGTTCTCGTGTGCACAAAACGATCTTGCGTACAATTCGGCAGTGATTGCTTTTCATTTCTTGTAGATGCATATATACATAAACACACACACACACATATATATATATATACATATATATATATATATATATATATATATATATATATGTGTGTGTGTGTGTGTGTGTGCGTCTTACCATGTATGTACATGTCTCTTTATTTGGTGTTGACTCTTTTACTCATTTTTGTTTCATGCGTCTGAGATACTGGTGACGAGAGAGTGTGTGTGTAAGTGAGTGAGTGAGTGAGAGAGCATTGCCATGAATACAGCTGTTGTTCTCGCTCTTTCTTGACATATTGGACCCCAATTGGTGAAACGGTAGTCCAGCGCTAATGATGGCAGAGGGTGTTGGTTTCTGTACTCTGCATTGCCTTCTTTTCCCACCACCACCACCTTATATTCATACACACACACACACACACACGCGTACGGAATTCCCATTTTAGTTGCTACTGACCTATTCATTTACACACATAAGTATACAATTATACATCATGCATTCCAAAGGGTACAAGCGGGAGCGCACGAATTCGGACTATGAAGAGCGAAATGTCTCAAGTTTTGTGGAGAGTTGCATCGAATTTAAGACAAACGTAACGTTTCACACCGCCGCTGAGGGGAAACAATTGGCGAATGAGGTCACAGTGGAGGATTCTCACCGACTTCAGACTGTGCTTCTCCTGGGAAACGCACAGCAGCTGCACAACACAGATGAGCTAGCCAACTTCTTTCCGTACTACAACAAGACGGTGGAAGCTGCTATCGCTTTCGCTAGCAATGGGAAAAATTACGTGGCGGAGATCAGGCCATCTGTACGCATTCTTGTTGGCATGATACCCTCCAAGGCGTCCCGTCACAATTCCCAATTGCGCCCGGATGCGATATCTGCCATGGTGAAAGATGCTTTACAGTACACCCGGGTAGAGAAGCAAGGTGATTCTCCTGCTGGTGCGCTTGACATATATTGCTGCGAGTCTCAAAATATGCTTGGCGCCGTCATCGCCATTGCTCGTGCTGCAAACCGCAGCTTTTCTGCAAAGCATGGCAACTCAGAGGCCGGATACTTGGAGCGTGGTGTCCCTGTCCGTGTCGTTTTTGCACCCAACACAAAAAACCTCACCTTATCCGAAGCTGAGAAAAGGTTTACGTGTAAGGACCGGCATGTGTTAGATGTTGCAGCATTGACGGTGCAGTTATGTCAGCGGCTTGTGGATGCGCCAACAAACCTTCTGGATACCACAACTTTCACAGAGATCGCTGAGGGGTATGTTGCAAATATGCGGGGGTCAGGGTGCAATATTTCAATCGATATTATCAGTGGGGAAAAGCTACGTGAGGAGGGATATGGGGGCATCTATGGTGTGGGTAAAGCCGCGGAGTTTCCACCACATCTTGTGACACTATCATACCAACCGCAGAATGGCATCACACCCGAGGAGAAAATTGCCCTTGTGGGTAAGGGCATTGTTTACGACACAGGAGGCCTCTCCATCAAACCTACAAGTGGAATGTGCGGCATGAAGCGTGACATGGGCGGTGCGGCAGCAGTTTTTTGTGGGTTTCTCGCTTTGGCCATGATCGGGGCGCCGCATGAAGTTTCTGCTGTGCTCTGCCTCGCTGACAACGCTGTCGGTCCACGTTCGCAACGCAACGATGACATCGTTCGCATGAAGTCGGGGAAAACAGTGGAGATTAACAACACCGATGCAGAAGGACGCCTCGTTCTTGGCGATGGGATTTACCATGCTTCAGCTCTCCTTCCCAGAAAACCGGACATCATTCTCGATATGGCGACGCTAACAGGTGCGCAGGGCGTGGCGACAGGTCGCCATCACGCGGCACTTTACGCGAGTAATGACGAGATTGAAAATCGAATCCTCCAGGCCGGGCGTATTTGTGGGGATCTTTGCTTCCCCGTTGTATACTGCCCGGAGTTTCATTCCTTGGAGTTCAAGAGCCTTGTTGCAGACTTTCGAAATTCAGTGACAAACCGCTCCAACGCCTCAGCGAGCTGCGCGGCGTATTTCGTCGGCAGTCATATTAGCGAGAAATTTCAAGGCTCCTGGGCGCATGTGGATCTCGCATCACCAGTTGCACGTGAAGAGGCCACCGGGTTTGGTGTGGGGCTTGTTTTGCAGACCTTTGCTTCCTCCCTCTATGCCGCTGAATAAAAGCTGTTGGTCGGACTTCTATTTGTTTGCCAGAGTTTGTTTTTTTTTTTATCTTTTTGCTGTTGACTCTCCTTGTCAGCCACGGTTTATCACTGTGGCAGTTGCGAGAGAACTTGCATGGTATGTTTTTGGTGTGCGTGTTAGTGTGTGAGCACACTGGGAAACCCGTCAACTGAAGCAGAAGCGAAGAGTAGAATGAGGAATATATCGGCACACGCATTCGTGCATGCAAACACAATTACTTCAAAATTGTGTTATGTTCGAAAAAAAAAAGGTCTGAGAAAAATAAAAGAGGTTCGTAAAGACCAAAACAAAAGGGAAGGGAAAGAAGGGGATGGAATGCTGCAACTTGCGTGGCGTCGTGAGACATCTAATGTAAAGCGAAAGGGGAGGCCCATACCAGAGGAGCTAGAAGTTTACATGTGGGCGTGACGATATGGGTATCGTAGAAAAAGCGATGGGTTGGGACGAAAGAATGAAAGACGACTTCAATAAGACGGAGTAGTGGGGGCAATGTCACTGATAAGACATTTTATTTTTGCCGAAGAACAGACGCATTCTGAGAGATACATCTTCTATCGCCACTGTTATTGTTGCCATTGATTATGGATAACACCGTTTCTTTGAATAGCTGTTTTTTTTTTTGTTTTGGAGAGGGAGAGTTTCGCAATCTTTTCTCTTCAATTCATCGTGCTGTTATTATTATTATTATTGTTGTTGTCGTGCCTACCCGAAAGTTATAGCGGTCGTGCTGCTGCAGTTTGGTGCACCGTGAGAGCCGGAGCCCTCCAGGTGGCGTACGTTGCAGCAAGACATAAAGAGACTCAAGCATAAATTACTTTCAAGAGGGTGACACAGGGATAAAACGAGGGATACGACTGCGTGTGTGTGCCGGGTACAGCTTTAAAAGAACAGCTGTGACCAAAGAAAGACCTTAGTCTTGTTTTTCTTTGCTACTTTCAACCCACGCAGACTATTTATTCCTGACGAATGGCCCTTCCTGGCTGGGCACGTAGGTTTGAAATCTACGCCGTCTGCATGATTTGGCCTCTCGCCACCGTGGTAGGTCTCGTAGGAACGTACAAGCTGTTCATCTGGAGCTACGGCGGTCGCGACTGCTTTCGCTACGTGGCGATTCAGGAGCCGTTTAAGGAACAGTGGTATCAGGCGAACCCCAAGACAGCGCTTGGCATTGACACCCCCTTGGCACATGTGCCAACGTATCTTGAGACACCGGGCTATGGTGACAGTTCTCCTGGGTGGGATAAAAGCAAGGGACATCCACATCACTATAACTACTAGCACTCCTTTGCGTGGTGGTAGGAAAGAGGGGAAGAGGTATAAGAAGGTGAAGAGCACTGATGTCGTGTAGCAAGTCCTTCTGCAGGGGTGTAGAGTGCTTTCACTGAATGCTTTTGTCTGTGGGTGTATGTGTTTCGAGTGTGACTGTGTTTTCTGACAGTAACCTCTGCTCTGTTTAGAACACTAAACCGTGATGCGTGACACCGATCTTTTTTCTTTCCCCTTCCAGGAAAAACAAGAACAACAACAACAAAATCTGCGCCTGATCATCTGCATCGTCTCTGTAATTATATATACATATACATATATAAAATAACTGTTGCCGTTACTGCTGATATTCCTTCCTTTTTTTCTCTGTCACTTGTTGCTTTATCACTCAGTTCACGGAAACTACGTAGGGGGAGGGGGAGGGTCATAGTCGATGTATCATGGAGGGCGTGTCATGGGTGCTAGACTTCTTGTCTCACCGGTTGGAGGGAATCCATGCCACCAACGAGCGGTTTTTTGATTTCAGTACCACTGAGTTGTGCGTGCACGGCATATGGGACGATAGGAATGACTCTTGCACCTGCGATCCGGGCTGGTCTACCAGCGTGCATCAGGACGCCCTTGGCGGTGTGTATATTTGGTGCAATTCATCACAGCCACAGTCTATTCCTGATGTTGGCTCCTCGGCGCCCCCGTCTAACATCTTTTCATCTGCCTTTTTCATATTTCTTATTTTTTTTACCATAATCATCTGCGTCATCACCTGTTGCTGGTGCATTCATTACTACTGGAGTAAGCGCAGCACTCACGAGGATGAACCACCTGTCAGTCCTTATTTTCATGAGCTGTCGCCGTACATGCCCTTTGGGTTTTCTGCTCAAGACGAACAGCAGAGGGCGCTCCACACAACGCCTACCACATCTATGTACAGGATGCCAGTTTCAATTCACATGAACTCTAATCTGGGTTTATCAGCAACCTCATTTTATCACAACATGCCGACGGAGCCGTACTCAGCATTTTTCACGAACGAGCCGTACAATACACAGTACGATCTGCCAATGGGGTTGCGGCAGGCGGCTGTGGAATACTACCGCTCTCGCTTTCACACAGCACAACATTTGCTCTCTTTCTCTGAGGTTCTGAACGAAAGCCGTGATAACAATCATGGTGAGGAAAGAGATGCCGATGATTGTGTCATCAATGAGTCGGACGCAACCGTTGCAATCACAGATGATGTTTATCGCGCACCGGCTTCCCCGTTTGAAGGGAACAATGGGGGTGCCCGGTAATCAGAGCGGCGGATTCAAAGTCAGTTTGAAGAATGCATTGGCTGTTCTCTCTTTCTTTCTCTCTCTCTCTCTATATATATATATATATATGTGTGTGTGTGTGTGTGGTGGGGGTAAATGGTTGTCCGATTGATAGGTTGGATCTTTCACCTTCTGATGTATGCATTGATTACCCTCTGCCCTTGCCATCATGAATATTACCCCCTTTTTCTTTTCTTTTTTCTCTAATGCGGCTCTATATTGCCATTCCCTCCTTGTTTTACTTTTCTTCTTGCGTGTGTTAGGAATCAACACGCGAAGCAGAGGCACACTCCGCACCAAGTCCCTGAGGCACAACGCAAAAAGAAACAACGGATGTCGACCAAGTACACCACCAACTCTTTTTACGGCGAGAACGATGGGCGATATAATGATATTTCTTCTCCCTCCCCACTGCTGACTACCAACCAGGTGGTGTTTTGCGTTAATCCTATCCTTTTCCAGAACTGCGGAATCCTGTTGGAGGCGCCTAGCGGCCTTACAACGTCTTCCATAATGAGACTACGACAGGAGTCCCCGAATCGCACTGCCATTTCGCTTGCCATGTGGACAGAAATTGCCACTAAGGTGATTGGACTGCGTGACGCCGTTGCGTACTCTATCTTCGATGTGGTTTACGCTCTTACTGGTAGTTGTATACAGGCGTCCCTGTCTCTAGCGAATGGAAGCGTTCCCGATATGAAGTCCGTTGCAGAGTACCGCCATGATAGCAACCGGGCACTTCTCAAAAAGATGGGTGGTTTTGTAGATGAGGCGCGCTGGCCTACCGCTTCGGCTTTGCGTCAAGTAAGTATACCGGCACTTATTATTTTTCTTCTTGCGCAGCTTATCCTCGAGCAGCCACCGCGTTCCATGCTAGGAGAGATTAGTCAGGAGCTTGTCATGAGCAGCGTGCGACAGCATCTGCATGATTACATCACAGCGGTGGCCGTCACCCGTTCAGGGCGACTAACCGTGGGAGATGCACAGGAACTGCGCATTCTCTTGCGCGAGTTTGTCAATGGGATAGAACAGCCCTTTGGCACCAGTATCGGCTTTCTTTGGCCGAGGTCAGAGAAGACAATCGACATTACGATTCTTTCGCAGTTCATACGTCCTAGGATTATGCTTCCCAGTGAACTGGCTGCCGGTACGGCCTCTTCCCCCTTTAGTAACAATGTTATTGTGAGGGGTTTGCATGGTGCAATGTACATCCCTCCATGTCCAGTAATGACAAGCTGCAGTGAGAAACTGATGCTATCCTCAAGCTACACAATAGAAAAGTGTTCGCAGTCAAACTTTTACATCACTTCTGACCTTCCTCATACACGTCTTTCCCAGCTCGTTAATTGCACAGTGGCGTTAGGACCGGTTGGTGGCATTCTGTGTGTTGATCGCTGTGAGAATAGCAATATTTCAGCCATGTGTGCTATAATAGTGGTGACCAGATGTCGTAATGTGACTATTTTTGTTTGTACCAATTCCCCGCCGGTTCTTTGTCTACACGACAGTATTGGCATGCTAGAAAACGTTCGCTTTGCCCCTTATAACTCGCATTATTCTACATTGGAAGAGCACTTGGCAAAATCTGGAGTTAACCCGAAACTGAACCTCTGGAACGTTGGGCTTCCATCCAAAGAATATATTCTTCCACCCGACGAGTTCACTCCGCTCTGCTTCCCAGTTGCGCCACACGCAACTGCTGTAGTTACGACACGCACAAACCCATGCCCTCCACCTCGTCCCTATGCTGCTGCACTGGAGCGGCGCGTGCAACGGTTTCAGGAGATATCGAAGCAGCTGCAGGAGGCGTACCAGCGTCTTGAGAAGGAGGGCTACAAGGAACTAGCAGACGAGCTCCGTGTGAAGGTGCACAAACAATTCATTGAGTGGCTCCGTCGGGTCGGGCAGGAGAAGGGACTCATCAATCTCCTGCAACAAAGCGTTGCTGACCATCTTTAGATGAGCAAAGTAAACTAAGGAAGCAACGGTAAATCAAAGGATGAAAACCAAAATAGAGAAGAAAATTGTGAACTAACGGAGGAGAAAACCCAAATTAAGGAAAGGACAACAAAATGAAAGAGAAAAAAAAAAAGTAAGACCGGAGAATATGGCAAGTGGTGTAGTGTGCATGGAAGTCTTTACTCTTGCTTCTCATTTATTCTCACTCCTCGCATGCATGTTTACAACACTCTCTTTCCCCTGAGTGTGTTTAAAAAGGGGAGAGAAAGAAAGAAGGAAATATATATATTTTTTGCTCTTGTTCATATATTACATATTGATATACATGTATGTACGCACCACTTTCCTTCTGTTGCCGTTGCTGTAGCAACCGTTTTACCTTTTTGTTTTCCACGACTTAGGGGGGGGGGGGGAGTTACCCTCCTCCCTTCTTCGGGCCACCACTGCTCAGAGTAGAAAACACGACGAAAGACGTATTACTCCTTATGACAGCCCATTTTGCGTGCATGCAAATGTTGTGTCGGAGCGGTGAAAAACAAAAAAAAAAATAATATAAATGTGCAGATGTGCGCATTAGACATTTTGTTTTTATTGCCGTTGTCGTCCGTGCTCCCGTTTTCTCCCCCCTCCCTTTCCCCAGTGAGGCACAAGGATTAACCAGCGGAAGAAAAGGAACGCGCATCATTTGATGAAGTTAAATGAGTAGGAGAAAAAAAGTGCACTTCATTCTCTTTTCTCTCGTCTCCTCTTCTTTTTTTTTTGTTGTTGTTGCTGCAGTTGAATTATTACCGAGCAACAAATACACATATTGAACGCGCCCGGTCTTCTCTTTGGTGAGCGGGCGAGGGCCGGGAGTAACGAGGAGGCACTCAAGCAACGAAGGGAAGAACGAGAAGAGTCAAAAAAGGGCTCTAGGCGTGTGCGTGCACACACACACACACACACACATCTACACACAGAAATACACACGCTGAAGCGCGCGAGAGGGAAGGTAGGAATCAGAAAGAGAGGAGGGGCAACACAAGGGGGTGGGGGAGTCCGTAGTAAGTAGTCGAGGGAAAAGGGAATAAAGAGCGAAAAAAGGAAGGGACCAAATTGTACGAAGGACCTCGTAGAAACTACTGCAAGGCTCCAGGATTTGTGATGATGACGGAACGAGAAGGTTTTGTGGCGGTGGAGTCTCAATTGTTTAGTGTGGCACAGCGACATCTACAGGTGCTATTCGGCGTGGCGCATATAACACGCGGTGATGGGTGTGTACTTTTTGACCTTCCTCCCCTGGAAGAGGGAGATGAGGAGGTTGGCGGGCGTATGGCGGACGAGATGCAGCGTCTTTGTACAACGCTTGTGCGTGAGGTGACGGGAGACACGAAGGTCCGTCTCCACGGTGAAGACAATGAGACAGACTTTGCGTCCCTCAAAACATGCACTAAAAAATTCAGCGATTTCATGGCGGAGTTCGCTACCTTGGACGTTACCCATGCCGCGTTACAGTCTCTTCCAAGCCAACCAAATGTCCAGCATATGCTGGAGATGCTGTACACTGACGTTGTAGCAGACATTGCAAAAATTCTGATTGTGGTGAATAGCTTTCCAACTATCATGTGCCCCACAGGCGCACGGATGGATCTCATACTGGATAAGTC
The DNA here is from genome assembly GCA_030849675.1 of Trypanosoma platydactyli. Classification (NCBI taxonomy): domain Eukaryota; phylum Euglenozoa; class Kinetoplastea; order Trypanosomatida; family Trypanosomatidae; genus Trypanosoma; species Trypanosoma platydactyli. The sequence continues at coordinate 193,819 of JASANU010000911.1, forward strand.
TGTGTGTATACAATTCTACTCCAAGACGGAGAATTCCCCAGATTTAGGTATGAATACAACTGCACCCAATGGGAATGCGTCGGCTGCACGGCAAGAGCCTTCACAAGGTCCATTCATGAAGGTGCGGATCGATCTACGGGTACTGGCAAACGCTATCGCCTCATACTCCACAACATCTATTGCGAATGAGCTTCCAACACAATGGTGCCAAAAGGCATTCACACTTCCGGAGGCACCGGAGGTGTTGAAACTCGTGCACAAGGCTCTGAGTTCGTATTGGGGTCGAAACCCACACAATGAGCACACAAAGATGAATGTTATGTCTTTGTTGTCTATCGTCTCTGGAGACCTGCGGGAGTACATTAAGGGACAGATTCTGGCCGAGGGCTCTGACTGGCGGGGTCCATGGCGCATGGATCTTGATCATCTTGAAAAAGCACTCGAGATGATCGAGAAGTGGAATGCCATTACACACGCATTGAAGCAGGCCAAGTGGGTGGACTGGGATGTTGGTGATTTTCGCGACGAGGTCCTTCACAACTTCGCTGGACGACTGCAAGACGTCGTGAAAATCCGGAAATTGCTAGAAAGTACATCAAAACTTATGCAGGGGAGATTGCCGGACTCTATCGCCCCAGAAGTTGTTTTTGAAGAGGAAAACCTCACAAATTGGAAAAAGATGTCAAAGGAGCGATGGGCAAAATGTATGGCGAAATTCGAGGGAGAATTTTCGTTTATAGAGGACAACCTGCGTGGTCGTGTGAAACAGCTGTTCAGCAGCCAACAACAAGACTTGGATGGCTCGATCCGTTTACTACAGCAACACGCGGTGCTGCTTCAGAGAGAGGGAATTCGATCCAGCATCAAGAAGGACTTGGGTGTTGTTCGGGATATGTTGATCCAGAAGGTAAAGGCGGTGTTAGCTCGCTACGAAAACAACAAACGTCGTGCCACCACCGATACACAAATGCTCCGGATCTCAAAGAGTTGCCAAGTGGAGTGTGCGCAGGTACCAGAAAGTGCTATACAACTGTTCGGCATGTCGGAGGAACTTGACGCAGTTGTAGAGGCCACCCGAGGGGTTATACAGGTAGCTCAGAAGGATGAAGAAGAGGTGTTGATGTCGTGGAAGCAAAATATGGAGGCACAGTGCAAGAAGATTGTGAGTGTATCAGACGCTGTTTCCATCAGAGGCGTTGACAAGAACTACCTGGTATGTACTATCAACTCCTCGATAAAGCAATTTTTGCAGGAGATCTCCTACGCTCGCAGTTGGTGTGGTGGTCAGAACAACAGAGGACGTCTGAGTGAGGAGGCAGAGCGCACGGTCGAATGCTGCGAGCGTTTTTTGAAAGCTGCAACACGGAGTATGCAGATTGTGAGCAACTACAATACTGTTCGGCGTCAAATATTGCACTGCACGCTGCCGATGCTAGAAGAGCTATCAGAACACGCAGTGGGACAAATACTCTACATGGGAAACAACACTCTTACATTTCCTGTTTCCAGCTATCATGAACTGGAAGGGCTAAACTTACGCTTTCAGAATGCAGTAGAGGCCCTCAGTAGTGACAATCGACGTATTCGTCGCTTCCATTGTGAGTTCATCAGCCAGGTGAGTGTACTGCACAATGTCGAACTCGCAAGACACACGGAGCAGTGGCGAAGTGCAGTGGATGGCTTACGAAGATCATTTGATGAGTTTCTACACACTCACTCCTTTACTCATTACGACACATGGCGATCTCATCTTGATGCGCAAATTTACAAAGCGCTAGAACATCAATATCAGCGGAGTCTAGAGAGCTTGCACGAAAAAATGCAGGAATTTAATGTGGAGCTAGTGTTTAAGCAGGGACAAATACACTTCAGACCCAGTTTCGAGGCAATGCGGGAGGCTTACTATGTGCACCTTAGGGATCTTGTGAGTATTCCACTGCGGTTTCGTGGTTTACAGGAAAAACGGGAGTCTGGTGGATCCTATAAGATGTACAGCGTAATGCCACTCACGAATAAGAGCCGTCTTGTCACCGTGCACCTCAAAGCGGTAGAGCTCTTTATGAAGCTCAACCGCGTGCGAAAGGCCTTCCGCACCCATGTAGCAGTTGGGGCTTGTGGTATTAATGGTGCCCCTGACATTGACACTCTAGTAGACGCCATGTGCCAGACACTGCAGCAGTTTGTTGACGGTTTTGGTGTTGTTAAGGAACAAATGAGGAAACTTCAGGACATGGAGGACAACATCAAGGTAGACTGCTTCACAATCAGCACCATTCCTGTAAAGGCAAGTATTGAAGATCAACTTCACCGTCTAGAGGAGTCGCTGGTGAAGATGATGCGTAAAAAGATGCAAAAGGTGTTGATGGATGTTGACAATTTCGTTTTCAACGCATCTAATATCATAACCCGTCAACCAACCACAATGGATGAAATGGGACAGGCAAACAAGGCATACTATGAATTTTTCGATACTATGCCGTTATATGAGGCAATGCTTACTGAGGTGGAGAAGATGAACACAGTGTTGCGCCAACAGTCAGGTGCCACTATTGATTTGAGCGGTACCAAGTCTCGCTGGGCGCATCTGCATGAGGCAATGGCCTCACACCACAAGGTAATTGACGCCTCTGTAGCGAAGATGCGAGTCTCCCTGGAGGGCATGATTCAAAAGCACATGAAGAGCGGGTACCGCTTCGCGAGTAAATGGGAGAAGCAGAAGAAACACCTGTTTGCATCCTTTAAGGATTGCAAGGTGGATCAGATTCGTGCGTCGCTGGCAGAGCTGGAATTTCACCTCAGTGAGCTGGAGGAACTTGAGACACAAGGGCGTGATCTCGAATCGAAGTGCGAGTATTTCAAATTGCCTGGGCCAAACTTTACGCATATTAAGGCCGCTCTAAAGGATGCTGCACATGTGTCTGAAATGAAGGCACTATTTGATAATTTCAATAAGAGTATTGAAGAACTACGCAAGGAGGACTGGTTGACATTTCGTTCTCACACATATCTCTTTGACGACTTTATTAAGGAATGGCGTGACAAATTATCAGCACAAATGAAAAACGAAGTTCAAAACGGTGAAAATGAGGTTATTACGCAATACCTACAAACTTTGCTAGATGAATGGTCTAATTGTGTTCCATTGCTGCGTTTTGTCCGTGGTGAGGGCATGATGACAGAACATTGGAACGAGATGTTTAGATTGCTTGAAATTGAGAAGGGGATGAAGAGTGCAGAACTCACATTCGGCCATATTCTTGACCATCACAAGCAGGTCGTCGCAAGGGAGTCTGAGTTAAAACAGCTTCACGCGAGGGTTCAAGGTGAGGTGCAAATACGTGAGGCACTGCAGGATCTTCGTGCATGGGCGCTGGAGGCAACGTTCAAACTTGTCACGCCCACTGACGTGGAGGTACCCGTGAAGGTGAAGCTCATCACGGACTGGAAGGACACGCTGACACAAGTAAGCGACAATCAAGCTCTTATAAATTCCCTCAAGGACAGTCCTTTTTTTGTGCATTTCTCAGATGAAGTTGGTGGGTGGGAGGTAAAACTTGCGGTATTGTTCGAGGCACTGACGTTGATGAACACTATTCAGCGGAAATGGACGTATCTTGAGCCTATTTTCGCTCGTGGTGCCCTGCCGCAGGAGCAGGCGCGATTTAAGAGAGTAGATAAGGAGTTTGTTTCCATTTTTCGGGAATTGGAGGCAGATCCACGTGTTATGACTGTTGGTTCACAGACGGATATTGTGGATCGACTGAAGGGCATATTAGAGCAGATGGAGCAGTGTCAAAAGTCATTAGTCGATTTTCTCGAGACTAAGCGTGAAAACTTCCCGCGCTTTTACTTTATTAGCGATGAGGACATGCTGGAAATTCTCGGTCATAGCAAAAACCCATCTGTTATTCAAACACATCTCAAGAAACTATTTATGGGCATTCATTCTGTCCTATTTAGCGATGACAACAAGGCAATCACGCATATGGTCTCAGTGGACAAGGAAACTGTGCCCCTAATACACCCTGTATCCATTGAAGATGACGATGTGGAAAAATGGTTGGTACGCTTGGATGAATGCATGCGAGAAACACTCCAGAAACTTCTTCTAGCTTGTGTACGGACAGGGGACCCTACCGAGAAAGAAGTAATTGAAGTTTATCCGTCGCAGATATTGCAGGTGGCAATTCAGTTGAGATTTTCAAGCCTTGTAGAGGAGATAATTAAAGGGGGTAAGATACTCAGCTCTCTGGATGCTACACTGAAAAATAGTTTGAACCGACTCACACTGATGTCCTCGGATGTAGATCATGTGACGATGCTAAAAGTAAAAGCTCTTGTCCTTGATATTATTCATCAGATAGAGATTGTCGAGGTTTTGGTGTCCAATAATGTCAAATCTGTGGAATCATGGTGGTGGCAAAAGCAATTGAGATACTACATAACAGATGAAAAAAAATGCATCGTAGCCATGATGGACACAAGGTTTGACTATACGTATGAGTATCAGGGAAATGCGGCGAAGTTGGTTCATACACCATTAACAGACAAGTGCTATTTGGTGCTCACAAAGGGCATGCAGTTGGGTTATGGAGGCAACCCATACGGACCTGCTGGTACTGGCAAGACTGAATCCGTAAAGGCGCTAGGCACGGCGATGGGGCGGCAGGTGTTGGTATTTAACTGCGATGAGGGAATTGATTTTAAGGCCATGGGTCGCATCTTTATTGGTATTGTGAAGTGTGGTGCATGGGGGTGCTTTGATGAGTTTAATCGTCTCAAGATTGATCAATTGTCAGCTATTTCTCAAATGATTCAAGTAATTCAAGGGGCGATTAAAAACCGTGAGCCGACGTGTCCACTTCTTGACCGTGTCGTCCAAGTGAACAAAAATGCAGGGATTTTTGTTACTCTGAACCCTGCAGGAAAGGGCTACGGTGGGCGAACCAAACTTCCAGATAACTTGAAGCAGCTATTTCGAGAGGTCGCCATGAGTGTTCCAGACAATGAGCTCATCACCTCCACCATGCTGCTCTCAGAGGGCTTCACGCATGCTAAGTCACTGTCCAAAAAGGTTGTGGAACTTTACCGTCTCTCAGGACAACTCATGTCGCGACAACAGCATTATGATTGGGGCCTGCGCTCCTTAAAAGCAGTTCTTCGTCTAGCCGGAACACTTGTCCAGAAGTGGAAGTTAGCGCACGAGGGGAAAAATGCAGAGGAAGAAGAAGAGGCGGAACTTATTCTTCAATCGTTGAACATTAATATGCTGAGCAAACTTACCTTTGAAGATGCACGTCTTTTCAAGGGTCTAACCGCGGACATATTTCCAAAAGTTATTGCCCAGGAGATCACATACGAGGAGCTTGAGTCTGCTATTAAGGTGGCTCTTCAAGAACTCAATCTGCAGTTCATTCCAGCTCAGGTGCAGAGGGTCCTTCAATTGTATGAGGCCATGAATCAACGTATGGGGGTTGTGCTTGTTGGACCCAGTGGCAGTGGAAAGAGCACCTTGCTTCACATTTTACGAAAAGCTCTGCAAGTGCTTCATATCGAGGTGCCTCTTCACGTGATGAACCCCAAGGCAGTACCACGCCGACGGCTTCTAGGATACATGGATCCGGACACACGAGAGTGGTATGATGGTGTGCTTTCTTCTGCTGCACGTGAGGTCATCAAGCAAGTAAAGGAGTGCAGGCCGTGGATCCTTTGCGATGGTGATATTGACCCTGAGTGGATAGAATCGCTAAACTCTGTGCTCGATGACAACAAATTGTTGACTCTCCCCAATGGTGTCCGCATTCAGTTTGGTGACAATGTCAACTTTTTCTTTGAAACACATACGCTTGCATACGCATCTCCTGCCACCGTCTCGCGCATGGGTGTTATTTTTTTATCGGAAAACGATGTTACTATTGACTGTGTGGTTGCATCATTCCTGCAGAAACAAACAGTGGCATGTCGAAATCTCATTACACCGCTTATCAGCAAGTATCTTATCCCAGCTGTAGAGAAACTGTGCAAGTCTGACGGACTTGTTGTCTCAACCACACGCATTGGTGCTCTTAATTGCTGCCTTTCGCACGTTTTACACTCGGTAAATGAGGAAGATTTCGTCTTCTCGCTTGCAAGGGGGATTTCTGGGATGTTGTGGCCGAAGAGCGCCCAGAGCATCACTAGTGCACTGTACGAAAAGAGCAATTTAAACCCATTATCTAGTAAACGCCCCTATGACACGTATTACAACCGAGAAAAAGGGCAACTTGCTGAGTTTAAGGCTGACCTCCACGTGGATATCTCGACTGCATCGCTTCTTAATGGTGGAGTGGTTATTCAAACGGTAGACATGCAGCGCCTACTGGCAACACTTGAACCGTTAGTTACAGACGACCGCTTTCACCCTCTATTTCTAGTGGGACCAGAGGGCTGTGGTAAGAGCATCGCGCTACAGCAATGCTTTGCAAATCGTTCTGGTGCTCGGATAACTGTTCTTCATTGTAGTGCACAGACAACATCATTGCATTTGATTCAAAAACTGGAGCAGCTCTGTACCCTATCGAGTAGCAATAATGGACACGTATACCGCCCTAAGGAAAGCGAACGACTGGTTGTGATTTTAAAGAATGTAAACCTGCCAAAACCCGACAAATACGGCACGGTGGAACTTCATGCATTTCTATTGCAGCTGTTCATGTACCACGGTTTCTACAACAACGACCTTGAATGGGTAGGTGTCGAGAAGGTACAATTCGTAGCGAGTATGAGTTCCACAGTGTCTGCAGGCCGCTACACTGTTACCCCTCGTCTTCTCGCAATTGTAGGCATCGTATTCATGCCGTATCCTTCACATGCTGGGCTTGTTCAGATCTACAGTGCATATTTTTCTTCCTTGTTGAAAAGCGTAAATGTTGGTGTGGAAAGCAGCTTTGAAAAGAGCGCTGGATTGGCAAATTTTGCTGTTAATGTATTTGAAAAAATTTCTCATCGTTTCGATGGTGAGGAGAATCCACACTGTCTATTTTCTCCACGAAATATTACCAACTTGGTCACCAACATTCTCATGTACACTATCGATCCACAGGTGGCGACGCTACCGGCTATTCTTTCCCATGAAGCTATTTGTATCTTTGCGGACTGTCTCTCACGGCCTGAGGATCACCTTCGGGCGGAAAAAATCATCTCAGAGGTGCTTGCGACAATCGGATACTCCTCAGCATCCACTACCACCTCATCATCTGCCGCGAAGACAGAAAAGACAAGCCCCATCATGTTTGTTTCATGGCTTAGTGAGGCGGATGAGTGCGGCGTGAAACCACTTAAGGGTGTTCCTTACGAGACTGTCGTCGCCGAGATAGAACGTGGACTACTGAAATACAGTCGTGAATTCAAGGCTCTAAATATACATGTGATCCCTGAGGTAGTGGCGTGGATTACACGTGTTGACCGTGTACTCGCGCGCAGGTTCGGTCATCTTATTCTCGTTGGTCAACCGGGAGCTGGACGCCGTGATGCAGTCTTCCTCGCAGCGTACATGTTGCGCATGGAGGTGGTGACACTCAACATGATGCAGGAATACGGTGTGAAGAACTTTCGACAAGATCTGAGGCAGTTTGTGCAGCGAGCTACCACGCAGAATGAACGTATGGTTTTGCTTCTGGAGGATCATAACATTACTGACGAGAGTTTTCTCGAACTTATCAATAGTCTTGTGAGTAGTGGCGAGGTTCCTGGTTTGTTTACACCAGAGGAGTTAGAGACGATGTTTTCCTCCATGCGAGAAGAGGCAGCCAGCGATGGATACATTGGAACTATCTACTCATACTTTTTGATGCGCTTACGACGGAACCTACGCGTTGCGCTCATCATGGATAATCGTCATTCACTATTCTTGGTGCGTATGCAGTCTAACCCCGGTCTTCTAAGCAGTTGTGACCTGCTATGGGTGGGCACATGGAGTAGTAGCGCGACTCGATATATTTGCAAGAAACGCCTACATGGTGTGATACAGCAGATTGAAGAGAGTCCGGTGAATAAAGGCTTTCATCTTCACCGTGAGATGTTTGCAGTGCATGAGACGTTTGGGAATGAGTCGACCCCTGGACGATTTCAGGTCTTTATGGATACATACGAGGCATTGGTACAGAAAAAGAATGAGGGAAGCGAATCAGATTTGAAGCGCCTTGAAACAGGCCTTATGAAGTTACACGAGGCAGAGGCGAGTGTGGAGAAGATTCAGCATGATGTGACTAAAAAAAAGGAACAGGTCGAGATGATGCAGCGTGGGGCGGACCGCGCCTTGGCTAAAATACAGAAAAAGATGGAGGAATCAAAAGAGCAGCGGGACGGTGCAAGTGAACTACAGATGAGGTTGAAGGATGAACAGGGGGAAATTGTTCTAAAGCGTCAAAAGGTGGAGGATGAGTTGGGTGGTATTAAACCATCTCTAGAGGCGGCACGTGAGGCAGTGAGCTCCATTCGCAGTGAGCAACTCAACGAAATACGCTCGTTGAAGGCCCCACCAGAGCCTGTGCGAGATGTGCTAGAGGGTGTTCTTGCTTTACTTGGGGTCACAGATGTCTCGTGGCTGTCAATGCGAAAATTCCTTGGCGAGCGTGGCGCAAAAGAGCGTATTCTTGAATTCGACGCGAGGAAGGTGACACCCGTCATACGTGAGAATGTAGCACGATTGTTGCATCAAAAAGCAATCTCATTTAAACCAGAGGTGATTCACCGAGCGTCGGTTGCGGCAGCACCAATGGCGGCATGGGTGCAGGCAATGGTGGATTACTCTACTATTCTTGATCGTATTGCGCCGCTCACTCAGCAACTGCAGCAACTCGAGGCGAATCAGAAGCGTGGAGAGGAGCAGCTGCATGCGCTCAAGAAAAAGTTGAAGCATATTGATGAAGCAGTTGAAGAACTACGGCGGGAGTTTTCTGAGAAGTGCAAGGAGGCGGAGAGGCTAAAGGATACATTTGAAAAGGCAGAAGAAGAACTTCGTAAGGCGTGTGATCTGCTTGAGAAACTCAGCTCCGAGAAGACGCGTTGGGCACAGGATGCTGAGAGGATTAGGACGAGCAACAGCATGATGCCGAAGCGGGCGCTTGTTGCAGCAGCCTTCATGACATATATTACACGGGAGGCGGAGGATGCGCGGAAACGTTACCTCAAGCAGTGGTCAGACCGTCTTAATCTGCCTGCTGTGGTGTCTGTGACGGGTTTCATGAGAGACGAGAGCGACTTGCTTCAGTGGAAGGCAGAGGGCTTACCGGGTGATGAGCTTAGCCAGGAGAATGCTATCACAATACTTGATGGACTCCAGACTCCACTTGTCATTGATCCAGCTAATCAGGCGATTGAGTGGGTAAAGGCGCACTTGCGAAACAATAAAATCGTAATGGAAGTGGTATCAGTCCATGATGAACGTTTTACCCACACTCTGGAGCTTGCTGTGAGATTTGGAAAGACGTTGCTCGTTGTAGATGTCAACGGTGTGCCACCCATATTGTACCCTGTCGTACGGCGTGATCTTCTTTCGTCTGGGGCTAAGCGTGTTGTACAGATTGGGAACAAACGGGTCGAGTGGCAGGACACATTTCGTATCATACTTTTCACACGGTCTACTGACATCTCTCTTTCACCTAGTGCTTCTGCACTGGTGGTGGAGGTGAATTTCTCGGTCACAAGGTTTGGTCTTGAGAACCAGCTCCTTGGGGTCACCATTCAGCATGAACGACCAGAGCTTGAGCAACAGCGCGCAGATCTGGTGAAGAAGGAGGAGAAACTCAAGTTGGAGTTAAGTAAACTTGAGGTGCAACTGCTGAATGATCTCGCCAATTCTTGTGGAGATCTTCTGGAGAATGTCACGCTTATTGGGGCACTAAATGATGTCAAGATGCAGGCTTCGAGCATTACAGAGGCTCTACAAGAGTCACATGCGCTGCAGGTGGAGCTTGACGAAAAACGTGATGTGTACCGCCTATTTGCCAGCAAAGGGGCTATGATCTATTTTCTCGTGAAGGACCTGGAAAAATTGAACCGCATGTATCACTTTGGGCTCAACGACTTTGTTGGTTTGTTTGATGATTGCCTAAAAATGTACAAGGGGTCTTCTGAGGTAGAGCAAAAGATATCTGAGCTCACTCTCAGCTTCGCGCAAAAATGTTTTTTTCATGTCTCTCTTGGTCTACTTAAGCGCGATCGACTCGTCTTCGGGATGCATCTTGTGCATGGTTTATTCCCCGACGAGTTTCCTACTCCATTGTGGAACGTACTGGTTGGTGTCAGCAGCAACAAGGGAAATGGCGGTGGTGATGATGGTGGTAAAGATGCTGAGGTGCCGATTCCCCCGTGGGCGCCTGCGACGGCTCGCACAAAGTTTGCCGCTATCGTGTCAGACGAGGCAGCGGCTGAGCGCATGAAGGTGTGGAAGTTGCATGCCACGAAACAATGGAGCGATTGGATGCTTGAAGGTGCACCAGAAGAAGTACTTGAAAAGGATACCGACCTCAATCTGATGGATCGCCTGCTCTTGATCAACACCTTTCGACCGGATCGGTTGTCGGATCTGCTGCAAAATATTATTATGCGTCTTTTGAAGCTTGACATACTCATGCCTGTTGCATCACTGGAGGATACAGTTAGCTGCGGCACGGCGAGTACACCTATCATTCTTATCACATCCTGTGGGGCGGACCCAAGCATGGAGGTACAAGATATTGCGCTTCGTCTGGTTGGCAAACAGCGCTTTACGCAGATTGCGCTTGGTGGGGGTCAAACCGAGGACGCAATCCTGCACCTTCACCGGTGTGCTGCGCAAGGTGATTGGCTTTTCCTGAAGAATCTGCACCTGGTGCTGGATTGGGCTACGGTGCTCGAGAAGGAGTTGAGTACAATGCCGAGCCTGAGTCCGGATTTTAGGCTCATCATTACAACCGAGCCACACGACCTCTTCCCCACTGTTCTCTTGCGCATGTCTACAAAGGTGACGGTGGAGGCACCCCCAGGGATGAAGCAAAACCTCCTTAGGTTTTACACTACATGGGATGATTCATTCCTGAACAGAAAAACGAAGATGGAGTCGCAGATGTTATTTGGCCTCGCGTGGTTTCACGCTCTCTTGCAGGAGAGAAGGAATTACGTACCGCAAGGATGGGCAAAATTCTATGAGTTTTCTCCAGCAGACTTGAAGTCCGCTGCAGATGTCATTGGGAGTGTCTGTGTCAAGTCGCAGGACTCGTTGGACTGGACGACGCTTCATGGTCTGCTGCGGGAGTGTATTTACGGTGGGCGCCTAGAAAACCCTCGTGATGAAGAGGTGCTGAAAAAATTGGTATCCAATGTATTTAACGACGAATCGCTCATTGCCTGTAACAAGGGGTTGTATGGCACAAACATGCGTGTGCCAACTGTACACAAACAGGATGCGATTTTGCAGTTTATTTGTGATCGTCTACCGGACTCTGACGCTCCGTCTGTTTTGTGTCTTCCTAGCAATGCCGATCGTGCAGTGAAGGAGCAAGTAGCGATGCGTCTGTGCGAGGATTTGCGTCCCCTGACGCACTTCACTGAGGCTAATGTTACAGCAAGGGAGGCATGGCGCACGCTTCTTGCCCCTCTCCTTGAGATGTGGAGCAACAGTGGTTTAATGGAAAGGAAGGAATACCATCTTGACTCAACAAGCGACAACAACACAGACCCGATGAAGGTCTTTTTCATTAGTGAGCTGGAGCTTCTGAGAGAAATCATTGCGTGTGTGGCGGTGACGTTTGACGAACTGCGCTCCGTCGTCGAAGGTTCGTTCATCCCTTCTGCCAAGCTGCGGATGGAGGCGATAGAGCTCATTGGTGGTCGCGTGCCGCAGAGGTGGCTCGATCAGATGGACGGCCCCAAGGAGTTGAAGCTCTGGTTAGCCTATCTGAGTCAGCGGCTTGCAGCCATAATCGGGTACGCACGGGTCCCTTTCTCTTCCTTGAAGGCACCTTTTGATTTAGTGAACTTTCTTCGTCCACAAACATTTCTAAATGCCCTACGGCAGTTTACCGCTCGCACCACTAGCAAGGAATTGGTTAGACTTATGCTCGTGGCTTCCATAGGAAGTGGTGACGTGGCTGAAGGGCTCTCTCTGGGTGTGACGCTCAGGGGCGAATCCATTCACGTGCAGGGGGTGTTGATTGACATGCACGGTGGCCTGAAACTCTGTGACGCGAGTTCACCCTCCTCAGCCCCACTGGCATCAAATGTAAGGGTGGGGTGGGTAAGTGAACCGACGACCCGCGGCATGGCCCGCATCCCGCTCTACACGGACGCCGCACGCACCACCTTTATCCTCGACCTGGTTGTTCCTGTCAAAAATGCAGAGATAACTGAGCAGTTACTGCTTGGCGGTGTGGCCGCGTTTCTCGTCTCTGTGTGAACGGGGTATCTATCAGTTCAAACACAGTGAAAACACCACGGTTGCTATTTTCTTCACCTCCCTCCAGCTTTGTCTCTCCTTTTTTCCTTCTTTTTTTTTACCAATGGGGGGGGGGGTGGGGGGGGGGGATGCATGCGTGCATATATATATATATATATATATATATATATATATATTTATTATGTTTATACACCACATAACATCACTTATGTCTCTGCCGATGAACTTTTCAAAAAATATATATTCTGATGTCATTCTTCTGTCCACGTCTTAAGATGCCTTTCTCACCCCAATGTGCACCTTTTCATGAGGATGCGTAGGAACGCAGTACTCATTTGACGCCTTTTTTTAAAAAAAAAAAAAGAAAAGAAATTTTTTACTCGTCTTCTTTTGTGTTTCACTTTCTTCCCTTTAAAAAAATTTTTTTTTGCTTCTGGGCGACGTGGCAGTGGGAGGGACGGATCCAGAGGAGGAAAACACATTCCGGCAACGAAGGGAAGGGAAAAAATAAAAAAAAAACACGAGAGAGGAAGAGGTCAAGTGTGGGCAAAGGACTGTGAATGGACAAGTTCGAGAACTTCACAAGACTTTTGGCGGGTTGGTTTGAAGCACACGATGTGCCAAACAATTTACAACGACGGCTGTTTGAAAAGATAAGGGATGATGTTTTCGATGCCGGCATGTGTTTCTCGTTGGCCACCATGCTCGAAGAGGAGGGTGATGAGGATGCAACGCCAATCGCTGCTAACGTTCTCGTGTCGACGAGCAACTTACGGGCAAAGAGTGATATCTGGCTTGTCGACCACTGTTGCACATTTCGTTTCCGTGAGCTTCGCCCCAATTTGGAGCGTAACGAGGCACTTCGCGAGCGCCTGCGATGCATCTTGTCATTAAAACAGAAGTGTGCCAACGCAAAGGATGAAGCGCAGGCTATATTCGACCATATGTGGAAAAAGGTCGGTTCGTACCGCATCCCTGCACTACCCGATGTTGAAGACGACTCACAGCACGAGAGCACATGGTTTATTCATGATGAAGTTGGTAGCGCTATCGCAGTGGTGGTTGATGAACCAGGCAACATGAAACTGGAGCCGCTGCCCGTCTGCTTTCCGGAAAAGGGCGGTACTCTTTCCGCTATGTGGTGCGTGGAGGACATGGAGGAGGATGCAATTGCTACGCGAACCGCCAAAACAGTATTGGAGTGTATGGGCGGCCAGGAGGTGGTCCAGTTGCTGTACGGTGCGGAAGAGGACGAGGCGTACATTAATGCGAAGAGCGTCTGTGTGGAGGCGTGGCAGCAACTGGCGCGCAGGTTGTCGGAGTGCGGGAATTCGTCCTCTGCCCCCGCCCCTGCCTTGAGTTTGGGGTCAATGTCGGCAATGCACGAGCTTCCTTTGAAGGTTTTTACGGACAGTAAACTAGTTGCCTCTAATCTCACCGATGCCCGTAATTTCATTTTGGTGGATCGGATGCAAGAGGCGCATATAATTTGGGTTTCCCATGATCCCATAGAGGAGCACCACGAGTTCAGACATGCGCAGTTCATTTCCCAGTTCCGGGGTGAGAACCTCTTCACAACCAAATGGGGCCTGCAGCAGCTCATCCAGAAGAAGTTTGGGTATGTGGATTGGTATCAGGTGAGTTATGATGTCACCTCGCAGTTGCGCGAGTTTATTGGAGATTTTCTCGTCCGGAAAGCATGTTTGGGGGGCACTGTGGGTGTTGATGCGGTGGTCTCGCAGAAGCATGCCCAGGACTTGCGAAATGACGATGGCACCAACCTGTGGATAGTCAAACCGGTGAACATGGCACGGAGTGTCGACATGATGGTGTCCTCTAACCTCGATGCGCTGCTAAAGGTGATGGAAACAGGTCCAAAGGTGGCATGCAAGTACATTGCTAACACTGCTACACTGCGCCGGAGGAAATTCGACCTGCGTTTCATTGTTGCCGTGCGCTCATTCGCCACCGATGAGTGTTTGTTGGATGCATATGTATACAACACCTTCTGGACACGTTTCGCCCTAGAAGACTACTCTCTCGAGGAATTCGACCGATACGAAAAGCATTGGACAGTGATGAACTATACAAACCCTGAAAAACTGCTGCAGATGCACGACCATGACTTCATCGAAGAGTTCAACGCGGAGTACGCCGAAAAAGGGTATGATAGTCGTCTCTGGGAAGTGGTCGTCTACCCCAAGATTCTGACGATGCTGCGCGACGTGCTTGGTGCAGTAAAACTGGAAGGCAGAAACCATGAACGAAGTCGTGCCATGTACGGTGTGGACGTGATGCTGCGTCACGCTATGTGCTCCAAAACCGAAGCATCCACGCTCGAGCCCTCTCTGCTCGAGATCACCTACGCCCCCGATTGCCACCGCGCATGCAGGTACCAACCAAGTTTCTTCAACGACGTGTTCGCAACGCTCTTCCTGGGAAGACCTTCTAACATGACGAGGTTGTAAAAGCCACGTTTCCGTTCAAACATGGCAAAGGGAGGGGGGGGGGGGCGCACTTACGAACTTTAACCTGGGCATCCAAACGCGTATATTTATTTATTTGTTAAAAGGGGGGTAAATCCCCGCGCCTTGGCGTTTTCCGAACGCGCACGCGAAAAAAAAAGGTTTGCGGTCTGCTATTGTTGTTTCGGCCCCTCTTCTTTCTTTGTCATTTCGTCTTCCTTCCCCGAACCATGGGGCAGGGGCCGGCTCACAGTGGCAGCGGCTCCTCTTTTTTTTCCCCCTTACCTGTTTCTCTGAATAGCCCAATTCCCATTCCTTCGGGGAGGGCAGGTGGAATAGGAAGGGCCGCGACGGGGCGGGCGCTGGTACCTCCGCCTGTTTGGTGTTTGGCGCCCCTTGGCCCGCACGGAACCTTTCAAACGGCGCGGCGCTGGCGACGACGGCAGGGAAGGGGGGCGAAACAAGAAGACGGCCCCGCGAACGGATGGATAGAGAGTGGCTCCGGCCAACACCGCCTCCCGGCGTGCTTTAGGCCAAGAGGGGAGAGAGCTTCGATGCTTTGGGCCGGCGGTCCCCGTTCCATTGGTCTCGGGGCTGGGGCGCTCCGTGGTCGATTGTGTCGGCGCCAGGCGGGGGAAAAAAAAAGGGTCCAAGACCTTAACGCTAGCAACGGCAAATCCCCCCCTATTGCACCTCGGGCGTCTTCCTAATTGATATGTGCGCGCAAAGAGGTTGTCTCAGGTTGCGCTGCACACGGGTGGCAATTGTGGGGAAAAAAGAGTAGACTTGAAAGGCCTGTCCCCTTCCTTAAGCCGAAGAAGAATGGGAGAGAAAAAATTTCCACAGGAACAAAAACGAAGAGAACAAGATGAGCAAACTGTGTTTCAACGCGTCTCCTGGAATGGGAATGGAATCCACGTTGCAGTTGATACCCCCGCCGAATCAATGAGAAGGACGAGACATAAATAATATATGCATATGGTAGCGGCAAGCACAAAAATCATACGTCTGTAATCATACCCTGGATATTTTTTTTTACAGAAGCGAAGAAGATGAACACACTGGTATTTAACCAGTGGATATTTAGCCGTATTTATGGATATGCACGTGCTTGTGTAAGCAAATGTGCAATTGCGCATGCCTATATACGAATATCCATATCCCCGTATGGGGTAAAAAAAAAAAAGGACAACAACAACAAAAAACAGGGAAGCTAAGCATACAAAGAACGATAAAAAAAAGTCACTTCTTTCTTTTTGCGTGTGTACGGGGTTTAGGTGGGGGTGTGATGAGCCCGCGGGGAAATGCAAGAGCCGTGGAAAAAAAAAGAGGGAGTGGGAAAGGGAAACGATGGGCTCATTGGGGACGGGAACGCGCCTAATAGCCCACTATGAATGCAAAAGAAAATGAAATTTAATAATACAGCATCAGCAAACAATAACAACAACAACAACAAAAAAAAAAACGTTTTGATTTTGACGCTTCCCCCCACCCCCGCTGGGTTTTCCTCCTTTTTTGCCTTTTTGGTTTTTTCTGAAGAGCCTGAGTTTCCTGTGGCCTTATCGTTTGCACGTCAAGATTGGTTTGCTTTCGTTGTTCTTCTTCCTGTCCTTACAATTTGCTTTTACAACCCCACAGATCACTGTCGCAATCGTAGAACACCTTTAGTTCCAGTTATGTGGTGCAGCGGGTGGGAGCCCTGGCTTCATCCCTGTGGGCTTTCTTCTTTCGCCTTGTACGCATGTGCACATGCTCACCGATGTGCATCCGGGCAACATCCTCAGGTGGCTAAGCCAGTCAGCAGAAATATCCCTTTCACTATTCTTCACTTTATCTTTTTGGGATCAAATCCTTTACAAGATGTCTCGCGGAGCGCGTTTTCATGAGACAAATGAAACCGTTGTTGTCCCAAAAATCCATCTGCCCATCCATCACCAGCACTGCCTCATCCGCTTTCTTTCTCTGATGGTTTTACCTTTTTTTTTTCCTCTTCCAATTACACGTACAACTCCATATTGGTTACACAAAATTGCTGCCATTACCATTCTTTATGTAAGATAGAGACATAGTGGGGGGAGGGGCGTTGAAATGAAGTAGACTGTGAGGCCTACAAACGTGAACCAAACAAAGCCATTAGGGGAAAATGACCTGCGGTCATGATCACTCCACAGACTTGTAGTACTCCTCTTCGAGGGAAGATGTTTGTGCCTTGTGTGGTGATGTAACGCCATTCCCAGCGGCTTCTGCTCGACATTCGTGCATGGGCTCCCCCAACGGGGCCAGCGTACTCAAGTTACTCACTGCTTTCATCAGCACAATCCCCAGATGCGTGGAAAATTCACCCACCGTAGACACATATCCGGGTGCCGCATTCACAAGAAATATGGAGACCTGCTTTTTCAATGTAGCCATGGCAGTGAGAAACTCTTTCTTTTTCTCGTTATACTTGACCTCCAACTCTTCACGTTTCTTCTTTGCTTTGAGGTACGAACTGCTTTCAGTGAGAGGTTTGCTATTATCAGCATATTTCTTCTCGATTTTAGCCATTTTGCTGCGCTGGGATTCGTACGACATTTTAGTATCTACCAGGGACTTGTATATTTTGTTGGCGCTTTCACGCTTTACCTTGACGTGCTGCGCCTGTTCCCTCACTTTGTGCAAGATACCCATCTGCAGCGTGGAAATCGCCTCTC
The DNA here is from genome assembly GCA_030849675.1 of Trypanosoma platydactyli. Classification (NCBI taxonomy): domain Eukaryota; phylum Euglenozoa; class Kinetoplastea; order Trypanosomatida; family Trypanosomatidae; genus Trypanosoma; species Trypanosoma platydactyli. Next base: position 211,392 of record JASANU010000911.1, read on the forward strand.
CATCCTTGAGCCTCACCATCTCCCCCTTAAGGTCTCTGATGGATGTCTGAATACCCATATCGCTCTCCGCACTCGCTTCCTCAAAAGACACAGCCACTTTTTCGTACGACTTTATCAGCTGCTGAAAGAGCGTGAGGGTATCAGTGACGTTGCTGTCAAAGTTTTTCATGGCCTTGGATAACTTCTCCAGGTACTGCCCATTTCCATCAACATCCGCATCAACCGCCACAGGGGAAGCGGCACAGCAAGGCATATCAACTTTTCTCTCTCTCTCTCTATATATATATGTGTGCGCGTGTGTGACCCAAACTTTTTTGCTCACCTTATTTTCGCCTCCTTTTCTCCCTTCCTTCTCTTCTGTTACAGTTGGGGGCTCACCTTTTCCTTTCGACCGTTGCTTTCTGGAGATGCTGTTGCTCCTATCTTCCCTTTTCCCTTTTTTTAAAAAAATCTCTTTGTACCCGTCAAATTTACATGTACACGGAAAGTGAGAGAGAAAGCGGAGGAAAATAAAGGAGAGCGGAAATCAGCGACCACCATAGAAAGACGCACATCACAGTCTTCTTTTTTTAAAAAAAAAGTTTTCCACATTACCCACGATGATGTCGAAGCTTACAAACAAAGAAACAACCGGTTGAAAAGCCATACACACTCAGTGCATACGGATAGAATATTTGGAAATTCGTCGCAGCATACCCAACAGCACATGCACTACATACCGCAAAAGGATTGAAAGCACCTGCTTCAATTCGTACGATTTAAATGCCTCCCCAGTGAAGAGAGTGAGAAACGGTATGGTTTTGGCCTGAGGATTGCGACAAAATACCAGAGGGAAAAAAATGATGCCAAGTGCTAGTTTAACAATCACGGCTATAAGAAGGTGCTCAATGCGGGAGCACTTCCACCTATAAATACGTTCCAGACGGCGTTGTGCCAGAAGGAAGGTGGCCTTCGCGGCAAACGGTGCCCAGCACACAACTGCCGATACCAACACCTCGTCCAGCAGTTCCTTGTGGGTCATGGAGGTCCAAGAAATACCCATCGCCATCAAACGCAAAGGCGCGGAGACAATGGAAGAAATAAGAGTTGCGGGTACCACCCCCATATCCGAAGTCCAATGGTACACCACGTCGCGCACAAGGGCACCACCGACTGCTGGAACGAGGCCACGTTGATGCACTACCCTTTCCATAAGGGTTTGACCTTCAGGTAGTGGGAGAGGAGCAAGGTGTCGGAAGTTTGTGTACCTTACAGTCAAACCCCGTAACACCACCGTCGAGAGCACATCGTGAATAATGTCCTCAGCCAATCCCCATTTCAGCGAGACGGAGTAAAACAATGGGCTGCGTGAAGAGAAAGCTGCGCGGCGTAGCACCTGGGGAACGGAGCACTGTGCGCGATACTCCTCATTTGTCACGATACGTAGAGGCTCAGATACGTTCTGTAGAAATTGTGCAGCCAAGTCCGGATGCTCACTAAGAAGTTCGTTGAAAGAAGATGATGTCAAATGGTAGGTCACGGTCTCATTCTCAGCGGCTTGAACTGTTTCCATTGCGAAACTTTGCGTGATAAAGTCGTACATACCAATGGTTTGTCCTTGGCCAATATATCGGGGGGGTATTCTCATGGTGCTCTCCCCGATACGCGCCACGAGTCCTCCATGCGCAACCACCCACATGCTGACATGACGATCACCCCGGTATGCCAGATAATCACCACACGCGTGAAACCGCCGTGCAAATTTTCGCGCTATAATTTTAATTTGATGCGGGGAGCAACCCGAGAAGAGGGGAAGATTTCGCAGCAATCCGTCCACCGAGAGAGTGTTCCTGGAGTCAAATGGGGGTACCAGCTCCGACAGCGCCTCAACACCGGGAAGAAGATGTCCTTGGAGGATTTCCAGGCATGACACACCACCACTAGATATGTGGGAGAATTGCGAAGCCAATCCAAGCTTTTGAACTGCATTGACTGTGCTTCGGCCTGCAATAATAGATAGTTTTCGCTCCTCAGCGAGAGCGGCGGCAAAGGCACGTGTCCCTTCTCCATATCCCAGGCTTGTCCAACCGAACGTACCAGTCCAAAATACACACTGAGATTCACGGATGTACCTTGTAAAAAGTGCAACAGTGTTGGCACCACAATCGACAGCGTATACATCAGAGGGGATTGCAACAGACTCCACTATGACCGCTGAACTGTCAGTTGCTTTCGTCAGTCGTTTTGTTACAACATGATCCACAGGAAGAACCAATTCTACCCCATTTTTTTCACACTCTTCAAAAATTTCTTCTGCAAACTGCGTGCATGAGATAAATTCACACTCCAAGTTTCCAGTACTGTTATTAACATGCTGCCGCTTAACCTGCTCCGTCCCATTGAAGGGTTTTCCAGTTGTTAAACCCTTGGCTGCCAAAAAAGGTATCTCCAGTGCGCCTGCAATAAGAATCTTGTCGACCTTTCCGACCAAGCTGCGTATCATTAGAAGCTTCTCGGGAATATGTGTCCCCGCCACAACAACCGAGATGGGCCGGGCTGGATGTGTTAAAAATTTTGAGAAGAAGTCGAGCTCCCGGTCCATAGAAAATCCTGCAGCACCATGGTGAAGAATCTTAGGTAGTGCTGTGTTGCTCCCGTGTTCTGCGCTGGCAGTGGCAAAAGACTCATTCACAAATACATCAATATCTGTAGCGATGGCTTCAGCCATTTGCATCCGCTCCTTATGGTCCATCGAGATTTCACTGCTGTAAAACTGCAGGTTCTCCATAATTAAAATCTCCCCAGGACCCAATTGATTCACCGGTGCACGCAAACAGTCGGGTGCGAACTTGACTGTGACGCTTGGAAAACAGTTGGAGAGTACTTCAATAAACGGATAGGTCGAAGAAGGCCTAAATCCCACCTTTGGGAACACATTGCGCAGGGCTGCCGCCTTTTCCTCTGTTGTCAACTGCGAAAATGCATGCGTCCCCGTGTTGAAATCGGTCGTGGATATGGAAGGCACATTGTACCCTGGAACAGACTTCAGAACCTCCATCTTGGCACGTGGGTGCAGATGAAAGTAGTAATTTGTGTACCCCATGCCCCCTTCACGGCGGAAGGCCTCAATCATCTCTTCTCGCTGTTTTCGTGGTATGTTTAGAGGAATTCCGCTTAGCGGCCCGAAGGAAGCCGCCACCACCACGGCACCATTATTCTCCAGCAGATACGAGATGGTGGCGAGGGTGGTATGCGCATCCGTTGTTTCACCCAGAATGTTCTGCGGGTCCACCAGAACAAAAAACTTCTTGTTCTTGATCGGCCAGATATCGTGCACGGCACGCTTGGACCCAAGAGCCCCAACTGACATAAACGGAGAGACGCTGTCAATGTATGCAGATGCAAAGCAAACGGAGACGCGGCTGGTGAAGAAAGAGAGGCGAGAATGTGTGTGTGTGTGTGGGTGGGGTGGGTGGAGAACGAAAGAAAGAAAAGTCTATTAGAGTGGCCGCAGACGTGAAGGATGCAATTGCACATGTATTGATGTTCAAAGCGAGGGCATGAGGAAGGGAGGCGGGAGGTAAAGGTACAAGAGGCGGCAATACCAGTAAGACAACGGACAAAACATGACAATACAGAAACCGCCTCGTTCCCTACTTTTCCACCATTAATTCCCTCTTCTTCATTCGAACTGAACAAAGTTACAAATAACAACGACAACAACAAAGAAAAACAAATGCCCACCCTGACTCTTAACAACTAAAGAAAAAAAAAAGGATGCTCACCATGCCTATTCGCCTCCACAAATTATTCGCAACTCCCCCATCTGCTGCAACAGCACCCAACTTCCTCTTTTTTTCCCCCCATTCTCCATATTGCCATCCAAAACCAACTAACTCACTCATTTAATGACATCTCTCCATTTACGCCTTTCCCCACCCAACACACACACACACACACACACAAACACACATTACAGAAACCTTACGCGTATAGCTTCATGGGAGTGCCTCCTTGTAGTCCGGCGCTTTTTGTTACATTACCAACAGCACAGTGGGGTGGCAATAGTGGCCGCAGTTAACACAGGCTCCTCTTCTCTTGGTTCTAAATGCCATGAGGAGTAACACCTCAACCACCTCTTTTCTTCCTCTCCCCTTCTTCCTCGTTGCGGTTGCTCTAGTGGTAAAAAAAAAAAATGCGAAAACAACTGTAGGGTATAGAATCCACATAGACTATGAATTCAGATTGACAATGAATCTGTATGTCACAACTACACAGAGGGGGCTTGCACTCCACCGGTAGCCGCAACAGCAGTCATTGCCTCCTCTACAGCAAGCCAATTCCCTCCTACCCCCCGCAGTAACTTTAGGCCCTCTTCAGGGGCCAGCCCAAACCGGTTGCCAATGCGGCACAACTGAATACTCTCTAGAATATTTTCCCCTGTCAGCACTGCGCAATGTTCGTACACACTGAGCGGTACACCGCCAATGTCATCCAAAACGGTGATGAGTTCTGCATCGTTACTCACATGTTGGCTTAGTGCCAGTACCACCTCCGCCGGCACATTCTTCCGTCTACCAAGAATCTCCGCGCGCCTTCGATCGGTCCTGGGGCTGAACAGGATGGAACACTCACTCACACCATTAGCGACACCAACATCGTTCGTTGCACCAGAAATTTTCACTGTTCCCGCAAACGGATATAAGGAAACCATGTCGTTTGTGATCAACCAGCGTCCAGCCTCACTCTGCAACACAGTCAAAACCCGAGAAAAGTTTCGCCAGATGATCGTACGTTCTACTGATGAAGGAGTGTGTGGGTTCCGGTGACACCATGCCATAATACCGTGAAGTGTTACCACCGTCACCGGTACCTTCATCGCCAAGGAAGAGGAGTCGGTGAGATAAGAGTTGTCCAGGAATGACACACTCGCACTGCTGTGCAAAAAATGCTGTACACTGAAGTTTTTCGGATACAACCAGTGCTCTAGTTGCGAGCACACCTTTGTCCGACCACACGCCACAACACTTGATTTGATGCCTTGCAGTAAGTTGTGATTACTCTCCACCTGCTTAAGACGCAGCCCAACAATATCACGGATAACGTTGCGCTGCTGATTTGCAGTCGAGTTTCCACCCGACTTCTGGGCCAAAGAGCTTACAGCAGCTTCTGGTGACGAGAGAGAAATAGTAAGAACAGCATTCTGTGCATAAACGTCCGATACCGCATCCACTCCTTGCGATGCACCCGCGGCATCTTCAGACTCTAGAGGGTTTAGCAAAGAGTACTGGATAAAATGAAGTACAAGTCGTTGTGCATCGTTGTACCCCGAATCCACAAACTGCGGCCACGGAAGGAAAAGGGATGGCACTGCGATGGAATCTCTGTCTAAACCTATAAGGAACGGCAACCCCTTCTTTACTCCTGCACGATATTCATCACGTTCCGTTACAGGGTTTCCCACAAGAATCAACTCTTGCAAGTTCTGGAAATTCTTTAGATCTTGCACGAACTCCATTGTCTTGATCAGGTTTTCCTCCAACGAGATGGCCCTCAATGAGAGGTGCAGACCCGCTTTCTCCAACTGTCCAGCCAGATGGAAAATAGAAGTGATGCCATTCTTGTTTAGCTGAAGAGCGGAGGGTGGCGGTACAATAAGCGATTTGATGGTGGTACACAATGCATGGCAGAAGCTTTGTGTATTAAAATTGATTGACCTGGAGACATCCTTAAGGTCTGGAAGGTCCTTCAACTCACTCAGGTTCAATAGCCCTGTCGCAACATCATACACACGCTGCTGCTGCTTCTCAAAAACCAGTTTCAGCATTGTAGATAAGAGGTTCGTTCCCGCATCCAAATTCCCGTTGGCGGCACTTGATGCCGCGCCCACAACACCCGTTCGCCCTTCAGAGTCCTTCGAACGCACATGCAGATATGGGCAGCCCTGATTGGTGCATGCACCTCTCTTGAAGAAGATGCATGGTACATTTGATGTGTTCTTCTTCTTCTTGTACGGCACCGACATTCCCACGCTTTTCTATTTATACCACCACCCAAAGCGAGTATAGACGCACGTGCATGCCGGTAGCGAAAAAACAAAAAAAAACAAAAAGAAAAAAAGCGTGAAATACAAAATTCGCCATTCAGCGTGGAAAACACAAAAAGAAAAATCATACGTCTCCACCACCAAACGCGTCTCTTTCGCACAGATACACACGCACGGCCTTTCTTTCTCGCTCCCTGAAAAAAAAAAGAAAACCTTCTCTGACTGTTCAAAACAACAGAAAAAAAAAAGCTAATAATGGACTGGGCATAACAATTCTCTCATCAAACAGAAGAAAATCAACAAGGAAAATTGTAGAAATCCTTCAGTTTCTCACACCGGCACTACACCCACATGGAGAGAGAGAGGGAGAGAACACCCATAAACCACTCTTCCTCCTTTAAAAAAAAGATTTTAAATCATGCCGTCTTGTTTAACCCTTCTTGTCACTGCTTTAAGACGTACTCCTTTAGAGCCCATAATCCCCCCCTCTCCGCACGTGTCACCACACCACTATTGCTAGAAGGGTGAAAATGGGGAATGAATCGCATCATCATCATCATCCATTTTTTTTTTCAGCCTTAACGTTCTGCTGCTTTCGACATACACCGCCCGTGCATAGGGTGTGTGCCTTACTGCTTGTTTGGTTTTGTGCGCCGGGTTGACAAAAGAAATTGTTGAAGTTAACGGAGGTGGGGACGGTGCCCAGACGCAATAGCCGCAAAGGAGAACACCGTCACCCACAAAAGACGAAGAAGATTTGGGTAGGGGGGCCACTTCAGCTGCATTTCCTTTGCGCCACCTTCTCCTAATTCGCACCACACGGTGTCCTTCAACAACATAATTCCTCCCCCTCCACTCCCTTTTCCCTTACAACCTTTTTTTATTATTTGATCAACGGATAAATTGAACGTTGATCTCCATGTAAGAGCACGGAAATGGTATATCATATGCCTTGAGTGTGTTCGGGTGCACCACGCCAAAACTACCAATCTTCACCTTCTGCCCCATGCGGTGCAAGAAAACGTCCATGCAGCGACCGGGGAAGAAGGCACCATCGGTACCCCTCTCCAACGTGTACGAGTCGTCCTCGTTACTCTCTGAGGATTCAGTTTTCGGCGCAACACCGATCTTCATCATCATGAATTCGAGAAGACCATGAATATCCTCAAAGCTGCTAGATTCGCTGCTGCATTGCAGGGCGGCGAGGTGCCGTTGGTTGCGCGCTCCACACTTTGGGTATACTGAGTTCGACTTGATCACCGGTGGGAAATTCTTCTCGTTATCAATCAGCACCACATCTGCACATTCAAAGAACCGCAAAGGCAAAGGGTGCGATTTATTGCCACTGAGTGTCTTGAGTATACCTGGCATCAATGAGGGGCGGCAGATCTGAAACTCCATCGTCTGCGGGTTGGCAATATGCACAGCAATATCGTCATCCTTGCGATCCAAACGAGCGAACGCTTCGTCCCGAGAACACAAGGAAAATGTCAAAAGTTCTGTGTATCCGGCATTGGCCATCTCAACACGCAGAAGATGGGACAACTTGCTTATGGGCTGCTGCGTAACATCACCTCGTGTGGTGCACTCAATGTATTTAATGTTATCGTACCCATAAGCAATCGCCACATCCTCGATAAGATCCGTCGGACCGAGGACATCCGGTCGTGTAGGCGGAGCTTCAACCGTGATAACATCACCCTCCACTTTAGAAACATGATGCAGCATGCGCTCAAGCAGTTTACTACACTGCTCTGGGGATTCAAGTTTAATCCCGATCAGCCGCTCCACCTTTGGTAGCGAAACCGACACAACACTAGGGCACAGGTTTGGTGTCACCTCTGATGTGGTGCCGTCAGGAGCGGCTTCCTCGTATTCCACCCGAACCGCTTCGATAGTAAAAGGTTCTTTGCAGTACGTGGAAAAAGCACACACAAGCTGGTTCACCAGAACAGTTGCCTTAAAGTGGTCGGGTGCGGTGCACTCAATAAAAATGTTTTTTGTATCCTTGCTGATACACGAAAAATCCGAGTTGATGATAGGAGGTAGAGAAAGAATGTTACTCCCCTTCTTATCCATAATGACAGGGTATTGACTGAGGTCCGAGATAATTGGAAGAAACTTTGAAATGTGGCGGTCATCCTTGTAAAAATCTACCAGACCATTACCGCTGCAGTCCAGAACACAGCTGCCTCGGTTCAGTGGCACAAAGCGGATTTGCTCCTTTGGGCGTACTGCGTATAAAAATTCGTTGTGCGCAATCTTGTCTAAGTCGTGCGTCCCAACAGACGCCAGCGTCCTACGGCGCGCAAGACCTGAATGTAGTTTGTCCTGAAAATCAATAAAGCTACGGTAGCTGCGTTCATTAAACTGGACGTTCTTCAGCACTGCACACACAACATAGTCCCGAACATTTTTCACCGATTTCTCAACCGTCATTTTGTAGAGCGGACTGCTGCCATGCAGGAGCCTGAAGCGGGGTGCCGGCATCAAACCGAGGAACACCTTCAACGCGGTCGCCATCCCCTCCACACACTGAAGGTCGTATCTGTTGGCGGGTGTGTCGATCTTGTAGATGACCTCGTCGGAGAGCTCTTCCATCTTGGCACTTCCTGCGGTTCCCTGCTCACGGCGGAAAATCTCACGCTCGCTCGTGACATCATCCAGCTCCACCCCAAACTCAAAGCACACATCCTCGAACTGCTCCGTAGTGTATTTCCTCCCGATGAGATCAAACAGATAGTCACGTGCAACAGCTAGAGTGGGCATTGCTTTATTTATTTTCGATCTGTTAATATCAGATGTCTTTGCTACTTTTCGCCCTTCCTCTTTTTTTTTTTTTTCAGTTAGAGTACTTCCTCTCTTCTCACTTCCCTGCAGGCCCTGTTTGCTAGGTACAGTCAAGAACACAAGTGGAAAACAAAAGCCAAGTAGTTGCTAACAGAGCCGCGAATCAGACGGCTTACCTTTCGTGCGCAGCCGATCCCACAACGCACAGATAAATCAATACCAAAATTAAAGCAGCCGAAAATGAATTAAAAAAAAAACCAAGCACTAAGCCTTTCGTCTTCAAAACATTTTCAGCGTTCATTCTGCTGCATTTGATGCAAACGCTACACCTTATGTTTCTTCATATTCAACAGCTCTTGGATTCGAAGACGAATTGCAGACTTCTCCGAGTCCTCAACTTCATTAGCAGCTGCCCGAGAATCAAGTGCGCGACGTTTTGCCTCTGCAGCAACGGTGCGGTTCTGGAAACGCTCAATACGTCTCAATGGATCGTGCGATTCCTTTTTCAACCTGTCAAGTTCTTTGCGCAGCTGTACTGAATCAGCAGTAGATAAAAATCCAGTGACAACCCCCGCTTTTCCTTTTTCACAGTCCTGTAATCCGGTGTCCTCTCGCTCACGTTTCATTTTTTGCCCATTTTTACATCCTTCTCTGTGCGACTCCTCCTTTTTGAACGTCAAATTGCTTCCCTTCAAAGCAGTCAGCGTGTTAGGTGGCTCAACCAACATCACCCCATCAGAAGTGCTACAGCCCCCTAATTTAGTTTCCGCAGCAAAGATATTCTCCACCTGACGAAACTTTGCAAGCTGGACACTAATGCCCTCCCCAGAAGATGCCATAATGAGTTCATCATACCTTCGCTTCTCCTGGTCCTGACGCAACTGTACAATGCGCTCGTTAGAGGCTTTTTTTTTCAGCTCCTCCTCCTCTTGACGTTGTTCCACCTTACCGAGGTTCCGGCCCGTTAAGGGATGGAAGCTCTTGTGGCGATTGATATCCTTCTTGTGCGAAGCATACATACTCCAACCTGGACCTAATAATCTTTCACAAAGGCACAGGCGTAAAAAGAAAAAGAATCATTTTGAAGGTGCACACCATGCAAGAGTGTGGCATAGAAGCAAAACAAGCGATACGCATAAGAAGCGTGGGCAACAGCAGCAGCAACAGAGACTGCACACCCACCCAACAAACAAACACAAACACAGAGGCAGAGAAGCGAAGGTGGGAAAGGACGGGGGGCAACGGGGCAAGAGTTTTCCACTCGCCATTGGGCCTCATTACCGCCCGCCCGCTCCCCTTCCTCCACGCACTCTCACTACTGCAGCGGGCCTTCAGAGCAAAGAGACCGCCGCGCGCCGAACGCACCTCCCCCATTCCTTTTTTTTTTTCGGTCTTTCTTATCATTAGTCATGCCCCCGTCGCATCTGGCCATCCCATACAGCCTGAACAGTTGAGCCCCAAGAAAGAGAAAAAAAAAGACGAGAAGGCCACACCAACCGTTGCGATTGTTGGCAGGACCACAAGCATGCCGACCCCCTCAACCCCTCAGTCTCTCGCAGCCGACACTCACCCCCACCACCCTAGAGCCGCTATTCCACACACAACACCAATATCAAGCACACTCACTGCCAATTCGGCAGCACAGCAGGATGCAGAAACACAAAGCCACAGGCGCACATCACCAGCCTGCAGTTGGGAGACACTATCACCAACTGGGTTGGAACGCACCCTGCTCAACCCCCCTGAGGGACAGGAGGACGGGTGCAAGTGCGTGTGGCGTGCCACAGCAACGACCGTCTCACCGTGCCGGTGATGCCGTGCAACTACAGACGCAACGCGCGGTGCGTGTTTACAAATGTGTGTGTGTGTGTGTGTGTGTGTATATATGAGGGGCTGCTTGAGCACCCAATGTACCACACCCACGCCCGCGTACTGCACGGCGTGGTGGGGACAGGCAGCATGTGTCCAAGCGAACACACACCGTTGCGTTCACACCCGTTCCTTTGTCTCGCGGTGTTTAGCGCAAGACAGACGGTTGGGGTTTGGGGGAGGGGCGATCCGGCAGCACAAGAGAATATTGAAGTGAGGGGAGGCAGAGAACAGCACTACACAACATCGCCCGGTCAGAGCACCCGCTCGACAAAAAAAAAAAGAGAAAGAAGAGGCAGCCACGAGGAAATGCTGCATTATCCTAACCCTAACCCTTACCCCAAAATGTACAGACACACAAACAAGCAAAGACACCCAAAGCCGCCGCGCTTCCCTGCACGTTATACGGGGCGCTGGGCGGCGAAAAAAAGGAAAAAGAGAGGACTGGTGACAGCGAAAGAGCAGTGGGACGCACCACATCTATGCACTCCACTGCCGCCCCCGCTGCACGCCACCATCGCCGCACCGGCAGACCCCCACGGGGCAACAGAGACGCAGACAGGGGAAGATGAGCAGAGCGTACAAACAACATGTGCACACACAGATAGGCATATACTTTTGCAGAGAGAGACATACAGACATATATATATAGAGAGAGAAGGACGTGCATACAAACGGCGAATCACCGCTGGTCCTTCCATTTTAGTTAACCACCGAACCACTTATTTGCATTCTCTAACGCACTAACCCTTGAGGAGCGAAATCATGGCATTTCGGTCGGTCAGCGCCATCTCCACGCGGTCCATGGGCAGCGTCGCAAGATGCCCCGTCACGAACGCCTGAACATCCGCGTCACTGGTGAGGTACTCAATGACCTCCTGCATGACCTCCCGCGTGGCGGCTGGCAGGTAGCGACGTCGCATCGACTCCACCCGCGGCGTCTCGTTGGCGAAGAACAGCGGGGAGCTTGGAGACCCGTCCTCATAGACCACGGTGCGGTCGGGGCGCAGAAACACCATATCGTTCAGAATCGACCACGTGGTGGTGGCGGTGTCCAGAACGAGCGACATTGTACGGTCGAAGAAGCAGGACAGGAACGGCGCTGAGGAGCGCGGAAACGCATCGGTGCCATCATTGCTCTTCGGTGACCAGTGCCAGAACATCTTGCCATGGATGGTCAACACGCACGTCTGTACCTTCATGTTCTGGGAGAGAAACACAACGTTCGCGTTCCTGTTAAGCTCGTGAGAGACGGAGAAGAACTTCTTATCGCCACCACCCAATGCCTGGATGGCGACCGTCGCCTTTGCGCGGCTGAGGGCGATGTGGCGTATGGAGTGCACGTCGCTGTGAAGGTTCCGCCACTGGATGGCCTTGCGGAGGATGGAGAAGTCATTGCTCATGATGTTCCGCTGCGGCGCGGTTAGCACCTGGCAGTTGTGCGTAGGGTCGAGGGGTAGGCGCCGTGGGATGGGTTCCTCCGCCCGACTCACGCTGCACATGGCGTTGGAGTTGTACAGATTGACAAGCGCGTCGTAGTTGCCTGCTGCAGCGGCGGCGAACACACCACCCTCAAGGAAGTGCAGCACGCCAACCTGCGCATCGGCGAGAGTCGCAGCCACCGGGTTGGGCAGGCGCAGGAGGTGGCGGTCGACCAGCTGGCCGTCGAGCATCAGGATCTTTGGCAGGCTCTTGACCACCTGCGCTCTGTAGTCGCTGCGCTTCGTGACTGGGTTCCCGTCCAGCAGCAGCTCCCCCAGGTTGGCGTACTTCTTCAACATCCCCAGGAAGCCAAACTCCGAGATGTCGTTACCCGTGGCTGAGATGGCCGTCACGCCGCGATGCACATCCATCTCCTCCAGCGCCGCAAGAATCGTTCCCAGTTTCCGTATCCTGTTGTCGTTGAGTGCGAGAATGCGCAGTGACGTACCAATCCGGTTCTTGATGACGCTGGCCAAACTCTTGCAAAAGGCCATACTGCCGAAATCCACACTGTGCTGCACGCTAGCCAGGTCCGGCGACTCGTGAAAACTGGACAGGTTCAGCATGCCGGATTGCGTATTGAAGATTACATCGGATGACTTTTGAAAGAGAAGATCTAGTAGTGTTGTCATCACCGACGCTGTTGTGCCGCTACCGCCGTTGTTGTTGCCATTGCCGTTGTGCACACCGCTCTTCTTGCCAACGACACCGCCCCTGCCACCACCGCCACCACCGCGTCCGTTTGAGCGGAAATTGCGCTGTCCGCCCGGGGCGCCGTAGCTTTCTTGCAAGACACCGCGGCCAAAGTTCCCGCGGCCTTCACCTCTGCCGCGCTGTTTGTTGTACGGGCGGCTCATGGTGAAATAACAACCTTTTAAAACTGTTTAGGAGGATGAATAGTATCTACCTTCCTACCCCCTTAAGAGGGAGATTAGAAAATAATAGAGAAAAAAACAATTTATTTTGATTCACGAGTCTATTGATAAGAGTGTTTGGTGCCCTGCACCTAAAGTCATCGTCACTCGTTTTCTCTATCTTACGATTACTCACAAAACGACAGTGCTGAAAGCGCCTTTAGCCCACCTCCCGCGCGAGGTGGTTGGGGGTGGTGGGTAGGGCGGGTTTCAGAAGAATAGAAGCATGCACTCAACGAAGAGGAGGCTTTTCCGTTAAAGGAGATAAAACAAAAAAAAAATGAGAAGGTATAGTTATGTCGGTCCATGAGATCATCTCGTGATACCATACCTGTCGCAAGCTCTCAGCAAAAAAAAAAAAAAGTTGCGTGTTTTGATGGCGTCAGCAGTGTATGATAGACTGTTTTGCTCCCCCCTTTTTTTTAAAAAAACGATATATTGTACAAACATTCGACACCTGAGGTTATCCCATGTTTTGTTTCCCGTGGAAAAGATTAATATATGTATTATTTAGTAACGTGTTGGAAGCCACTTCCCGGAGAACGTGTGCTACAGTCGGTGGATCCAACAAGTACGCAGCAAGGTTTGAATCAGCGGTGTACGGAAGCAATTTTAAGCGATGAGCGTCTAGAATGTGTACGATGAGTAGCTTCACCGTGATCCATGGCGGTTCCAAGTCCGAGTATGCCTGCCACCGATCATTACCAGTAACAGCAACCAATGTAGCACCTAATGGTAAAAACATATAAAGCGAAGCTCCAGCGCCTCGCCCAGCAAATAAAATAGTGTGAGAATTCATTATTTCCAGTTGTTTTTTAAAAGGGGTACTGTATGACACATCCGCCGAATATGTTGACATGCACCCCGAACTGCAGCAAATCGGGTACTCTTTAAATGCTTGCTGTACTGCTTTCACAGATTCATCAAATCCCCACATGAACCTTTTTTTTGATCTTCTCTGAATCATGTATACTGAGGGGCAGAAGTTTTGCCTGTCGCTTGTTTCCAACGCAACCGGCACTCCTGCATTTTTCTGAATTGTTAAAGTAGTTGCAGATTGCGAGTGATTACGCAGACAAGATTTGTTTCGCGACGAATGACCCTTTGCGAGATCCCAGACAGTGGTGTTAGGGTCTATGTTGAACATGCCGAGCACAGTATTTCGCACATTCCAGAGATTCCGTTTGCAGGTGTCGGTGTTGATTCCTTTGCGAGTCACCGAGCACTTAATGTTGACACCCAAAAGAAGCGTGCGTGCGTATAGCCAGTCAAATGAGGTCTTTGGACGATGTTTTCTATCGCCTGAGCCAGAGAACTGCAAGTGTGGTAGACGCACCACTCGTCTTTGAAACTTCCATAGACCACGCAGGCGTGTGCGACAGCCTCTGCTCCTACATACGGCCTCTGAAAAAAAGACCCCTCCACGAAACAATCGACGAAAGGGATCAAACATCGGGCGGTGACTACACGACCACGCACTAAGGCATCTATTACTCTTCCAATCCAAAGTGTAGGTAAGATAATTGATGCTGGGAAAGAAGGGCACATCCATCTCGCCATCGAAGGCATCAAACGGCCTCAAATGTGACCTCCCCGAAGCGAGTTTCTCCCCACTCGGATCTTCGTTATAAAAAGCCAGAAAGGACGACAGTGTAAAGAAGACAGACACAAAGTAGTCTGCAAACCCATGCCACATGTTAGACCATGAAGATGGGAAGAGGGTGTGTAGGAACAGAGTCTCAACCACGGCAATCGATTGATGAACATTTCCTCGTTCCGTGTCTCGGTGCGACAACATCGATTCGTTTCCCAGCACGCGGGAAAGAGCCACTTTCCTTTTCCCTCTCAAAGTCAGCATTTTTTCCCATTCCGATCTTGATGCAACAGGGTGGAGCCATACGGTTCTTGCATTAAAAGCGTTCGTTCCGGTTAACGGGAACGGACGCCTTGTGAATGCGCCAACGTAACTCTGTAGATGCGGGTTGTATGGAAGATAAAAAAAAACAGCATTACTGGACGCCTCTACAAGAGCGTCATGCACATAAAAGCAACGAGGCTCGATAACCCTTGTCTCAACCGTATCGAGCTCGCTGCATGCCGCACCGAATGCACTCAGAATCTTTTTAAAACGGCCACCTTTCTCCAAGCGCTGCACCGACTTACCATTCTCACGCAACGGCGTTTCATTGACATCCATTACCCACAAATGGAGAAAAATCAAGAAAGCATAAAACAAAGGCACTGCATACAAAAGACGAGCGCGAAATAGACACAATTTTCGCAAAACCATACGGCCCTGCGTGACGGTATGCAATGACCATGCACTAAAGACATAAATCGCATCAAGAGATGGAAAGAAAAAAAAAAAAGAAGAAAAGAAACAAAGCTGTTTAATGCAGGATGATTGCAGCGAGCAACAAACAGATGTTTATTACAACACAACAAATATTCAAGAACAGTCTCGCCCACTTTTCTTCTTAATAGGAAGATAAATGTGAAAAGAACTTGTTGTCACGTTGTATAAGAATAGACGAAGAAGGATTTTAGAAACCATGCGTGAGTCCTGCACCGGACTCTGTTCTCTAATGGAAAGGCTTCACTGATGAGCGAATGGTGCAGGAAGCGCCTCACCCCGTCTCCCGCCCGAGGTGGAAGGAGCTGAGTGAGTGGGTTTTTCACGAAGATGATCCATGCGGCGCTGCCCGTATATATAAAGGATGAATCGTAAAAAATAGATTCTGTTTCCATGAAATTGGCAGTTGGCATCGTCCACTCATGTCACAGGCTCTCAAAAAAAAAAAAAACAGATAGACTGAAACACTAAAAATGACCATTGAAATACAACAAAAACAAAGCTAAAATCATTAGCAGCAACATCATCCAAGATCCATTGCTTGCAATGCCCACCTAAACGACGAAAAGAGAGAAGAATGTTAATTCATGCTCTCTTCTTCCGAAAAAAAAGAATCATTTTGAAGGTGCACACCATGCAAGAGTGTGGCATAGAAGCAAAACAAGCGATACGCATAAGAAGCGTGGGCAACAGCAGCAGCAACAGAGACTGCACACCCACCCAACAAACAAACACAAACACAGAGGCAGAGAAGCGAAGGTGGGAAAGGACGGGGGGCAACGGGGCAAGAGTTTTCCACTCGCCATTGGGCCTCATTACCGCCCGCCCGCTCCCCTTCCTCCACGCACTCTCACTACTGCAGCGGGCCTTCAGAGCAAAGAGACCGCCGCGCGCCGAACGCACCTCCCCCATTCCTTTTTTTTTTTCGGTCTTTCTTATCATTAGTCATGCCCCCGTCGCATCTGGCCATCCCATACAGCCTGAACAGTTGAGCCCCAAGAAAGAGAAAAAAAAAGACGAGAAGGCCACACCAACCGTTGCGATTGTTGGCAGGACCACAAGCATGCCGACCCCCTCAACCCCTCAGTCTCTCGCAGCCGACACTCACCCCCACCACCCTAGAGCCGCTATTCCACACACAACACCAATATCAAGCACACTCACTGCCAATTCGGCAGCACAGCAGGATGCAGAAACACAAAGCCACAGGCGCACATCACCAGCCTGCAGTTGGGAGACACTATCACCAACTGGGTTGGAACGCACCCTGCTCAACCCCCCTGAGGGACAGGAGGACGGGTGCAAGTGCGTGTGGCGTGCCACAGCAACGACCGTCTCACCGTGCCGGTGATGCCGTGCAACTACAGACGCAACGCGCGGTGCGTGTTTACAAATGTGTGTGTGTGTGTGTGTGTGTGTATATATGAGGGGCTGCTTGAGCACCCAATGTACCACACCCACGCCCGCGTACTGCACGGCGTGGTGGGGACAGGCAGCATGTGTCCAAGCGAACACACACCGTTGCGTTCACACCCGTTCCTTTGTCTCGCGGTGTTTAGCGCAAGACAGACGGTTGGGGTTTGGGGGAGGGGCGATCCGGCAGCACAAGAGAATATTGAAGTGAGGGGAGGCAGAGAACAGCACTACACAACATCGCCCGGTCAGAGCACCCGCTCGACAAAAAAAAAAAGAGAAAGAAGAGGCAGCCACGAGGAAATGCTGCATTATCCTAACCCTAACCCTTACCCCAAAATGTACAGACACACAAACAAGCAAAGACACCCAAAGCCGCCGCGCTTCCCTGCACGTTATACGGGGCGCTGGGCGGCGAAAAAAAGGAAAAAGAGAGGACTGGTGACAGCGAAAGAGCAGTGGGACGCACCACATCTATGCACTCCACTGCCGCCCCCGCTGCACGCCACCATCGCCGCACCGGCAGACCCCCACGGGGCAACAGAGACGCAGACAGGGGAAGATGAGCAGAGCGTACAAACAACATGTGCACACACAGATAGGCATATACTTTTGCAGAGAGAGACATACAGACATATATATATAGAGAGAGAAGGACGTGCATACAAACGGCGAATCACCGCTGGTCCTTCCATTTTAGTTAACCACCGAACCACTTATTTGCATTCTCTAACGCACTAACCCTTGAGGAGCGAAATCATGGCATTTCGGTCGGTCAGCGCCATCTCCACGCGGTCCATGGGCAGCGTCGCAAGATGCCCCGTCACGAACGCCTGAACATCCGCGTCACTGGTGAGGTACTCAATGACCTCCTGCATGACCTCCCGCGTGGCGGCTGGCAGGTAGCGACGTCGCATCGACTCCACCCGCGGCGTCTCGTTGGCGAAGAACAGCGGGGAGCTTGGAGACCCGTCCTCATAGACCACGGTGCGGTCGGGGCGCAGAAACACCATATCGTTCAGAATCGACCACGTGGTGGTGGCGGTGTCCAGAACGAGCGACATTGTACGGTCGAAGAAGCAGGACAGGAACGGCGCTGAGGAGCGCGGAAACGCATCGGTGCCATCATTGCTCTTCGGTGACCAGTGCCAGAACATCTTGCCATGGATGGTCAACACGCACGTCTGTACCTTCATGTTCTGGGAGAGAAACACAACGTTCGCGTTCCTGTTAAGCTCGTGAGAGACGGAGAAGAACTTCTTATCGCCACCACCCAATGCCTGGATGGCGACCGTCGCCTTTGCGCGGCTGAGGGCGATGTGGCGTATGGAGTGCACGTCGCTGTGAAGGTTCCGCCACTGGATGGCCTTGCGGAGGATGGAGAAGTCATTGCTCATGATGTTCCGCTGCGGCGCGGTTAGCACCTGGCAGTTGTGCGTAGGGTCGAGGGGTAGGCGCCGTGGGATGGGTTCCTCCGCCCGACTCACGCTGCACATGGCGTTGGAGTTGTACAGATTGACAAGCGCGTCGTAGTTGCCTGCTGCAGCGGCGGCGAACACACCACCCTCAAGGAAGTGCAGCACGCCAACCTGCGCATCGGCGAGAGTCGCAGCCACCGGGTTGGGCAGGCGCAGGAGGTGGCGGTCGACCAGCTGGCCGTCGAGCATCAGGATCTTTGGCAGGCTCTTGACCACCTGCGCTCTGTAGTCGCTGCGCTTCGTGACTGGGTTCCCGTCCAGCAGCAGCTCCCCCAGGTTGGCGTACTTCTTCAACATCCCCAGGAAGCCAAACTCCGAGATGTCGTTACCCGTGGCTGAGATGGCCGTCACGCCGCGATGCACATCCATCTCCTCCAGCGCCGCAAGAATCGTTCCCAGTTTCCGTATCCTGTTGTCGTTGAGTGCGAGAATGCGCAGTGACGTACCAATCCGGTTCTTGATGACGCTGGCCAAACTCTTGCAAAAGGCCATACTGCCGAAATCCACACTGTGCTGCACGCTAGCCAGGTCCGGCGACTCGTGAAAACTGGACAGGTTCAGCATGCCGGATTGCGTATTGAAGATTACATCGGATGACTTTTGAAAGAGAAGATCTAGTAGTGTTGTCATCACCGACGCTGTTGTGCCGCTACCGCCGTTGTTGTTGCCATTGCCGTTGTGCACACCGCTCTTCTTGCCAACGACACCGCCCCTGCCACCACCGCCACCACCGCGTCCGTTTGAGCGGAAATTGCGCTGTCCGCCCGGGGCGCCGTAGCTTTCTTGCAAGACACCGCGGCCAAAGTTCCCGCGGCCTTCACCTCTGCCGCGCTGTTTGTTGTACGGGCGGCTCATGGTGAAATAACAACCTTTTAAAACCTGACTGTAGAGAAGTAGAGCTTGTTTCTAGCATGACAGAAAGTAATAGTAGAAAGGAAGGAATTAGTTTGAGTGGGATTAATGGAAGAGCAATTTCTCAATTTTGTGCTATATTATCGCTCTCTGTATTCTTTATATATATATATATATATCTTTTGGAAAGAGAACGAGAGATGTATTGATTTTACTCTAACCGTTCTTGTGAGGCTAAACGTGTCAAGGTTCCATCGAAATACTGATGACCCGGAAGTTTCGATAAGTATTGCTGCATGGTGGGATGCACGTGGTATTCGTATGGTGTGTTTTGGCAGCGAATCCAAAGGAACACCGTTTTAGCGATGCCAACAATCTTGCTCCAGTTCACGACGGGAACTCCGTTGCTCTGACAGACAATCACTGTCTTGCCTTTTGTTTCCTCCACGCGAAACAGCACGCCGAGAACCGGGCCAAGGAGAGGAATCATGGGTGCCTCCATGTTACCTGCTGCATAGCTCATGACAGAGCTGTATGACGATGAGCTTTCCTTTGATGCAAATGGATCCATCAACTCTTGTAGAGTTTCCAGTTCATTCTCAAAATCCGGGCCCAGGATCGGTCGATGCATAAGCTTTTGGTACGAGTCCTTCACTGCCAACACCGCTGAGTGCTGCAGACCGCCCAAAACAGCAGCAGCCACCTCGTAGTTTTGCCTGCCGTACAGCAACCGACAAAAACGAATGGCAAGTTCCAATGCTGTGCGGCAGTGCGACCAGCGATTTTGGCGCACAATTGACACCGTAATCCACTGCTGCACGTGGGAAGAGTATTCGATAAAACACGCTAGTTGGGATGGGGTACCCATACGCATCACTTCATCACACCACGCGTTGTTCAGTAACTCACGCATGTGAATATTGGAGAACATTCGAAACGATAAAAGGCACATCTGCTCAGTGAGCATATCAACATCCATGTCAATAAAGACCATTTTTGTGGTATGTACACCCAATAAGGGTGCTGGAGCATCCCACAAATGAGCCTTGTGTTTCCCCTCACCCTTTGCGTTGCAAGTGCCATCGTGCGTCTTGAGAACTGTACCTAGAGCCTTCAAAGGCGCCATCAGTTTTCGTTGACAATAGGAACCACCTCTCCCATCACACACCGGGGCGTAGATTCGCTGAATATTATTCTCAACAAAAACTGACAGCTCCTTGAGCTGCAAGGCAACCTCCACGGCAACAGCAGAAAATACAGTAGAGATACGCCCCACAACGGCTGACGGAGGCATATTGTTGTTATAGTTGTCCTTGTTGCAGTTTCTGCCTCCGCCAGACGTGAGAAAGTCTAATATGGAGCTCTTGAGGGAAAAAAGGGTGTCAAAACTTTGAAGAAATCGCCACAGCCGCTCGAGAACAGCATACGTTACATCCGCTTCGTGGTACTTGCAGTAGGCGATCATGAGCTGCACGATACGGCGCTGAAGAAAGATACAACGACTGTCGTTTATTGGAAGCTGCTTTGATACATGACGAAACAGACGAATGAGCCTCACTATCAGTACTTCTGGCACGACGAAAAGCGACGAAAGTAAAATAAAGGTATTGGTGTAGTTAAAGATAGGCACTCCAGTAGTGAAAGGCGTGTCAGTCTCAGTAAAAACAAGAACTTCAATAAGAAGATCCAGTGAACCACCAACCCCCATAATGCACCCTGCTGTTTTTTCGCTGCGAGCCGCGTCTCGCTTTTCTTTCTTGGGACCCGTGTACTGCTGATAATACTCAAGTGGCTGGAGACGGTAGTCCCTCCCCCAGCAATTAATCTCGTGCCACGGAAGCATGTCATTCAACAGATGCTCCTGCCTCACATATTCAAGAGTAAAGAGAAGAAGGTCATCGTTAGTCAAGGCGTAAGTTGGTGATCTCACCGCGTCATACCTTTCTTCACACTTTTCGGACTTTTTCTGGCGCTGCTGCTGACAGCGGAGGAGTCGTTTCTCCGCTATCGGTAGATGTTTCCTGAATAGTCTTAGTGCCTCGTTGTATCTATTGAAAAACAAAAATGATGCAATAAAAAAAAAAACGCCACGCTGTGCTTCCAGGCATCCCACCGTGGGACACAAAACAGGCTTTATGCTCCTGCTGTCATCATCATCTTTATTCATATGGTTATCACCGGTGTGGTTAATAAGACGCATTGCATCTTGGTACTTCTCAATACGCCACTGTACGGCCAGCTGTAGATCTTCCAGCGTAATGGGAACAAATGCCACCTCTTCTCTACTCCCGTTAGGTAAAAAATCTGGTGCCATTAGCGCCTTGCCAATATTCGGCACCCACTTTGGCTGCGAAGGACTTAACGGCGAACTGCAAAGTGACCCAACGGGCATAAAAGAGCGCACCTCACAACTATCCATTGCGGAAGTCCACGAAAAACATTCTTCTGACGCGCACTGCGCAGATCTCGGATACAGCGTCTTGACTCCAGTGGTTGCACCCATATTTCTTTCGAGCGTCGTCTCTTCAGCACCACGATAATGTCGGGAGGCACCTGTTCGAACGCTGCTGGAAAACCCCACGCTGCCCATCCTTGGTCTTGTGACAGGACTTCGTAGGATGCCTACGAGTGAAGGTCGCACCCCTGCCATGCTGGGGCTTTTCAATAGTGTTTCACTGTCCTGCAGAATGATGGGCAACGACAAGATTAGTGAATCTGGACTGGCCAGCCCATCAAATTCAAGCGACAATGGTGGTGGGTCGACTTCACCACCTACCGGTAATGAATCAACTGGTTTCGCTTCTCTCCCTCGTGCTTCATTCATTCTCCTCTTTCCTTCGCTAAGGGTAAGATGGGGTGGTATTTTCCTGAACCAGAGCCACCACCACCACCAATCAACAATGAAAGCATCAATAACACACAAAATGAGAAAAGATGCTAGGAAGACAGAAGGTCAAAATATATCTTTATATATATATATATAATGAGAGAAAGGGAGAGGGATGAAAGAAGATGAATCGAATTCATCCCTGTGTAGTTAATATATCCACACTTTACGCATATGCATATGCACAGGCACACCGCACCCACTGGGGGTAACAGGGTAAAGAAAGAAATGCCATTTAGCTTATGATGATGACGTTACAATAGCTTGTCGATCAAGTTGAAATGCGTCATTTTTTTTTTCTTGGTGGAATCAGAGGAGTGCGTTTGTTTCAGTAATAGGGGAAGCTGTCATCCACCTCACGGTGCCATCGATTCAGTCCACCCTCTACGTTCATGTAGCGGAAACGTACCTTTGCCATTGGATTGTCTGCCGTTGTGACGTCGTAATTGTTTGAAACATGCTCTTGTTTCTGTACCATTAGCACTGAAAGAAGCAGCTGTACGGCTTCCCTGGACGCAATTCCTCTGCGACAGATGAAATAAACATCCACGTCATTTTCGTCGCCGGTAAGATGGCTGCCTATGAAACACTCCCATTCGTTCCGAAGCACACCGTCACGCTGCCATTTTTTGAGTATCCAAAGTGGCAGTGAGACTGCCCCATGCAGATGCGCCATACCGTACTGCTCCTTCACGCGCACATCCACAATAATCCACTTCGGAACACCATCACCCAGACGCTCGATGTTGGCATGGAAGTCGCGTGGCAGAATCCGCGCTTCTGGGGGAATAGTTTGCACACTGGAAGCGGGGAGAGGCGTACACGGAGCTGGTAGATATTCCGGTCGCTGTCTTAAAAGTGTCTGCAGCGACTCGCTTTTGTTTGCTAAATCACCACACGCAGGACAATCTTTCACTCTCCCACGAAGTTTCACCACACGTGCATGAAAACGGAGGCCATCAAATAGAAACATACGGCTAGACAGCACGTCACCAGCCCCTGCTAATATCTTCAGCACCTCCATCGCCTGCAGACAACCAATACAACCAGGGACCGGTCCCATAACACCCGTCTCATTGCAGCTCCCAACCGCCTCCGTTGGTGGCGGAACGGGAAAGATACAGCGAAGACATGGACCGCCGTTATAGCCGTAGACAGCCAGTTGACCTTCCCACCGCATCGCAGCGCCACTAACTACTGGTTTAAAATGCCGAACAGCCGCATCGTTTATCAAGTAGCGCGCTGCAACATTGTCTGTCCCATCAACCACCACGTCGCATTCAGCTATGAGGCTCTCAGCGTTGGCGGCATTGAGCTGCACGGGAAGTGCGTGAACCTCAATGTTAGGGTTGATTGCGAGACACGATGACACTGCACTATCCACTTTTCTCCACCCAGCCCGCGCCGTGGTGTGCATAACCTGACGGTGCAAGTTGCTGACCTCCACCGTGTCAAAGTCCAGAATCTTCAATTTTCCGACCCCGGCTGCGGCAAGAAAGAGCCCAATGGTGCTACCTAAACCCCCAGCTCCAACAAGCAATACGCAGCCCTTCCGAATGCGCTCGGTCCCCAGGGATCCAATGCCCTCAACCATCATCTGCCGTGAGTAGCGCTCTACATCATGTTTCGTCATGAAACCCGCTGCAGAAGCGAAACCCAGAGGCCTCCCTCTACCCACGCTGCTCCCCGCGTCGCTGTTGATATTGTTACCCACCATTTCATCTGCTTTGGAGAGACGTTGTTCCTCCCTCAGTCGCTGTTCAAGCTCCTGCAGCCTGCACCGCATCGTCTCCACTTCCAACTCAAGCTCTGCTACCCTCACCACCCCATTCGACTGATCCACCATTTTTTTGCACCCACCTTCCCCTTCCATGACGCACACCTACTTACCTGTTGTGAATGCACGAGTACATTCCCCCAGGTACGCGTGTGTGTGGCCAATTGTATGTGTGTAGATGCAGGAAAAAAGAGTATCGGGATGACAAACTGAAGGGATGAAAATGGAGATAGAAAAAGAGGCCAGAACAAAAGAAAATAACATATGCTCTTGTGAAAAACAGAAAAACATATTTGCACATGCAAGTGGCACCTTCCCCCACCCATTCGCTTCGTTGGCCTTACATCCCCATGCAGGATATGCGGGTGATGCCCATCCCTTCTTCTCCATCGTTGCCACTTTTAGTCAGACCCACTCGATAAATCAGAACCATATCTCATCGAACCATAAGCGTGCAAAACACAACGCTCAACACCGCTTCTCTCAACCCGCCATCACAAGAAAAAAAAAAGCAAAAATAAGCTTTAGTTCACACAGCAAGTCATTTCTTTGAACGCTGTGTGGGCAGTAGAAGTGCCCCGGAGAGAGGGGCGGGCAATGTGCGGTGTGAATCCAAAACTGGCACCCCTGATAACTCAGCTAGCGTGCAAATGACATGAGTGAGAGTCTCTGCCTCAGTCGGAAAAACACCATCCTTCTTATTTCGCGCATTCGTCTCTTCGAAAGCAAATACATACACACGAACAGCCTGTGACAAGTGGTTCATAAAAAGCGCTAGCTGATCCGAATGAAACTGCTTCAACAAGAGGGAAAGGCCCTTGGTGAATGCCTCTGGATCAACCAAACCTTTCGGCTTAGCCGGCGTCATAGAGGCTAGATATTCATTGTAGCGCATTTGCGGCACATTTTTCAGCGTTAACATAAGAAGATTAAAAACGATAGTAGGTATAGGTTTTGGCGTCACATACACCTTCGATAGCGCATCACTGATACCAACACAATCCAAAAACGGTGAAATGAGAGCAATCACATCTCCTGGCATTTGGTGCATATCAGGGTTTTGATAGTGGTGGCGCAGGTCCGTCAGCAGCGCTTTGTTCGCCGTCGACAAGGCTGAAAAAAGCGAACTGCTGTTGAGTTTGCAGAGGGAACGAAGCTCATTTGCAATCATAGTACGCATGAGCTGAATACGACCTACACGCACCAAAATCTCAGTCACTTCCGAAAAATGTTTGCCGCCACTCTTGCCGATCGCCTCCGTAAGTTTTTCATATGTCTTTATCGCGTCTGGTGGCGTGTGGCTTGCAGGACACAAATGCTCACCAATCTTCAAGACATCTTCCTCTACAATGTCCATCACTGATCGAATAGACTTCAGCACAAGTTGCAGATCTTTTGCGATAATAAAGCACATCAATCGATCGAGTGCACCAATGCCCATGGAGCCAATAGCGTCACTGATGCTTGTAAAGGTGCGTATACCAACAACCTCTTCGAGAGAATTCCGGTCATACCACGAGCCATACGCTTTCAAAAAGATACTGCGTGATGGATCTGTCATCGCGAGTAGGTGCTGCACAATTCTACCAAGGAAACTATACGTAGATTTCTCTTTCGCAGGCTGGAAGTACGGAATTGGAATGCTGTCCGATTGATATTGGGACTTCCATGGGTAGAGCTTCTTTTGCATAAAGGCATTACACTCCATCTCCACGTTGAAGTTGACGATACGAGAGAATTCCTCCAACCAGATGCGTATACCATGCACATTAACATAATCTTGAATGTACTCAAAGGATGCACGAATACCGTGGAGCTTTCGTGTAAGAAGGGAAAGCTGATCATCAAAACTCTTCACTGAAAGGGGTTGTTTTCGATCAAAAGGCAACGCACTGTGGAGTTCATGTGTTATCTGCTTGACAAGTTCCCTTCGGATTCCATCTTCCAGAAGCTGGTGTGAATCCACTTGAATTACGCCCACAAGTGTGCTTTCCATGGCCAGAATGCCACTCGCGTACCTTGCGATATCAGCAGTGAGAGAAGATAACACCCGCCGAATCTCCAATTGACTCTCATCCTTCATCATCTTTCGAGGAAGCTTTGTCGGGCATTCATGCAGGCCATCTGTTAGTATACCCATGACTCGCCGCAGCACATCAAAGATGGAAGTGGGAATGATGTGAAGAACGCCCCGTGCGAAACCTACCAGTTCGCCAGAGTAGTATTCCGAGGTGCTCTCAAGTGCTACAAGGAGACGTGCATCATTTTTTGCCCCCTGATCAATGCGATTGCATGGCAACTCCAGCATTGAAGCAAGTTTAACAAAGACAGCACGCATCTGCACTGCAAGATCCGGTCTCTCCTTGATCTTCATCTGAATTGCATCTACGAAGTAGTGATATGTAGCCATACGCTCCCAGGCGTAGGAAAGGTCACCCACAGTAGCGATAGTGATCAGTACTTTATTCTCAATATTGATGTACCGTATCATTTGTCGCAGAAGGTGCCGTGTGTCCTGCACAAACTGAACAACCTGAAGATTACTGTCAATCTGGTGAAACTCCTGCACATTTTCAAGAGCCTTCATCAATTTTTGAATCTTACGGCTCGCGCTGATGCTGTTTGCGTACTCAAGCCCTTCTATACGCTCTGATATCTCCGAAAACCACGTCTCCAGCTGTGGGTCACGCATATTATCGCTGAGCACATGGTCACCTGAGAAAAAAGTTGATAATTTTGACATTTTATTCCTTCCTTCTTCCTTTGCGGCTTCCCATTTTGCTCGCTTTTGCTTCAATAACACAGTAAACATGGCGCGGAGTGTGAACTCCAGCTGTGCTGTGCGTAGAAGCAATGTAATGATATTATCCTCCGAGATACCACTCATCACTATCTCATAACTCCGTCGGAACTTCTCAAGGTAGCGGCTCCCTGGACAGTTGCGGGTAGTGTGCAGGATAAACCAGCGCAGCACTACATTTGCCTCACGGATGCGAGGAAGTAAAACGGTATGAATGTTGTCCAGTACATACTGCTCCGTTAGAATCCCTTCCCGAAGCACCTCCCCGACAGAAATATTAAGGCTTAATACACTCTTACGCATTCGCTCAAGATAATACCCTACGCTGTCAACGGCGACTGTCCCACTGATAGCCGCACTAGCCGCCTTAAAATCGCGCCACGCAATGGTGAGGTCCACTGTAAATCCCATATAGTAGTTAATGACCCAATTGTCGGCAAAGTGCTTATCCACAATTTCCCTCATGACAGGTCCCTCTTGCTGCAGGATCTCTGGTCGAAAAAAGAGCAACACATACAACGCGGCACCTTGAAGGGAGAGAGCCGCGCTGCGGTGCTCTGGTGCTGGGTAGTTGTATGCCATTTGATAAATATCGTCCGATCGAATGCGGCCAATGATCATGCCGACTACCTCCTTGTCGATGGGAACACGATTAAAGTAGGCCACTGGGTAACACTCTGGAAGTGACCGATCAAACTCATAACCGGTAGCACGGCACAAGTTGGTCACCTCCACCATGTTGGGTTCGCCAGCACCTTTGTAGCGTATGTAGCTAACGAGGAGGTTCTCACGCGTTTTACCACCAATTTTGTAGTCTAGCAAAAGCAGCATTACACCATACAGCTGCATGATTTCACAGAGAAGCTGCTTGCCATCAATGTTAACAAGAATAGACTCCAGCGTCTGCGAGATGTACATACCCTCTCGTATTTCCTCGATGAAGCGGTTCAACTCCATTACATACCCATAAACCCCACGAAACAATTTAAAAAAACGATCAAGAAGCTCCATGTGAGTTGTAGCGAAGACATCATCTTTTTGCAGGAGTTCGATGGAGTTCTGAATTTTTGCCTCGAACTCGTCCTGCGCCTTGAAATAGCGGAAGTCACTGATGAGCGCAGCGTACTCTGTCTCCTCTGGGTTAATGAATTCAGGCGGAATATGCGCTGAAAGGCGCAGAATCTCTACAATAATGGTGCTGCCACGTGCCGCTAGTTGCAATGCATTCTGGCCGCAGTCGTCTTCCAGGAACTCGGAGCGATACTTCCCCCACTTGCGACCACCCATCCCTCACCAACGCTAGCGCGCCTCACTTGTTGCTACTGTAGCCAGCCCACCCTCTCTAGAGATGTATATATGCGTTCCTAAAAATAAAATAAAAAAAAAAAACAATAATAATAAAAAGGAGAAATGGGTGTTGGAAGCAATGCAAACACTCACACACGCATAAACAAAGGGGCACATATCCAGGCCACATGGGGAATAGAGAGAGAGAGATGTCAGAGAGGGATGACAGTATTCACTTAGGATCCACGAAAAGCGAGAAGTGAAGGAGGTAGGGGTACGGGTTCAGGTCTAACACCCCCCCCCCCCCCCACCCCCCATGTATGATATCTATATCGGCAGATGTACACCAATATGTCTTGAGTTTCAGAACTCTGGGAAAGTGGCTGTGCATTCGATGTTCTTTTCTATCATTTACTATATCCCTTTGTGTTCACTGAGTATTAAGTAAACGGCACACAGAAGCTAGCATTTGCGTCACTACGTTTCAGTAGAGTACTCTGCGTCAGCGAGTAATTCAAAGCTTCTGCCGCTGTATTCACCATGTTCATCGCAATCGTCTGTCCAGCTGCTTTCAGTACAAAAATCATCATCGACAGAAGGTGCATTTCCAAAGCGGTACTGCACTAGCGTCTCCACCATACCCCAGTGATACTCTGCCTGCTCTTCAATAGGGAGTGATGCGTCAGTTGCACCGGTTTCTACTTCACACACTGAATTCGGTCGCAGATGCCGGAAAAGAGTCAATTGACGCTCCTTCCACCCCAATTGCGCAACAAGATCATCTGAAGCATATGTGACGGATGTTCTTGAGTGCGGCGCTTCAACCTCAGGGACACCAGGCGTCACAAAAGAAACTTCTTGCTTTCCAGGATGGGAAAGCCCGTCAATGGAAGCCATACCAGTATGCAAAACACTCAAGTCCTCCCCGTCACCTTTCTCCTTCTCATCAGAAATCGAATGGCTGTCAGACCCGTTGACAGTGTACAGTTGCGTGAAGGATGATGGCTGCACTGATAGTAGCGAGAGCGCACGACGTGGTGCTGTCAACTGCAGGTCATGCTGCAAAGCAGCGAAGGCGCCTTCCAAAGAATCTATCCCATCATCCTCACTGGCAGCACTTGTCCTCCTAATGTTGCTCGAATCACTTGTGAGTGAAACAATGGTTGCAGTGGAGGCTGGAATCACAGACGATACGTCAGCATCTTCTGGGTCTGACGCATCAGAAAATAAAATGACATTTAGACTAGCACTTGTCGACCCCGATAAACCACCAAGACGGCTGGCAACTGAAACCCTCTCATTTTCAGAGATGATGGTGGCCATAGAGGAGGCTGCGAAGGAAACATCATCTGCAACCACCACATAGGTGGTATTGTCACTAGGGAGTGGTACTTCATTCTCCAATATATCTTCAATGTCGCTTGCTTGTGCAAGTGCGTCAGCGAAGTCACTCTCATCTTGTACCCAACTCAAATTACCTGCCACTTCATCAAGAACGTCGTCATTCAGATCGGAGCCACGAGTATTCGCCTCCTGAAACTCATCGACCACTTCATCGTTTATCATATCCGACCCTTCATCCGCGATGCCGTCCACAACGTCATCGAACACTTCATCGCTGATGCTACCGAGGCTTGTTGCCCCAGGACTAGGAGCTTCGTCCAGCACATTGCTATCGTCATGACTCACGTCGTCTTTAATAAGATCTGCAATGTCGTCCATGACATCTGACAGCGTTTTCTTATCACGTAACATCTGCTGTCGAGCCCTAGCAAGCCGCTGTGCCTTGATGAGAAGTCGGCGTCGTGTCTCCCGTGTCTTGCGCCCAACGTCTAGCGCCATGATATTACGCTTCAGGTGGTCCACAAAGCGGCGCAACTTCCGGACGTCACCAACATCGCGCCGCATGTCTGCTAAACAAGTGGGATGTCCTTCACCACCGTCACTAACGTCATTTTTCGCCCCCAACTTTCGCTGTCTTGCCGACATTTCAGTTACAGTGCCATCTGGTCCGATAAGGCCGTGAATGAGACGATTAGCGACACTACACGCCTCATCGAACTGGTGGAGCATTTCTAGAAGCGGTGCATTTCCTTCGCTGATACGTTGTTTTCTGGTCGCGGATGAAGATGCAGCTTCCATTCTACGTTCGTCCGTGACTGATAACGTCGAAGAGGAAGGGGTAGAGTCAGCGATGGTCGAAATGGTCGTTACCGCAGTATTGCCTTTTGTTGATGTAGCAACAGAGATGTCGGTGGAGACTCCACCACTGCTGTTGAAGTCATTGGAGTACGACGCCGTTGTAGAGAAGGGCTCTGCTGCTGCTGCTGCTGCTGCTTCTGCGTCTGAAGTGATAGAAAGGATGGAACCCAGCTGTGGGCCGGATGAAGCACTACCACCTGTGTCCTCCACCTGCTTCACTATGGGGACGTAAATGATTCGCTTGTATGGCCGAGGTTTCTCTGCAGGGCGCACGACTTCTACTCTGAGAGGCCTTCTTTCTGTTACCAGTTGTGATGCACCAGAAAAGGAAACTGTGTTACCATGATCCATTGCACAGGACTCCAAAACACGCTTATGAGGCGTAAGAGGACTGGGAACGGCTGCTCCCTGCACGGGAGGTGAGACGGCTGCTGCCGCAGTAGTTTGAAGAGATAAGAGTGACTCTTTTCCCAACAGACACGCGAGTTTTATTGTTCGCTGTTCACTTTGGTATAGAGAAACCTCATTGCTAAGATGATCCAGCTTCTTCATTGACGTATTCAGTGCAAGATGTAACTCTATTTGTTCCTGGAAGCGCCGTTCAAGCTCCCGCATCACCTGTCGAAATGGCAAAGCAGGCCCCTTTGGCTCTTGCAACTCCATCTCGCTAATATCATCCACGCCATCATCGTCTGGTTTACCAGAGGACAAACTTGAAGCATTCAAAAGCGGCAGATGCTTCTGCGGTGCAGACGACGAATAGTCGCAGTCAAAAGACTCCAGTGGTGCGTTGGGCACGGCACCAAAATGCCGTGGCTCAACACTACCGTGTTGCAGACGATCTGCGCTCTCCAACAAAACGGGCGTTTCTTGAGCGACTGGAAACTGATGCTGCAGGTGACGAGTCTGTCTCCCTGAGGTGCCCTCCACTATCTCCTTACGCGGCACACGCACTCCCGCACAAGCACTGCCAAAAAGTTGTGTAAACAACGGGGTGTTTGCAGCTTCAAAGCACGTATCCTGCTGGTACATGCGTTCCGTCACAGAAAACAAGGCACCCACTTGAAAAAAAAAAAAACAACATCATGAAGAAAGACAAGAGGGTGGGGAACAGCGACGAATATAATGCAGAAAAGAGGTATAAATAAAAACAAACGTAAGAGCAGAAAAATGTCCGAAAAAACACAAAAAAAAGCAGAAAATCCTAAACCACAAACCCACAGAAAAACAGCAAAAAAAATGTGAAACCCCAAAGAAGAGAAAAAAAAGGCATGCCACTCCACACAAACACGTCGCACAAGACACGTCTTCTCGCCCGTGGCGTGGAAGGGGCAATCCCCTGCCCTCTCTGGAGCAAAAAAAAAAAAAGAAGCGAAAAAACATCTCGATGAAGGTAAAAATGATTATCCCCGCACACGCAAGTAGAAGAAGAAACGAAAAGAAAAAAGCAAAGGATATTTTTACGAGTGCTCAAACAGTGGTGATTACAGCACGAATGCACAAAGCATATGCACTGCACTCAACAGCAATGAAAGTGGCAAGGGAAATGAGGGATGGATGCCATCGTCTGGTGATTGAGTGCCGCGAAGGACGTTCTCCAGAATATCGCGATGATGTGACGTTTGGGATTCGGTTGCTTCCGTGAGGGACGTTTCATCGTCGCCACTGTCCATCTTCGACGTACTGGCATTAGATCCACCGCGGCCCCAAAATATTAGATTTTCAATTATTTTAGTTCCTTGCTCCACAATGGTCTCCACCTGCTTCTTTCCCACCGGCGTCGATTCAGCAGAGGAATCGATGTTGTCTCTCTTTACTCCAGCCACGTCAATTGCCGCATCCAGCGCCGCCTCCAGTGTGAGCGAGGTAGCATCCTTCGCACTCCCTGTGCATCCGCTGGCAGCGTTGCCCGCACGCTGCCCAATTTCCTCAGCATTCTTCAATGCGTCCTCCGCAGCCCTTAAAGCGGTAGATGAGTGAGCTGCAGCCAATTTCGCAAGGGCATCCGCTTTTGCTGCNGGTGTACTGTTCTTGATATCTTTTTTGTGTTATTGTTGTGGTTTATAATGGAGTCCGAGATCGACGAAGTGACAGCAGTTGTTTTTCACAGTTATTATAGGAAGCTGCGCTCCGTTTCTTTTACTCCACTTCTGGGGATTTGTTCTGCGATTGTATAACCGTCACTGTGTTTTTTGGTGCCGCGTCTTTTTTGTTGTTGGCAGTTGGAGTGCTTTGCAATACAATACATAACGTTATTTTTCTTCTTTGCACTCTGAGAAGCCGTCATTGCTCGACGTATGTAAAGTAATTTCGTTCACATGTTTTTTTTTTGCCGATTAGATGTAGCCGAGGCGTTTAACAAAACTATTTGATCGTTCCCTGCCTTTCACTGCATGCACTTTATCCAACTGAAAAATTCTACAGATTTATCGACAGCCCTCAATGCTTCCTGTACTAGTTTTTACGTTTTCTATCGAGATATCCGCAAGCAGTCCAGTCCACCTTTCTACTTGCTGTTGAATCAGTCGTATATTTCAGGACAATTAAGGAAGAGTCTAAAACTGATTTAGCTTAAGTTTGCGGTTTCGTGTGGTAATCCGAAAAGAGAGTTAGCACCATTTGTAGCCTACCGCCTTCATGCAACCGCATGAGATGCAGAGCGCGAGGACGATGATACGCAAGTCTTGATAGACTAACAGCACGATATCGATTCTATTGCTTAAGAAGATGAAAGTAAAAAAAAAATGGGAAAAGTGGAATAAATGAATAAAAAGCGTGTATGTATTTGGGGAGGGGTGGTGGGTGCACACACATACACAAAAATAGAGAGATTGAGTGAGAGAGCGAAAGAAAATACAGACGTCTGATACGTTCGTGTCAATGAGTTGTTTTCCAGCTCTTCACAGCTTCTTTAATAGGGGGGGAATGCATTAAGAAATGGTTCGGCCACTAAGAACAGCCGGCTAAGAGAAATCGAGTAGGGGGAAACGAAGCAGAGAGCAATTCGGCATATATATATATATATATATATATATATATATATGTGTGTTTTGCGTATAAAACCAGCAGTACATGTGCAAAAGGAAGAAGGCGCTGCGTAACACCTCTTGCACGTCGATTCAAGGAAGAAGAAGGAAAGAAACAAAAAAAACACCATCACCACCCCTTTGTTGCGCTACTTGACTGCACGAAAGGAACTCGGGGACGCAGGCCCCGCCAACTGAATGAAGAAAAAGCGGAGAACGTACCCGAAATCAGAGCCGCGAAGAGCACACACACAAAAAAAAAAGGGGGGGGGGGGGGGCGAAATGATAAGTGAGAGGAGAAATGACAAAAATGCGAGGGGTGAGCCGGATACGTTAACCAAAAGACAAACAAACAGAAGCACAATTAATGAACAGAACTACATCACAAAGATGCAAAGCACCCACCGTTCCCATCACAATAACCCACACGAAGAAAAAAAAATCAAAAAAAAAAGAAATAAAAACAAAACCTGTGAGATTAGATGCCACCCTTTCATTCCACGCACACCTTCAAGGTGCACGTGCGTGTACACAGACAATTCGTATATACATTTAAGGCAGAGAAAGGAAACAATAATGCGGACGAATAGAGAAAAAGAAGCTTTACGTGATGGGGAAACTTAGGTGAGGGCCCTTCACCCCCAATAGACAGAGACACACACACACACACACATATATATATATATATATATATATACGGACGCACAGTAGCGGAAGAAGAGAAATTAAAGACTTACAGGACACACACCCGTGGGCACCAACAAAATACAGAGGATAAAAGAACAGCCGCCATAAAAATCCAAAAAGGGCACATACACACATATTTGTCTTGTATATATGGGATTGAAATACATGACACTGGATGTGAACCTTCCCTCTCTTTCACACTCCTTTTTGCTCGTGACTAATTTTGCCTTTCCCTTCACATACATGAAGAGATAAGACATGTCGGTAGTGCCAGGTCAGTTCCTCAAGAACCGAGATAGAGATGTATATCAAATTACGTAAAAACTGTTTTCCAAAAGACCTACAGGATAGCGACTTGACTCATGTAACTTCCGTCACGAAACTTTTGAAGGGGGTTATATCCGTGCTTCTGGTGAAGCCCATCACTCTCACAGAGAGCGACTCCAGCTCGATCCTGCGGTTGAAAATGTAACAGAACGCCTGATTTCGTGATTCCGTCTTTTGGATTTTATCTCTGTTAGAGAACGAAACGCGAAACAAAGGCTCTAAGCGATCATTGTTGTGTGACAGAAGTCGTGAGGCGATACCCTTCTCCCAATCCCTGTTACTTAGGCAATTATGCGAGTTGTACTCAATCGACGGCAGGGTAATCTTCCTCTTGAGTGTGTGGTTGGTGGTGCTTGTCGAATCCGAAGTTTCGGCGTCGGGGCCGAGGCCCCCATTACTACGAAAGTACCTCCTTTTTCTCCCGTTGGAGACTTCGTCATTGCATTGGGGTAACTTCGATGCATCAATGCGCACCTTGTTGGCCACAGTAGACAGATTATTATTGAAGTGGTTTTCCACTTCATTAAAGGGGTACCGTGGTGCACCTTTGGAGTGCTGTTCGCTGATTGCCTCGGAGAATGAGGTAAGACAGAAGGAAACGCTGCTATGCAAGTGAGCGCTGGAGGCAAAAGACAGAGCATTCTCTTTGCGAGCTAAAATCTGGTAAAAAAGCCGCTTTGATGTTAGATACCCACGCCCAATTCGTTGCAAAAGTCTCGCGGCCTGAAGAAGAGATAGTTTCGCATGTTTCTTTAACAAGCGCCACCACCGGATGATAGTTTCTGCAGCATGTTTTCGGGTATGAAGGAGGAAGCATCGCGACGGAATTCGCCAAAGAGGTTTGAATGACTGATCTACTCGTGACATCTGCCTTTGCGTCGTGTGCCCGCTTGAGGTGGGAAGCAAAGCGGACGTGAATGATGATGAGTATAATAAATTAGATTCCAACGAGACCAAAGGCACAGAGCAGACAGACTCTCGCGTCGATTGCCTCGGTTTCAAGAGTGTCAAAGGCACTAAGACGTCGACAGCCGAGTGCTCGGATGACCAGAGTGGGTACGTTCGGGGTGGCTCGGGAATAGGTATTCCCTTTTTGCAGTCCAATGCCAACTGCATTCGACCCACCCCAGAGTGATCGTTAGAGTCCTTCACTGTGTCTTGTGTACATTGAATGCGAGGGGAGGCCACACTCTGCATTGAGTGATGTCGCAGAAGAACTGCGTTGTCCTGCTCTGGTCTCAGCCAGTCCATCGCTTCTCTGTATTCCGGGTCCGACTGCATCTGCATAGTTCCCACAGCAGTTTTCGGTTGAGGCCACGCACAGAATTTTAAACTTTTGTCGCCTCGTATAACGGCACTTCAGCCTGCAGAGACATTCATAGCAGTTTTGAAAAGAAAAGAAAGTGCATATGAGAGCAGATAGTATAAAATTATGCACGCAGGCGCACACAGACACAGAAAAAAAAAAGTAGAGAGAGAGGAATTGTTTTTCTCCATCTATAACACACACAAACACACACATGGAGAAATACAGAAATAGAGAATGGCGGGCGGCAACTAATGGAGGATCTATTTCCACAGAGCAAAAAAAAAAAAAATGCCTCTCCCCCTTTCACTCGCTTCTTGCGTGTCAACTGTAGCAAACTACAGATCCCGTCAAAGTTTGGTAGTTGCATCTCAGAATTCTTTCGTCATCTCGTCCAGTATAAGTCGCACAAGATTCCGTATGATAAGACCAACGTCATTGTAGTTCGCCAAATGAGTCAGCACCTGATGACGGATGTGGCGTGGCTTTACACCATTGCAGAGTTCGCGAATTTTCCGGTATTCTTCAGGGTGATTTCCTTTCAAAAAGCTAATGACATAGATGTCCCGCGGCTTCACCTGCACAAGATCCTGCAACGTGCGATAAAGCGCATCGCGGTGTGAAGCGCCATGCAGAATGGGTATGGGTCTTGTTGACAACTGACACCTGTCGACAAGTGCCGCGCAGTCACGCTGTAAATGATCTACGAGGGCGTCTGCCGCTCCACCGCACTCAGGGTCGTCATATGTAAGCAACACAACGAGGGTACGCCCCATCCCTACTGAAATCAAGCGACCTCACGCGTGTCTATTTTCCCGTCGCCCCAGATGCACACTTACCCCAACCAATTATTGACAAAAAAGACGCAAATGAAAAACAAACAGCGCAATGAGTTCTCTACATAGCACCGTACACAGTGCAGAAAAACAGGTACAAAAATTTTATACCGTCTTCCTTAAGAAATGAGCTCGTATACCAACAAAATAAGAAAGCAAAACACAGGAAAAAAAAAATGGAAACCGAAGATGCCAATTGTGCAGGTTAGAAGAGAGCGCCCATGCCGAAATCATCGTCATCCTCCTCCTCCTCGGGCTCCGCGGCGGCGGCGGCGGCAGCAGGGGCAGCTGCAGCAGCAGCCCCCGTGTCAGCAGCGCCGGAAGAGCCACCACCAAGTTTGCCTTCCAATGCAGCTGTGCGCAGATTCTTTCCGTCATATTCGTCAAACTCGTAGCTTGTGGCAACAGAAGCGCCAAGAAGCGTCTTGAACGCATCCACGATCATATGTGGTAGCGTCGCTGCAGTTGGGATGCCCGCACCGAGCGACATGGCTGCAACGTTGCTGATTCCCTCAAGCAGGTACTTCTCCACAATGCTATCAGTAATAGACAAGTCCTCGCGAAGAAAAAGCACGCCGCGGTCCCACACCGACTGCACTTCAACCTGGTAGTAAAACGGGGAAATGTTCAGCTTCTGGAGGAGAGTGGCTGTGGAGTTATCGACCTTGTCGCCGGGGCTCAGCACCTTCTTGTCACTGACAATCTCGACAGTACCCTTCGCGATCTTGGTTGCGATGTTCAGCGCCTGGAAGAAGGATGTCGCCTTGGGCTCCATGCCGGTGTTACCCGCAGGGATGATGACATCACACGGAGCGATGGCGCCAACGCGAGCAGGTGCCTGAACACGGTGACTGTCCAGCACAGTAGTGATCACCGAAATCTCCTCGTTGGTGAAGATAAGCCCCGTATTGCCGCTCAGCAAATTCCCGTCGATGCACTTCTGGTAGAAGAGCTTGTCGGACGCTGTTGCCTTCTTGCCCTCTGCGCGTCGCTCCACAATCTTCTTCTGCAAGGTTTTCTTTCCCATCACAAGCTCGGCCTTGCCACGGAGATCTCGCCTCACATCGTGCACTTGCTGCGATCGGACATTGTCCATCAAGCAGAAAAGCACACGGCTGTATTTGCTCAGGCACTCATTAAGGCGGTCTTCGTAGTCCTCCTTAGCCTGTGTGATAGATGGCATGGTGCGTAATTATTGACGCTCGGTTTCTGATGAATCGTGTGCATGTGTTAAAGCAGTAAAGAAGGAAAAAAAGACGCAAAGAAGGCGAATGCAGAGTTTGCACGAAACACGGCGCCGACATCCAGAATATAAAGGAAAAAAAAGAGGTGCAAAAGGTTTCTCGTTACACTTATTTTTCAAAAAATTAAAAAAAAGTAAAAAGAAATGTACGGTCCTCAATTGTGCAGGTTAGAAGAGAGCGCCCATGCCNCGGTTTCTGATGAATCGTGTGCATGTGTTAAAGCAGTAAAGAAGGAAAAAAAGACGCAAAGAAGGCGAATGCAGAGTTTGCACGAAACACGGCGCCGACATCCAGAATATAAAGGAAAAAAAGGGGGGCGCACAATGTATCATTGTTTTTTGTTAGTATCCAAGCACCATCCAGGAACAACATGTAGGGTCGACGATGCGGGGTAAAAAAAATGACAAAAAGGGGTAAAGAAAAGAGTAACAAGAATGAAGAAAAAAGCAAGGAAAAAAAAATCATGGACAGATCAGTAAAAAAAAAAAAAAACGTAATGAATACGTTCATCCCCACACCTTCCCGTTTTCAACAAAGCAAAAAAAGACCTTCGTCTATTTGCTGAACCACTTAAGCAAAAGCCCCATACCCTCCCGGATATGCAATGTACGCTTTCGAAACTTAATACGACTCGAACGCACCTTTGTCTCACGTTTCGGATGCTTCACAACTTCGACATTGTCAGAACCACCACTTTCCCAGACAATAGAACCCACTGAAAAAGCGATTGGTGCTTCGAATGGGGTTTCTGTTTTCGTCCTATCTCCACAACTGCTTACGCTACCACACCGTGGCGAGACTGGGTGACTAATCACCCTTGTTGAACAAGCGTCAGAAGTCGGGAGGGTCGGCATGATAGTTGCAGTCAACGTCAAATTTGGCGTATGCGGCTGAAGTGCAACGTTTCCATGGCAAGATAGTGAAGCATTGTTTTTCTCCTGACAATACGCATCAGCAAATTGGGAGTTCAAACTGCACTCGTCCTGAACAAATGAACCGCCTTGATCCTGAACAAAAGACTTTTTCACCTCAGTGTTTTGTCCACAAAAAAGTGTATCAATACTATAAACATCATCAGAAAAATTTTCGTTGTTATCGATGTCAGTTCTTCCCTCAGGTTCATCTGAATCATCGTCGCTAGCAATATCAAAATGAAATTCTTCGTCCTGAAACCCCCTGCATTTCGTGATTCGCGTCGAATTTGGTGAGGGTGAGGGAGACTTAACACTTTTGAGGTTCCTACTGTTCTCACTTTGGTCGAAGTTGCTAACTTGAGAACACCGAATTTTAGAATGTGACGAATTTAAATCAGTGCTTTCCTCCTGCGAGATAAGAAGATCCTCCTCTGTCGAGTCTAGAACTGCGTAATCCTGAGAAAAAAAGGGGTGCTGCAGCAACTCTTCAACGGTCATCCGGTCATCAGGATCTACCTGTAAGCAACAGCGGATAAAATTCTGCGCGAGCGGCGACAAATGAGAGGGAATTTCGGGAGATTGTGAAGCACTCGCAATGGCGTACGCAATACCCTGAATGTTTATTTTTGACGGAAAATCCCATGGAAGCCCCGAGTCATTTGTCATCTCAAGACAGAGACAACCAACAGCCCAAACATCCGACTTCGCTGTGGCTGGTTCACCGCGACAAACCTCTGGTGCCATCCAGAGCGGTGTGCCCCCACCACCCAGTGTGTGGCTGGGTTGGTTCAAAATCTTGCAGCACCCAAAATCGGCAATTTTCGCAGATCCTTTTTCATCCAGAAGAACATTCGCACCCTTAATATCACGGTGGATAATCTCGTGATTATGAAGGTGTTGTAGCCCCATCAAAACCATTTTGGTGTACCTCTGCATGACTGCCTCCTTAAACCTCCCTACTGAAGAGCGTAGAGACTGAATACTACCACCGCTAAGATATTCCATGATGATGTAGTAATGCTGGTGGCTGTGCATTGAGCCAAGATAACGAACGCAGTGAGAATGTGGGGGGAGACTACTCAGAACACGTATTTCCTTGTCAATTCCTCCAGCATTCGTCTCCAGCTTCATTTTTTTCACTGCAGCAAGTGAGCCATCGCAGAGTATAGCCTGATAAACTGTCCCAGAGCCACCAGATCCAAGAACCTTTCCTCGCTGAAACCGCAGTGGAAAGCGACTTCTTCGTCCAAAGAGATCATCCACTGCATTCCGGCTGCTGTGCACAGTGGCCATCACCCACGCGTTAGAGGCTGGCGAATTGATGCTCATGCTGCTACTGCGTGCTGTTGATAGCCCCATCCCACTCTCTGCGCACCACCCCGAACCTCTAGCGCTCACTTCCCCTTTAAAGGGTGTGATATGTCGTGTGCTTGTAGGACGGCTCGAGGTGCTCGGCATTGACGCTGAAGATTCATACATATCCATGGTACCCATGCCCCCTGTCGTAAATATACGACGATATACAAGCGGTGGAAGCGCAGGGAAGCTTGGAATTCCAGATGATGCTGAGAACTGTGGCCAACTCGAAGAAACAAAGGTTCCCATAATATCGTACGGGTCACAGGTATTGCGACACTCAGAGTCATCCTTCAGCGGAATGCAGGGCGGCTCGGTATGCGTCAGCATAAACATCAGCAGCTCTTGTACAAACGGTAAGAGGGAAGCCAGACTCTGTGCTTTTTATCGTTGCTCCCCACTCTTTCACCTATTTACGCACACACACACACACACACACACACTGTTTCTCACTCGCTTCTTGTTGTTAATGCTGTTGTACTTTTTGGCTTCTTTGAGCACTTACCCCACCTTCCTGCTTTTTTTTTTGCTTTTACTCGTTTGCGTCTTTCAAGGGGTTCTCAAAACTACTCACACGTCGGTAAAGCCAGAAATCCCTACGTCAGCTTAAGTGCAAAAAGATTGAGTAAAAGGGAAACATCGAGAACATCAACAAAAAGGCAAACAGTATCGACTTCCGAATCAGCTGGGCTTCTTCCTTTTCACACACTTTTGACAACAACAAAAAAGCAGAAACCAAATATATTTACAATGACCCAATGAAGTCGTGCACCTTCCATCGAGCTCTACTCCTTCACACTGGGGAAGCACAACCAGTAATCAGGCGTGCTCGCAATACAAGTGGTGTGTGGGTTTTAAAAAACTGTAAAGGGGCAATTCTGAGGGGTGTCTCCACCCTGAAGATCCCCCGGCGAGGAGGAAATCAGAAGCGGCGAGTGGGATGACAAAATAAAAATTCACCCCCTCCGAAAAGACCACAAACAGCTGCGCACTCCCTCATTGATAAAAGAAAAAAAAACAATAAAGTGACGGAAGGAGGAATAAAAAGAAAAACAATGAAACAGATAAGGTAAAACCACATCGTCTCGGTCGACATTTTCACAGAATCCAAAAACAGAAGAAAAAGCAAGAATATACGATTGCAATTTCGTCCTCTTGCGACAAGAATAGTATCATACCTTTCTATCCTCGTAGATTAATAAAAAAAGGGAGGGGAAAAGTTTTCTGCTGAAACTCTAAAGGAAAATAATTCATAGTAGTCTGATTTTGGACATGGTGAGTCCTTCAAGCGTTTTGATCCACAGTTCATTACTAACGAAAAAAAAAAAAAATGAAAGCGCCTTTAGGCCGCCTCCCGCACGAGGTGGTTGGGAATTGGGGAGAGCAGGTTTTCAGGAAACTCACGTTTAGAGAAAAACTTTATTGTTGAAAAGAGAAAAGCGGTAGGTGTAAGAAGACAGTAGTCAGGTGATATCATTCCTCTCGCAAGCTCTCAGAAAAAAGGTGCTGAACAGAACCCCAGTTCCACTCGCGCAAAAAGTAATAAAGATGGTGTCGGGTGGGCCGTTCAGAACATACACCTTTACCACACGTTCAAGACTATATATATATATATATGTGTGTATATATGTGTATATATTGATGCTCCGCCGATCGTTCAGTATAAAATGAGAGGCGAGTGTGGGAGCCGTTCATATCGCAGTCTCCCAGACAAAGTTGTACATGTATACATTCACTTCCTGATTTCTAGAATAGTCTAGCCCACTTTTCTCCTTGAGAAAAAGGTAGAAAAACGTTATGTCATGTTGTTCACGAATAGACGAGG
>JASANU010000912.1:0-257695 GCA_030849675.1 Trypanosoma platydactyli
GCGCACAGACCTCCGGCGAAGCCGCCACGGAGACGCACACGGCACAGTTGCCCCCGTTGCCACCGGGGAATGCAGGGGATGAAAAAGCAGGGTAATGCAGCACAGGGGAGGGGGATGGGTGGCTGTTGGTCGGTCTCCGCTGCGCATGAATCGCCCCGGGCACTGGAAGGCCAGCGGGACGGGATTAATACAGCGTCGGCAAAAGGAGCTCTGGTGTCATAGCAGATCTTGGAATAGCAGTCAATTGGGTCCTCGTCACAGTGCATCTCCCGGTAACGGAAAAAAATTGCGCTTGTAATCACGACGGTGAGCAGAGAGTGACGGCGAGGGTGCCGGTGGAGATCAGACGCTCAATGTTCAAGACGTGTTTTCAAGCAGACGAGGGTCTCAGAGTCAGCGATCCATCGGTGTTTCATCAGGTGCCGTGCACAGGAGGTGCGCGTGAGCCGACGCCGCCATTCGCGAGAGAGGAAGCCCAAGAGCGGCGGCGCGTCGTCAGGGTGTAGTGGTTTGTGTGGCTGGTTGTCTCATTACAAGCCGCGTGTTGGACGCGTTGGCTGACAATGTCTACGACGTGTCAGTTGCGCGTGATGCTTCGGCACGCATGGGGTCAGATGTCATATTGTCTTGCTTCTTGATATTTGGAAAACACCCTTCATAAAGTCATATGAGCAGCAGAGCGCATGCGCATTAGGATGCACTCATGCAGTGCGTCGGGTGCTTGATGAGACACCGCCCCCAGAGAGGACGCGCACAACTCAAGAGGGAGGAGGAAGAGGCGCCGTGCAAGATGCACCGCGCCGCACGCACAAACACACACACACACGCACTCATCAGTGCCCGCCAGCATGTCCAACCACCTCAGTTTTGCAAATCCTGCTGCGCTGGTGCACCATCACGCGTGCCGCCCACAGAATCCCGCGGCCTGCTTTCGCCAGAGCCGCACCCGGTGCAGCCACACACCGCGCACCCATTGAAGCGCTGGGCACGGCGCACTTCCACCGGCACGCGGCAGACGCACGTGCCTTCGCGTTCATGACCCACAGAACCACGCTGCTCGCTCTTGTCACGACGCGCATACTTGCCCACCATCCGCGCTGCTGCACTCGCCGTGCCAGGAACGCAGCAGGCGGTGCAGCATAGCCGCTCATACCCGGGAATCGCCCACCGCCGAACAAGTCCGCTGTCAACAAAGTTCATCTTGCAGCAGTACTGCAAAACCTCATCAGACACCGTCTTCTCACGACAGCAGACGTTAAATACGTAGCGGGTGCGCTCCCGGTTGATTCGAGCAACCCTCCAAAGCGGCGGCACAGATGCTCCAACCGTCCTGCCGCCACATGCAGTGGCACCGGAGTCGCCGTCCACCGCCACATGGCCTCCCTTCCGGTTTCCTTTACCGGCAGGATGCCCAGACAGCGATGGATCATCCGATAGGGCAAGGCGCATCTCTTCGTCATACTCCTCGAGCTTATCGCTGATGAGCTCAAAGCCCGCGGGGGGCCGTTTCATCCCTGGTCTAATTTTGGGCATTGCCTAGTGAGCAATGCCAGAAAGAGTCTTAACTAATATCCGCGTGGTGTATTTGCCTCGAGGGAAACATCGAGAGTCGGGGAAAAGGGCAGCACGTGGTGCGCAACAGAAGGGCGGCAGCATGTCCATTTGCACGCCACGGGATGCCACGACAGTCTGCGAGGGTCAAACCTCCAGACACGAGAAAAAACCTCCGCACCTGTCACCCCATCAAGCGCGAGGAAAGAAAAGCAGCAAAACAGAAAAGAAGAAAAACCAACTCATTCCCCCGATGTTCTGCAGAGAAGTTCACGCCACGTTTCCACACATGGGGTCCCATTCGCAGCACAGGCAGTGGGTTCCGCAACACATGGTGCGGCGACTTGCCACATCGTTATTTTTATCGGACAGTGGGCGATGAGCGCATGTATACGCCACCCACGAGGAAGAAAAAAACAAATCAGTCGCGGGTGCCATGCAAATTTTAAGTGCACCGCGGCCGCATCAGAAGAGCCAAACAAAACACAATCTCACTAGACGTATTCATGCGTATTACTTCTCCGCGCTTGGCGTGGATTATACCTCAACAATCGCTGTGTCCCACTAGCACATCACGGGACCGAGATTGTCAAAGTGGCGGCAAACAAAAGCGCAAGCGATGCGGAAATAGAACCTGCCGCGCCGTCGTCACTGGACTCCATTTCACCGATCCCTTTCACTGCCCCAGCTGAGACCCAAGCCTGAAGAACTTCCTCCAGTTTGCTCTTCGCAGAGCCGTCACCGCCTGACGCATTCGCTTTATGCGATGTTGGCGCACTCCCGCCATTTACATTTGATCCCTCCCTTGGACCCGTGCCACCGCCACCATTTAAACCAGGTTCCTTCGTTGGACCCGTGCCACCGCCACCATTTAAACCAGGTTCCTTCGTTGGACCCGTGCCACCGCCACCATTTAAACGAGGTTCCTTCGTTGGACCCGTGCCACCGCCACCATTTAAACGAGGTTCCTTCGTTGGACTCGTGCCACCGCCACCATTTAAACCAGGTTTCTTCGTTGGACCCGTGCCGTCTGGTTTCTTGATGCGGCTGCTTCCGTCAAAGGCAATGGTGCACAGTTCATCGTACTTTGGGCACACAATGCGGCCGCTTGAAAACGTCTTCGTCGGTGTGATGAAGCCACCCTCAGGGCATGGGTACCACTGGTTGTCGTCACGGTAGCGTACCAGCAGGCTTTTGTTCACACACCGAATCTCTGCACAGATGTCGCCAACGGCAACACCGTTACTTATCAGCGAGTCCCCTTGCAGGCACATTGAATCCGGCCCGAAGCGACTCGATAAAACGCTGTTGGGGTCCCCGGTAATGCACTGCAACTCATCGTCTTTAACGATGAAGGGACAGTAGTC
Source organism: Trypanosoma platydactyli (assembly GCA_030849675.1). NCBI lineage: Eukaryota > Euglenozoa > Kinetoplastea > Trypanosomatida > Trypanosomatidae > Trypanosoma > Trypanosoma platydactyli. The sequence goes on from JASANU010000912.1 coordinate 2,919, forward strand.
CATCAGCTGTTGACTGTCCCCGCTCTTCTTTGTGTCCGAAAAGTACTGGTACTGAGGTGGAAGTGCGACACCATACGTAAGCAATCTACATGTTCCCATCCCAAGGCGGTCCGACGTGCAAACATACGTTTGCTTCCATTCGGTGCAGAACATGCCCGGGTACTTGGTGACGCCGTCCTTCACGCATTTCTCGGTCAGCAGGTCGCAGCCCGAGTTCTTGCCCCAGCTCATCGGTTCCTCCATTCCCCAATTCGCGCGGTAAAAACCCAAATCCTCAAAAGCAGCCATCGTCAGCGCAGTGTAGAAGCCGAAAGAGATGACGCCAGCCATCAGCTCGTCCTTCGCGTTGCGCCGCTCCCAGTGTGAGAGTGCGGTTCCATTGCCTCCCTCGTCCTCGAGCTCCATACCGGGGGTGGTGGGGCAGTTGTAGTGCTCTCTCGCCTTCTCCACCACCTTGGAGGAGTTCACCCAAACGACTGACCCTTCCTTACCCCGCACCCCTGTCTTCGTGAGCAGCATGGTGTACTTTTTAAACATTTTAAACTCGAAGCCGAAAGCGTGTGCCATCTCGTGTGCAGCGGTTCGAACAACTCTTGACGACGACGAGATCATGTCGGGTGCAAAGTTCATGGCGCCACCCGCGGGGCGGCCGTCTTCCAACACGAAGCACGGAGTGGCCCACGCGACCACCCCGGGGTGCGGACACGGACCGGCGGCGACGTACAAGACGGTGTCGTAGTCGACGATTCCGGGATTGTGGTGGGCTGCGGGAACGGTGAAAGGATGACAATAGTGTTCTTTCGCAAAAGTTGGCACCTTCAATCCACCAGTAGTCGGTCGCACGAGTAACCGATCCGTGTGAAGCTTCAACGCTCTCGGGACGCTCCGCTTAAGGAGAATGTCTCTCTTCGATGGAGTGAGGAATTGGTCACGGCTTGTGCATTTCACAACGGTACCTTCAAAAGTGGGGCGATCGTCTAGTAACGCGCTGCAGTACTTTTTTGGGTCGTAGAGGTCCGCGGTTGACAGAAGGATGCGGATGGGCGCCCATTTGTCCGGTGTGGCTGCGGTGTGCGCCCGCCTTCCCCCAGCATCCGACCGCGGCACCTCATGCACCACAGGGAGCGGGTGGTTGCTGCCCCTCTTCCCGATCTCGGTGAAGCCGCAGTGGTGTTCGGCGGTGGCGAGAGACACGCTGGCGCACCACAGAAGCAGCAGTAGTGCAGCGCAACGAGGAGGGCGCATCATTGCCCGTGTGCTTCCTTTTCTCTGGTTGACGAGCAGGCGAAAGACTCCTTGACGGCAAAGCAACAGTGGGAAGAGACGGGAGAAAAATGGTGCGCACAGACCTCCGGCGAAGCCGCCACGGAGACGCACACGGCACAGTTGCCCCCGTTGCCACCGGGGAATGCAGGGAGTGAAAAAGCAGGGTAATGCAATAGAATAGTGTGTTGATTGGATGGAATGTTATTATGTATGTTTTACCTTTCTTGTAGTTCAGAAAGTGAAAAGCAGTGCTATTTTGTTGTTGTTTGACCGTAGCTTTCGTGATGGATGTAGTTATTGGAGTGAAAGAAAGCGAGAAGTGCGGCATGTAATGAGTCCCGGACTCCTTTTGTTTTTTTTTTTGTCGAGAATTTGGATGACTTTTAGTACAATCACCGATGCTCGCATTGCTTTTTTTTTTTTTGTTTTCTTTTCCCCCGCTTCGTGTCTCATGTCTTTTTTACATGCGGGGAAAATGTTTTTTTTTTTTGTATTTCTTTGCATTGCGGTGCGCGTGCCATTGGCCCACAGCATCACCCCCTCCCCTCAGCAGCAGCAATTGGGACAATTGTCACACAACAGCAACAAGACAGCGGGTTGGTCAACAAACGAAGCAGTACGACCACTACAGAGAAAATCTACACACGGAGTTTCTGTTGCACACGCACACATTTCCTCTTTCTCGCATCCCTGTTTCTTTCTCCATCTACCTTGTCGCCCTCTTTCTTTTTGCACAACCTTGTGGCCGCGGCAGAATCATCACCGTTACACCAGTTACATTGCATATATATATATATATATATATATATATGTATATATATGCTCTACAGACACATGCGTGTGTAACTACTTTTCACCAATATTGAAAAAAAAAAGAAACTTTAAAGCTTTTCTAATGGTACACAGAACACGAGAGAAGAACCATGAATGATTTATGGTATCTAGTTCCACTCTACAAATGTTGTACAACTCACCCATCGGATCAAAGAAACAAACAGGAAGATAAATGAAGAGAAAATGCTTGCTGTACACAATCATTCCCTTGCCTTGTCACTTCAATGCAAGCACATAAACGCTCATACGCGGTCCCCCTAACTTTTCCTTTTTTGGGTGGTGGTGGTGTTTGTATTTGTCTTCGTTATCGTGCTTCACCACCTCGCTACGGCACAAGTGGTTGTGTGCGTGTGTGTTTTCTTCGATTGAAGTGGAACTCCACATGAAATCGATCAGAAAAAAAAAAGGGAGTGAGGGAAGATGACAGTTACATGAGAGAACAACAGAGAGAGTTCTTTGTAGCTTCTCGCGGTGCGGGTAAAGCGAACTTCATTGCCGGCACATGTTCCGCCTTATGCGCTGCCTTTTCAACGGCCGATAAGGTCAGGTCGAGAAGCTGCAGCAGGCTTGGTGGGGGCCCAGATGCCATCGCTTCTCTCGCACGAACAATGATATTGCCAATTAGTACATTGAGCTGCCCATGTATACATGCGAGCGTACGCTCGAGATGCGTTGCCGTACTTAAGTCTAAGGTGATACCAAGACACATTTTTTGCAATTGCTGCTCTGCTTCAATACGAAGTTCTCGTTCTCTCTGCAATTCTCGTATCAGCATTTGGGAGGACGCACCTCCGTTGTTCTCTACATCTAACACATCACCTGGCACTGCCTTTAAACTGCTGAGAGTGTAACCAAGCTCGTCTGGTTCTGAAAGGGCAGAGCAGAACCCATCGTCTCCGTCCGAACCCGCACAAAAGCCGTGCGAGCGTCTGGAGGAGCAGAGAGACATCGGTTCAGGCGGGCTACTCCTACGTCTATAGTGTCGTGAGATCAACGGTGGGGTGTTCATGGCACCATCAACTGAAGTGATGGCCGCCAGACTACGGCGGTGTAGTGCAGCCCACTCATCAGTGCTCATAACGAACGGTGCCATTTGCCACAGCGGTCGCGTATAGGATTCATCCAGGAGCAAGTAGCTTGTCTTGAGATACCAGTGGCGGAGAACTGCATCTGCAAAGACGTCAGGACCGTCGATCGACTTGTTGCGACCGCCAACCTCTTGCGGCAACACGGAAGGGTCTACATAGTTTTGAATCTCAGCACGTGTAACCATCCGAACGATGCGCTTTGCCTCGGTCATCTTCTCTGAAAAGGACTCCTTAATTCCCTGCCTTACATCCCACGATGCTTCAAAGATGAGTATCAACCCGATAAGACAGGGGTAATACTTTGTGATCACATTAGAAAGGATGCTCATGTTCACAAGTACTGAATGATTAGCGTGCCAAGTGGAGTTTTCCTCATTTGCGATAACAATAAATTCCTGCCTTTGATCGTGTTTTGTAGGTGGAATTTTGTCGGTCCTCTGCCTGTTATAAGACGACAACAGTGAGTGCGAGGAATATGCCAGCATGTATTCCATCACGATTATGACAAGACGCTGTATGTCCTGAACATCGAGAGCCGGTTGCGTGAAGCGCTGTGCGCTCAGGTACAGCACTGGCCGGCCCAGAACGTCGCGGCCAATTATCGAGATTGCCCCGCTGCGGAGGGCTGCTAACACGGGGGCAGTGACACGCACAGACGGCAGGCTTTCCTCCAGGTAACGTCGCTGCTTCAGTAGTGTCAGTGCCTCGGAAACGGAGAAATGCGCCGCCATCAGACATCGCCTGAGAAACGCGTCCGCTGATGCATCCGGGGCGGTGGACACCGGGTATTCAAGCACTCGCTTAAGTTCCAGCAACAACTGATTCTCCCGGGTGAGTATTTCGGCAGCGCCGCTACCCACATCACACGCCACACGTTCAGTCGATGCACCGCCTAAAGACATGTCTGCGCGAAAGGGCAGCAAAGAAACAAACACCCCCCCTCCCGCCCCCTTTTTTTTTTTCTCCTTCCTCCTTTTCCTTTTCCTTCTCCCCTCCACCCCCCTGCCCCCGCTTGCATAAAAGACATGAGAAGAAAGGCCGAAAGAATAACAAAATGCCCCCGTCCAAAACAACAAAAACAACTACACTTGTGCGTCAGGTGTAACACACACACACGCACACATCAGCTGTGTATTCGTAGAGGTGTTAGTCGTGTTACGCAACTCCAGAGGTACAGTTGGGACACAGCAGCATTAGCAGGAGCCCCCCCCCCCAAAAAAAAAAAAGATCTCATCATCCTTTCGCATCCAACCACACACACATCACGCCAAACAAAGAGAACAAAAATACAAACAATGAGACGACATGCCACCTCTTCTCAGCTTCACATGTTTATTCATCCAGGAGCACGCTGTACATATGACGAAGCGTGAAGTAGAAACAAGAACCCAATCCCATCCAGCTACTATACCCACAGTATTTCATGCGCCGATGCAGCTTGAACTGCTGCATCGATGAGAGCATCCACACCCACGAAGCCACCATCTCCAGCTGAAACACCTTTCTTTCCTGCAGGTTCATTTCTGCTGCTACTTGACGACGTTTTTCCGCGTCTTCCATGTGAAACACCTTGCGCACCTGCATATTAAGAAGAAATGTAGTGCCGGCTGCCCACATGGAAAGGCTTGTGAGCGCCGTACCTTGACCGTGGATGTGCAGAAGGCCACTGAAGGTGTAGGTACAGAGCGCCAAGAAGACATCCGCCATCTTGTGGCGCGTGTTGCTCCGCAAAAAGGAACTCCACTCCTTCTCTAATTCCAGCCGCTGCTCCGCACCCTCCACAATGTTGCGAATATCACTATCATTAAGAGCCGTGCTCCTCGTGACATCACTGTCAGACTTTGTCGTGACCTTCGTTCCAGTTGCAGTTATTGACATCATGCAATGATGAAGGAAACGCGTCCCAAACAAACAAACAACGACAAAGAAGCGCTTTTCGCTCGGTTCTCTCTTTCACTTTTTTTTTTTATTTTGCAGTTGTTATTGTTGTTTCTCCTTTAGAGCTTCGCTTGCAATTAACGAAAAATGCGCCTAATGTGATGATGAATGGCCCCCTCTTTGGTGCCGTCTAGTGAGAAGGATTACGTAAGGGGAAGGGTAAAGAAGAGGAGGAAATAAATACAATAGAAAATATCACGGGTCTTATTTCGCCGCCACCACCGCCTCCTCCCTTAGCGCAGCCAGTTACTCCGTCAAAGCACCTGCTACAATAAATGAATGAGATTTGAGACGGAGATCAAAACACTCCGACCAATAACAACAACAGCAACCAGAAAGTAAAAAAAAAAAGTACACGGTGTACGTACCCACAAACATACCTACACGTATGCAGGCATCACAGACTCTGGTCTATTCATCCAGGGCAGGCGGCCACAGTAGCACCACACAGCGGAGTAGGGAGTACGGGCAGGAAACGATTTTCCATTCCCCCCTTTTTTTTTTCTTGCTTATTCACTCTATGATTGGGAATTAGGAGTGCCCAGTAGCACATCTAAAGCGTATGTAAAGATCCACAAAAGAGAAAAAGAAAAAAAAAAAACATCTTTCTCAGCGCGGATGAAGTTGTGCCCACCGTTCTTCTTGACCCTTCAGATATTGCTGCCATCGCTGCGCCTCATTGACAAAGCGCCCACACTCCATATCAATATCCTCACGCAGCTGCTGCAATGCAGCTGCACGAGCAGCATCCGAAACTGAGGGAGTGATCCAGTTTGAGGAAGGCCGAGGTGTATCCTTCAATCTCCCTGAAAGGTCTTGCTGTTGTGGTACGGGCGCAGACGTACTCCCAGCCGTTGGAGAAGAGAACACGTGGTATTGGCCGGATGTGGGAGATGCAAAAGACATGCTACTGTGCGGTGTGGCAGTTTCTATGCAACAAGATGGCCGTGAGCCACTGAGAGAGGAGAGCCGCACAGTAGTTGTGTCCACTGGTGGTAGCGGTTGGGATTGAGGAGGGGCACTGGAGGATGCAATGTTCACAACAGTCTGTTGTGCTTCAGTTCTCAGTCGATCGATGTACGCCTGCAGCCCTGCCAATCGATGTGCGCTGAATTCCTCTTGTTCCGCAGTAGCAGCGCACCGCAATTTCCGGAGACGTAACTCATCATCAACCTTCGAATCCCTACAATCCCCTGAATCCTCGACACAGGGCGGTTGCAACGCTTGCTTGAGTTCCACTAGTTTTTTCTCCTGTTCGTTCTGTACCTTTCGCACTGCCACAAGCTCCTCCTCCTTTGCGCGCAGGAGAGCAAGTGCCCTCGACAATTCGCTCTCTCTGCCCTGTTTCTGCTGGCTGGGTGGCCCGGGGATAGCTGCTCCAACAGCGTTCACATAACCCGATTCTTTCGCAGCGGCAAGTTCGGCCTCAAGTTCTCTGCACTGTGATTCTGCGACAGCTACCCGCTGTAATTCCGCTTCCCTGGACAGCAACACGTGCTGCAGGAGGGTGCGATGCTGTGGATCTAAAGTGGAACCAAAGTACTTGTCTACCCACGCCTGCATGGTTCCGTCCATTGTACATGGTATGGCTTCCTCAGAGGGTTTCGGCGCTGAAGGAATGGTTGCTGTTGCTGAAACCACGTTTAGTGAAGGATGTGGTGCAGTAGGATTCGACGGAAGCATCCCTGATAACACTACTGAAGCTTCCTTGGGGAGATTCGATTTTGGCTCCGTTTGCTTCTCGCCGTTCATCTCGTATGCGGCCATTACTCCTAGAGGAAAACGTGGCGAATTCATTGGAAGCGTCGCCGTGGTGCGAATCGCCGGTGGAAGAGGAAGCGGTGGTGGTGGTAGAGGTGAAGACGGTGAGTATTGCTTCACCTCCCCTGCCTGTGCTGCAACCGGTAACTTGGCCTCTTCTGGTTGGGTAACGACTTCATAGAGCGCCTCTAGCATTTCGTGATCATCATGGCGGAGACGGGTCAGCAGCATCACAATCTCGGCGTGCTTTTGAGACCGCAATAATTCTTCTTCTGCTTCGCGATACAGTTGTTCTTCCTCTAGTTTCTGCTGGTCTAAACCACGCACATACGCGTCGGCCTTCTCCAGTAACAATTTTTCTCGCAGTGCATTAATTACATCAGTAGATGTGGGTTCTTCTGCAGGTGTGGTAGCAGCGAGAGCAGTTTTCCCTTCCGGGGCTGACACTTGTGGAGGTTGCATCTGGCGGTTCGTTGTTGAGACTGAAGGCTCCTCAATTCTAAGAGCTGTAGACCGTTCATCTATCGGTTGAGTGGTGGTTCCATGGACGGGGACCCGAAAGGGATCACCATCAACAGCGGGAGGATTTTTTAGTGTTATATCGGATGGCATATCGACAGGACCTATCGGTGTCTGTGTCGCTGTTTCTTGCTTCGCCAGAGCAGTATGTACAGAAGAAACAGCTGTGGTGGTGGTGGGGATGGCGCTATCGGAGATGATCGGGGGCCGCTGGTATGTGGCCCCTCTCACCAAAAAGGCTGCCGCCTGCTGCTGCACCCGCTCTGCATCCGTGTGAGATTGCACCGCAAGGGATTGTACTCCACTTTCTAAGGGTATCCCCGGTGGGGCTTGATGGTAATGTTGCTGCTGTATGTGAGAGGGGGGTGCTGGACCTAATGTTCCCGTGAACATAAGCGGTGCATGCTGTTGGCTGACGTGCGAGCCCAAGGTTGTGCCGTAATGTGTCGGTTGCAGCATTGGTTGCGTTCGGCCAGAATTGTTCTCTGCTCCATTGCTCATTTCGCCAACGTGGGGTGATTTGGGTGACGATGGCGCCATGCCTTCGTGACGAAAAAACGAGGAAAGCATCAAGGATGCCCTCGCTGGGCGGAAGGGAATGTCTCGCCGAGCTGTCGCCTGCATAGAAGCTTCAGAAAACGCCTCTCGGACTACCTCGTCTCTGGGATTTGGAGGAGGAGACTCGTCAGCGGGCGTATTCACCGATCTACCACCCTGCGCTCCTGCAGCTGCACGAGGTGGACTCGAGCGCCTCGCACACGGTTCCGCCGCCATCGTGCTGTCAGCTGGCGCTCTCGGCGGGTGAAGCAAGTGGTGAAATCCATGGCAGCAAGAACAGCAACAGGGGATGCTTCGACGATGGTCAGTGCCCCCGCTGGTAACATCGACCTCCACCCCCTCCACCCGCTGCAGCAGCCATGACTGCAGGGAAGCGCCAAGCGGGAAGAGCGAGGCGGGGTTGTGGCCACGGTCACCCGGCGGCTTCGGCGAGCAACTGCAGATATTCCCTCTCTTACACCCGCTGGCCGATCTGCCGCAGGACTCCATGCGGTGCTGCAGTCGCCGAAACGCCGCCGCATCCATCCTCGCCGACAGCAAAGGAAGAAAACAAGCGCCGCTCTCGCCTATACCCAAGCAAACAAGAGAGCAGGAGGTGCGGAAGTTTAAAAACCCCACTCGCTTGATGCCACCACTCTACAGACGGAGAATTCACACCAACACTTTTATCGGTAATATTTCTTCCTTTTCTTCCCACACCCCTACCGCGAACTCCTCAGGTCTTCTTGAAATTCCACCACCTCCCCCCGCCACCAAAATGTATTTTCCCTGTACGCGTCCGAAGCAGCAAACAAGAAACGAGAGAAAAGAGGGGGAAAACAGGTAATAACAAGACGGGCAGATAATGCACGATTCTATCATAAATGTGCATACAATCATATAATATATATATATCCTTGATGTCAGAGACTTACGAGAGTAATGTAAGAGATGATCAGGGAGTGAGTTTCTTCAGTTGACCTCGTCTAGTGAGTTTCCAATAGAATACGAATAGTACTAACCTGCAGTTATTGCGCCACCTTGCTCCGTGCTGTTGTCGCCTTTTTTAAAACGTCGTCTGTGTTCATTGCCTCAGGAAGAATCACGAGGCGTATGGTGTTGCCACGCACCATGTACGTTTCTGCCTGGATAGGATTTTTCCCCTTAGCTGTGATCTTCACGTGGCGCATGTGCGTATTCATGCTTGAGTCCACAAACGTAATTTCACCCGACACGACGGATGAGTTGAGAAGTTCAATTTCCACGAGGGTTCCACGAAGCTGCTGTAGAAACCCGATCAGCGTCGTTGTCTCTGCAGCAGGCATGATGACCAGCCAGTATGTCTGTGCGGTATCGTCTTGTGTTGTTTGAGTGCGGCTTCGTCTAGAGGAATCAATTAACCGCCTTTCTTCTGATACTTTAGCGCTTCGGCAGGAGCCCCCCCCCTCCAAAAAACAAAAAAAACAAAAACAACAACAACAACAACAAAGGGGAAAAAACAAAAGGAATGTGGCTGCATCATGAAGGGGGCAGGAACACCAAAAAGAGTGCGAAGCAAAACACCAGCAAATATGAGACTCAGCTGGAAATGGAGGCTGCAGCCTTAGAGGGTGAAGGCGTACAAACACCCCATGAGCAGACAGGAGGAGAGTTCCACGCGCCTGCCATCTGTGCGTAAATAGTAAGTATATATATACATATATATATATATATGTATATACGTGTACATGTGCGTCTGAGTGTGTTCAAAACAGCAACGAAGGAAAGGACGAGAGATGCGGATGCGATCAGGTTACAAGGAGTGATGTGGTGTGGGGGGAGGGGGGGGACGGAACAACAACAACAGCTGGCAGTACCGACACAAGACAATGCGACGCAACGGCAGAGCGTCCGACGGACAAGAGAAAAATAAATAAATAAACAAAAAAAAGAAACAAAGGCAGAGAGAGAGAAAGAGAGAAAAAAAAAGCGAAAAACAAGAGGACACACTCACACGCATACGCACAACAACAGCAGCAGGAGGGGAGGAGTGCAATTTTTTGTTTACGCCTCCTCCTCTTGCATCTTTACTACATGTCTTCGTTTGATTCCTAAGAATAATAATAATAATAAGCGTCCCTCTCCTCCCCTCCCTCCTCATCAATACGCGTGTACACGCGAATACTCACACACAAGCCACACAAATGGTGCACCTGCAAAGGAAACGAAAAAAAAAAACACGTGCTTGCTTCTGCAGCCAGAGACACTCGTCTCCCCATCGACTTGTGTGTGTGTGTGTATAAGTGGTTTTTAATATATATATATATATATGTATATATATTGTTTTTTTTCGCTGACTACAAAATTCATTAATGCACGTATCATAAGAAATCTCCCCCCCCCCCCCTTTAAAAAAATTTTTTTTAATTGTTCTACTATTCCATCCTGAAACACTCGCACACACGTAGATAAATACATATGATATATGCGTCTTTAATACAAGTTCCAGCAAAATAATGCAGATAAAAAAAAACGTGAGTGGGACTACAAGTTCCGCACATCCTCATTTCTTGTGAGTTCCAGCGAGTCACATTGCACATTCTCCGTATTATCTAAACTGCCACGCGACGACGAGGGACGCCGCCGCGAGGTACCACTCAATAACGAGCGCAGCATATCGAGGCCAAAACTGTGCTGGCTTGGGAATGACATCATCTGCGCCGCATCGGTACCAATCCGCAGGCTCCCCTCGTTTCTTCCATCATTCTCATCGAGCGAATACCAACAGGCTTCGGATGGCATTTCGACCTCGCAGCTACGGTTGTATTCCGGGGTTGACTCCTTGGCGCTTTCAGGAGACACAACAAAAGTCACCTTGGGTACATGAGCATTTGGCACGGAGGAGTCCAAATGCAACGCAGGAGATAAATGTTGGTTCGGTGACAGATGCGAGACGGGCCACGGGGGTGTTATCCCAACGTTTGCTGGCACAGAGCCCTCATTGAGGCTCAAGACGCATAAGTCTTCTAAAGCAACGATGCGGGGCGACTCAAGTCCCACGGGACCGACATCACCAGACTTCGACTCCACATCAGCGTTGTTTTCTGATCTATGTACCAGCAGTGCAGGACGAAGAGAGCTGGTCGACGCCGAAATCGAAGGTTCCACTTTGGTATGCGCGACTTTTAGGAGGACCAGCATTGGAATGAGACCAAGAACGCTGCAGCAAAGCACGGTGTAGATACCGTACTTCAACTCCCCCGTCCACTCCGCAACAAAACCGCAAACTAATGGACCACTAAAGTTTCCCAAAAGATTATACATCATTTGAGATAAGGCAGCGCCCGCTGGGCGTAGTTGGTCCGGAACTGAGGCCATTACCGTCCCGCTTCCTGGTGGAATGATGGCACCACCACAGAAGAGCACAATTGAGATGACAAGAAGAAATGTCATGGTGTCGGTGACAAAAATACACAGTATACTAAATGCTGCTGCAGCAGCACCCCACGCGCATGTGAATGACGTCACTCGCAGCAAATTACACTCGTAGCCTCCAATGCGATCCAGAAGAACACCACCTGTCAATACCCCGATTACGGGAGCTGTCACCACAGCCCCGCCAAACCCTAACATAATCGTTTTCATCGATGCGTTAAACGGATCTTCACGAAGATACTGCGTCACAAAATTTTGCAGCCCCGTTACAACAAAGTACAGGGAACACATAGAAAGGGTACTACATACGTACTCCAGACTGCGAAAGAGAGGGGCGCAGGTGTGCCAGAGGTATAGAAAATTACTGTGAAGGATATCAAAAATACGTTTAGTGGGAAACTCTTTTGATTGTGTTGTATCTGCAAAGACTACATTAGACCTGCAACTGGCTTCACTCTGCGCATCAATCGAGCGGCGATCCGAGCGGGCGACGCACCCCAGTGCGGGTATCGTGAAGATGCACTTGATGTAGAAGGCCCACTCCCAGCTTATGGCCATGTATGAAGGAAGAAATGCACCCAATGAGTACCCGAGCATAATGCCGAGCGGCACTCCCGCGTTGTGTGAAGCCATCCACATGGATTGACGTTCACGTGGTGCAAACTCATCCACCCACACTGGTGTATAGATGATGACAAAAGAAAGCGTGATTCCGATAAGAAAGCGGCATAATATTGCGATGAAGTAATCTTTTAATGTTGCAAACAGAAACGTAACAAAGATGTTCAGAATAAGAGACCACACCAAAACCATCTTGGCACTATAACGGGAGAAGAGATGCCCCGAGAGCGGGCAACCGATAATATTACCGAGAAAAACACTGGAAGTAAGTGTTCCCTGCTGTACAGTTCCAAGATTCCACTCCTCCGCCAGGCCGTTCTCCGCACCAAGGACTGCGCTGAAGGCGCCAGAGTCAAACGACCCGATGGTCTTGAGCGCTGTAAAAAGCAGCAGGTTCCGCCTCAGTAGAGAGATGCTAACGGGGAAATCAGAGTCCAATGCTCCGTGCAGGTCCAAACTCCTCTCCGACCACGATACCGAGGCACTTCCCCTTTCGGGGGCCTCACGCATTTTCGTCACCATACACCTCTACAATTACGCAGTCTTCAGCCACGTTGGCTTCCCGGGCAATAACAATGAAGATAGAAACAGAGAGTGAGAAAAAAGGCTCTTTGAAGAACGTTCGTGCGTGCACGTGTATCTGCGTACGAGTGGATTCGTATCTATAAATAAATAAATAAATAAATATATATATATATATATATATATTATATGTATGCGTCTTAATATGCGCTGAAAAACAGCACCGTTCGTTTTCTGCTTTGTTGTTGTTGTTGCCCTCTTCTCCCTCTCCCTCTTTTTTTTTAAAAATTCACTACTTCGTGTGTATATTTTGCAGATCCACTTTTTAAAGAAGAGAGACGTTCCTGCTACTCTGCAAAGTTCCAAAAGAGATGAGTTTAGGAAGACCGTAATGAAAACAAGCGAGAGAAACAGTAGACAATGGGATAACAGTGGAAGGAAGAAGAAAAAAAACTAGAGTCATGACACGACACGTGACCGTGTACACATGACTGCACGTGTGTGTGTGTGTTTTGATTTTTCTTTTAGCTGCTGCGCCACCTGTGCTCCCGTGGCAATCGCGTGTGTGGTGTGGGGTCCATTGGCTGCTCTCCGGGGTCCGCCGCCTCGCGCTGCGCACCAATTCGGTAGAACTTTGGCCCCTTGAAAACAGGTCCTCCCTTCTTTTTTTCATAGCGCCAGTCAATGTCGCCCGTGGTCTTATCACGCACATGGAAGGTACCGTCCATGAAGTAGTCGGTGCTGCCATCCGCGTCCAGATCGTGCACCGTGTTGTTGCCAAGTCCCCATTGAAAGCTCAAGGCTACATTGTTTCCCTTTTGTAGGATCTGCCGGTCTGTTTCGTTACCCGCCGCCATTTCTCCTGCGCCCTGCCGGATGTACTTGCGGCCCAGCACGAGGTTCAATGGGAAGGTGCGGGCATACACTGAGTGATACGTCTTTGCTGCATCGAGCCGAGCTTGATGAACGGTGCGGAATGGGTCCTCATATGTGTCTGCATTAATCGCTTTCCAGAGCTCTTTCTTCTGTGACTGAACAACACTGCTGCTGGTTGCAGATCTGACAGCCGGAGATACATCGGCTTCTGCTGCTGATGACAATGAAGATGTCGCCTGGTCCAAGACGGAGAGCCCAGGGCCATCCACGGCGTCCTCATCGCTGAAGCCAAAGGCATTCACCCGCTTCTCCATCTGACTCTTCTGACACTGCAGCATCTCCCTGCCCTCCCGCTCTTCTACGTCGTGCTTGAACTCCGAAATCATGTCCAACAGTTGCTTCTTGCGGTGCAGAATGTCTTCACGCTCCTTTAGCTCATACTCTGATTGTCTTCGTGCGTTCGTCTCAATCTGGCGCTCCTTCAGGGCGGTAAGAATTTCATTCGTTGTCTTTCCTTGCGCTCGCAACTCTGCCGCTTCCTGCATGAGGGCACGCCGTTGCTCCTTTTCCGTCTGCATACGCTCTTCCTTCATAGCCTTATGGGCCTCTATTAGCCGCTCGCGCTCCTTCTCTAGCTCCATCGCCGCCTTGAAGCGCACCTGAGCCTGATGCACGCGCTCCACATGACTACGCTGTAACTCTGTCCGCTGCGACTCGCTCAGGCGCGCATTCTGATCAAGCAGCTGCTTATACACTTCTGCCGCGTCATCAAGTTTCGTTATGTACGCATCATCCTTTGCTGCCTGTAACTCGGCCCAATGCTGCTGACCCGCCACACCGTACTTTTCCTTCACATGTCGCTCAATCTCCATCATATTAAGCTTAAGTTCGTGATAGCGATTCGCCTCCTCATCAGAGACTTCCGGGAGTTCCGCGCTCTGTAACTCGCATTGCAGCTTACTGCGCCCAATAGGACCAGCAAACCGCATCTCCCGTTTCATGTCATACACCCACTGCATGTAATCGGTCGGCTCACCTTGCAAGGCAGCAGATATTTCCCGTGCTGCCGTTTCCTGTCGGGCCGAATCGCCGCTGCGGTAATCTGCGTCTATCTGCGCCCACACATCACGAAGCCACGTCATACGTTCCTCGACAGTAGTTTTCATCTCCCTCAGTGTGGCGGCTGTGAATTTCGCACCACTTGACTTTAGCCGCCGCTTCACAGCATTCTGAATCTCCGCCTTATGCAATTTAGCAGCCGCCATATAGCCCCGCTCAACACGCTGGTCAAACGCCTCGTGATGTTCCTTCCGTCGCTTCGCACTGATATACGCATCAAAGGTGGGGTCTTCTTTCGACTGCCACCCATCCATTGTTGCGAACTGCTCGGCAAGGCGAAGACGCCCTATGTTGATGCCGCTGCTAAGCCGCAGCACACACGAGGCCCGGTGCATGCGTCACCCCCTCTCACACACTTGCAGTAGCGATGCTGCCCGCTAGTGAGTCCACCTTGGAACTGCCTTGTCACCACCAGCACGTTCCTCCCCCTCCCTTTCCACTCCACCGCCTTCGTCTCTACTTTCCTGGCGCCTGTGCGTACATGAAGATGAGATCGAGGCGCGGAAAGAGCAGATGTGCGTGCGCGTGCATGTTGTGCAGAATTTTCACGCAGACGGAGGTGGGGCATAGAAACGAAGAAAAGAAAAAAAGAAAAGAGTTGGATGGTATAATCACACATACACGCAAAAAAAAAATGCAGAAGGCAGAGTGTGGAAAAGAAGAACGCACGCTACGCATTCACCTGCTGACCCACAAGTATAACCAGGTTGGTATGAAGGTAGGGAAGAGGGAAAAAAGAGAAAAGAAAAAAAAAAGGGGAAGTAAACAATGACCACGACGAGCAACAACAATGATGATGATGATGATATATATATATATATATATATATATATATCCCTCCTTTTTCTTTTTGTATCGCCGGTATGTCGCTGCCAAATAATACAAACCTGCACGCTCACAGGGAAGCACACATGTAAACAAACACACACATATACGCATATACGTATATATATATATATATATATATACGTATGTATATAACCCGATGGAGGGCATACAAGAAGCAAAAGAGAAGCAATAAATCAAAGAACACAGAATTAAACATCACCATGTTCTTTAGCCTAAACTAATTCGCCTATTAAAAAAAAAAAAACGATCCTCATCGCTTATTCAGCTTTCTTTTCTCCCACAGAGAGACCACCCAACTCTATTACCAGTTGTAGAAGAGAAAATCACAGGGGCCTGAAGAAGCTACAAATTCACATTTCACAGCACAGAGACGCAAAAAAAAAAATAAATAATAATATGCCCCTCCCCGGACGTATATAGAAAATACAATACACGTATGCGGGGTGGCCCTATGCGTTTGCGCTCACTACTTTCTTTGTTTCAATGCTACTCACTCTGTCGAGATTGTTGTTTATTTCATTTCGTTTTCCTTTGAAAATAAGCCCTTTCTTCACCCCTTTGTTTGCTCTTTCGCTTATCGTACTCGCTCAGCCCCTTTTGAGAAGGAAAAAGGGGGGTTTTACTCTGCCACGCCCCTCATTATGACGCTGGGCTTGCGCTATTCCATCGAGACGTGTACACAGAGCTCGGTTTTACTTCACTCATTGGCTGCGGCGGGGCGATCCATGTGGTCGCGCCAAGCTCGAATGCCACAGCGTCAATCTCACGTGCCTCCTTTTCTGTCAACGCCTTGTAGCTGGGCAGGTGGCGCACCTCGGCATATCCCAGCACAGCCGTGAGAAGTGCAGTCTCCTGGAGAAACGCGGCTTGGTATTTTCCAGCCAAGGAGTAGAACTGCCCCGCGGTGTGGTAGTTTACCTCCTCCAGGCTGAGTATAGACTCGCAGTATGCCTGCAGCGGTGGTACATCCAGCAGATGAGACCCAATCATCGTTGCAAACACCACCTCCCGCGGGACATGGAGGTGTTGGGTGTAAAAGAAGCGCAGCAGCGGTTGAACAGCCAAATACGGCACCGACACAGGACCCACCAGAATTCCCCGTCGTGACCGAGGGGCCCCACGACCGCCCGCTACCAACTTTGCAGCGACGGGCCCAACCTGAAACGACTTCCTCTCCCCGCTTACCAAGGGACGCAGGAGATCATTGAAGAATGTGCTGGAGGCCATGAGGATCATCGGATGAAGCGCATGAGCAACCTGCTGCTTCGTATGGGGGTCAGAGAAAAGAACCGTCACAGTACTACCGCTGGAACTTTCCAAAAGAGACAATAGATCCGTCTGCAACTGTTTAATGCTACGCTCCTGCGCCTGTTTAATTTTTTTGCGACTACGTGCAAGCAGCGCATCGCAAATATCCACCAAGGGGGTGAGCTCGTACAATTCAGCCGCGCACCGCAGACCCTGCACAAGACCCACCTCCTCCTGCAGATTTCCCCTCCGGAGAGATGAGTTGCTTTTATCTACTGCTCCATTCACACTCTTTCCCCTCATTCCACTTCGTCCCTCTCTCTCCTCCTCCTTATTCTTCTCCACCCCCTCTACTACATGTTCTTCTTCTTCCGCTTCCTCCGAAAGAATACGGCAGCCCACATCACCCCAGTAAATGTAATCCAGTAAACACTGCAACTGCTCCCCAGATAGAGACAACGAAAGACCCTGCACCCGCGAGTTACCCTCCGTGTAGTATGCAACCGCCAGACTTTGATGCGTATCATCACCGTCGGCGACCGTCCCCGTATTCACATCAAATTCCGTTGTGGATTTCCCAGGAGTGCCGGGGGGGCGGAGGTTCACCACACGACAGCGCGTCACATCCTCCCAGAACTTTGGAGCGCGATGCTGCACAAGAGCACGATGTGCAGCAAATGGCCTATTGGCTGGTGTATCAATAACAGCGCTCCCATCCCAACTACGAGGGAGAATGTACACATCGGAAGTGATCAAACCATCACCCTCACGGACACGACGCATCATGGAGCGAAGAGTGCCACAACTTGCCGTTGCAGTCGCATATGAGTCGGTTGCGAAGTAGCCATCCGCAGCAAGAAAACGCACCATTGCATTTGATGCTGGCTCACTTCCACGTACCCCCCCAAACACATGAACAAAACCGCCACTGAAGGCCGCTCCAAATGACTTCTTGTTGGGGGCCACAACCGCCACATTCCCCATCGCGACAGGAATCCAACACGGAGTCACATTGCCCACCAATGGCAGGACGGCAACAAAATTATGATATTTCAGCGTGATGCGCCCACTATGTTTGCTAGGACTGCATCCGCCCACCACCAGAAGAGCTTCACCGCAGGCAAAAAGATGATGTTTCTCCCGCGGAAAGGAGTCGGCACCGTCACCACTATGAACCACCACCCATCGTTGCTCCTTGAGGTCCAGCATCCAGGTGTCGCTCAGGATAGATCCACTATCACTCGCCCCCCCGTTGATGTACATCTTATCTCCCAGAATGCAGGCGGCATGATGGCATCGATTAGCGGGACGACCGACTCCACCATTCTTCTCTGGACTCATCGCCACCAGTTCCTTTTTTAGCGCTGCATTTTTCACGCCAGTTCTCGTTGACGCTTCGCCTTCCTCCACTGCCACCCCCTCCCCCTTCCCCAGATGAATACGCCTCCTCCACTTGAGACTCGTCAGCGAAAACACGTAAACATCTGCAGAGGCTGTGCTAAAGACTGGTGGTCCATTGGACATTGATGAGTCGCGTTTTATCGTCTTTCCTCCAAAAATGTACAGACGGTCTTCGCGAAAAACCATCGAATGCCCCAAACGGGGCGTTGGTTCATTTTTATTCGTGACTGAACCCCTGCTGTACTCCCAGAGGCGACTCCATTCTTGCGTGCAGGTATCGTAGCGATAAATGTCTCCAAGAACGCGGCCACCACGGTCTGTTGTGCCCCCACTGACGTACAACCACCGCCCCTCAGAAGAGCACGCTGCGTGATTAGTACGAGGTGTAGGCAACACGTTGTTGGCGACAAAGACAGGGTCCCACGAAACATGGTGTGTATCGTATTCAAAGAGAGCAGCCGTCTCGCCATGTACCACATCCATTCCACCGAACAGCAAAAGTTTATGACCCAGCATAGGGGTCAGTGTGTGACCCCAAGTCGCACGAGGAGTAATGCCTACTGGATTCATGTATCTGGCGCACATGATAGGTAAAAAATTTGGTTCCCTGCACTTTTCCTCCTCTTCCAGATTCGACCCAACGGACAACTTCCTCTGCTGTTCTTTGCCTTGTTTAGAACCTTCAGGGTCATTTCTCAACGTACGGGAATCCGAGACTTTAGACCCTTCTCTTTTAGATATGAGTTTCGGAGAGGCAACCAGAGCGCTGCCAAGAGGCTTTTGGGGAAGAAGAACAGTGCCTTTCCCGAGAGCGCCGTCAACCTCGTTGATGGCGTTCGCATTTAAGGGAGGCAGGCGCCTCCATAAGGGAGCTGTAGTGTGCTGTTCTTCATTGAATGTACCCACGTATGTTGAGAACTGGACCCTCTCCGCCTGACTTGAGAAGCGCGAGACCAGTGAATCCACATTCCCAGAACCACACTTACGCCGTGAGAAAGGCTGATTACTCTCGTTTTTTGCAGTGGCAGTAGAAATATCGCACACGTCCTCCAATTCACGCAGCAGCGCCTCCACTTCACCAGCGTCAATTGTGCCCGACATGTGCTGGGGCCTTTGTATGCGCGCAGCGTTATCGTCCTCCTCACTTTCTCGCTACGTGCGGCGCGGATTTGTATGAGACCAATGCCTACACTCTTTTCTCCCTTTCCCTTCGGTTGCCTCACCCTCTTTTCTTTCTTCTCTGCAATTCCCCCCTCCCTGGACCTCTTTCCTTTACCGCTTTAATATTCAAATTGTGACGGCTTAGAGATCACCTCTCGCTCTGGTAGAGAGACCCAAGCCGAAGGGGAAAGGCAATGAATGACACACACTTACCCCCGTGCACAATGGCAAAGAAATGTGCGATGGAAAGAGGTGGGAGGGGGGGCAGACGAAGCGTAAAGGCTTGAAATGCCATGCCCGATTTCTGCTCGTGCGACAGGCAGGAAGACGTTTTATTATTATTATTATTATTATTATACAATTTTTTTTTGTTTTTGCTTTCATTCTGTTCTCATCCTTTCACCCTTGTCTGATTATTTCCCATGTTGTTTCTGGTACTACTGTTGTTTGTGTTGCAGCAATGGATGCCAACTTTTAGAATTTCATGCAGCGTCAATTACTCATGGCAAAAGTTGGGGGGGGGCACACGCACACTAAAACAAAAAAAGATGTAGAACATGATGCGGTGTAGAATCCAACACATTCGCCGTACCATCAACACACGATGAAGGCATGTGGCTCCTCAGATGGCACGTGCACACCCCACCGCTTCTCTCGCCCCAGCATTTGAAGAGGCGGGGGTGGCGACACAGCACGTAAGCATTGTGCCCCCCTCTTGTAAGGCCTGAGCGGCCATCTTCACACTCTCTTCTGAAGCGTATTCCACCACTACCCGAGGACCAACCACCATGAGGTTCTTGACGCAACCAAACCTGGTAAACTCTTCCCAAATGCGCCGTTCGTCGGCCTCTTTATCATCCCCCTTCCTCACCACTGCTACAAACACTCCTTTGGGAGGATTTTTTGCTGCGTTCTTCGGGGCTACAGTTTCTCGGCTTCCGCTTCCAGGCATCGTTACACTTACCGGCATCCCGCCAACGGTAATCAAAGAAGGTGAACACATCGGCTGCTGCTTCTGCTGGTGCAAAAAGGAAAGATGTGGCTTTGACATTGGTGGTGGTGGTGTTGGTGGTGGTGGTGGTGGTGGTGTTGGTGGTAGCTGTGCTGCATGCGCGTATGGCACAGAGGGTATCCCGTTCGGTACGATATTCGTGTCTGCTACAAAAGGCGTAAACGATGCAGGAATACCCATGCACAACTCAACCTTGACATCGTCAATAACGACAGAGGGATGACTTGCATTGAAGCATTTAATCGCCGCGGTTACTGTCTCATACTCCACAGTGAACGTCGCACATTGCGGCAGAACATCGCACCGACGCAGAGGACCAAACTGCTGCAGGTACTCCATGAGACAGCTCCTGCTAATAGAATACCCAAGCGTGTATCTACCGGAGAGGAAACTTCCGGAAAGGTCAGTCTGCGGAGCTACTATTGTTGTTGTTTCTGTCGGTGCTGCTGCTATCACTGACAGAGGCAACGTCATCTTATTGTGAAACGAGGGAAGGGAGTTGCAACCGTTAGCGTACTGCGCATCTGGAGACCTTTCCCTTTTCTCACGGCGGCAACGGCGGCGAGATCTTCCCCGTTGACGGTTCGAGGATGAAGACGAGGATGAGGAACCTCTCGATCTTGAGGCAGTGAAGGAAGAGCAACTGCCCGTATCGCTTGACAAAAACACCGATGAGTGACGTCTACGACTTTGGCGGTGAGTACCTGCGCCACGAGGTCCGTGCAGCTGCTCCTCAAGGAACACGCGACGACGAGCGTATGTGTGGCTGCCATACATGGCGTTCGGCGCAGATGCCAACGAGTCCTGTTGGTGCGTCTTCTCCAGGTGCATTACAATGGCGGCTATGGGGACCTGATGAGCGGGGTTCAGAGGGCAGCGCATGTAGCCAGCAGGAAGAGGCTGTTTTTCGGCTCGGTGGAGCAACAAGCACTGCATCTTCTCTGCGAAGGAGACCGAAGTCGTGTCCGTCATATTTCTAACTAAGTGATGTCACGACACGCGTCGATCTGGTCAACGTAGCCTGTGACGTGCGATGGCGAGTGCGAAACGTCCCTCAATAGGTAGGGATGGACGCGAAAAGAGAGCTGAGGAAGAAAGAAAAAGGAAAATGGCAGCGAAGAAACGGTGACTGCAGAAGGAGTGTGGCAGGGGTGGGAACAGACACGCAGGCGGCAACACGAGCTGCTGCTACTTCCGCTGTTGTTTTTTCTTTGAAATCTCCCCCTCCCCCTCTCAACACCCCAATCATTCCTCAGCTGCCTGTGCAAAGAAAGTCGAGTTCTCCTCATTTTATTCCTTCCATTTCTGAAACGAACCCAAAAAAAAAAAATGAGACGCACCCAAAACCGCAGCTCAATTAAGGCATTCCACGTCAGTGCCACTACTTTTATCATCTCCGCACCTCCTCCGGAGCCTTTTTTTCTTCTTCTGTCGGCTACCCACCGTTCCGTCATGCCTCCTGAGAGTCGCTTCCGCATTCGTCTCCGTTTCTCGAACACACACACACACACGTACAGAGGCAAGTAAAAAAGAACTTAGAAACGAAGAAAAACATACAATAGATATCTAAGAAGACAGCCCGGACGCACATTACCGGGCACATCATCTGTCACCACGCAATATGCACAACTGCACATGCCGATGAATGACCAGAAATGGAATGAGTAAGAGAATGTGAAGGGAGGGAGGGGGGGGAGCTAATAAAAGAAACGGACGTGTGCGTGCATGTATATATATATATATATATATATTCCCATGCTGGCTTATTATTTTTTTCTTCTTCATCCGCTGAAATATCTCTGCGTCGTGTGCAAACGACTGCTCATATGTGCCAAATGATTGCTGTCACGGGCACTAGCGATGGGTGCACTACCCTGTTCTCACTAACAACTTACTTGTGCAGAGGGCGATCTTTCCGTGCGTGGAGGAGGCCCTCCCACACTGCCCCGATAAATACAAAGATGAGCGCTACCCACTGCCCTACCGCCACGTGGTGATCGTGGACGAGAATCGACAGCAACACACTTCCGGACTTTCGAAGCAGAGTCAATGCAGTTAGCGTCATCGTCCCGAAGAGCGATATGGTTCGAAAAATAAAGAACTGCCCAACAGCGTTGAGCAAACTCATTACCGCAACATCCTGAAGCGCCTCCGGGTACTTCTGGAAGAAATCCCAGGTGTGAGAGAAATCCTGAAACGGTACTACCTCGCGCAGGAGCCACCGTGTGGTGGCGTCAAGGTGCAAGAGAAAAGGCAGGGTTGAGGGAGCAGTAAAGAGCTCTTCCGTCGATAGATACACGGTGACCAGTGGGTGTAGCACCTCCAACAGAATCAGCATTAGCGCCAACCATAAACCAGAGGAAAGGTTCGTGAAGACCATTAGCCGATTGCCGCCCCAACCCCGTTTCTTGACAAAGACATCCTGCGTGGAGTTCGTGAATCCGTCCGCGACCAGATTCAGCAGTAGTGGAATAAAACCTACCCAACTTTTAATGACTGTACGAGCATGAGATTTCATCTCTTGGTGTTGGGGTTTGTGGGCATCCTCTAACAGGTAAAAGAAGAGACTGCCGCTTGTTACAAGGGCGCATGCCAAACACTTGCTCAGGGAATATCGTGTGCCGTGCCAAAGAAAGCCAACCACCAAGACTGGCACCATCTTTGACATTTTCGTGGCCAGTACGACGGGGTACGGCAGCCGCCGCATCGCCGAGTAGCCAAGACTAGAGGCAAAGGCATTGGTGAACCCCATCAGCAGCGTCAGGCGAAGTGTGCCAGGGTCACACGTCCCAACCACTGATTTCGCTGCTGCTGGTGGCGATGATGACGGCAGTGGTGTGTTTTTCTCGGGTGAGGAAGATTGGAAAAAGAGTTTTTCTCCAAGGAGCAGAAGGGACCCAACGAGAGTTGCTGCAATGGTTTGTATAAACCCAAGCACAAAAACACTTGAAAGTTTTTCTGTCGACTCGGAAGCATCGTTGCCAACTCCAGCCGAGCGGTAGGGTTTCGTGATAACGCGCTCCTGCTTGATGGACCACAGGCCGAAACACACATAAATGCCGATGACACAGAAACCCATCTGAAGAATGATCCACACAAAAGACGGGGACGGGGAGAAACCCGCCATTTTAATGCGTGTTTGCAGTTTCCGCTTCCCTGTTTTGTGTAACTCTTGCTGCACTTGATGTTCCCTCAGTGATGAGCTTGTCATTGCAGTGAAAAGGAAACAACAGCACACTGCCTATGTATATATGGTAGGAAAAAGAGCCACTTATGCTACTCCTTTCTTATTTTCTTCACCAACAGATAAACTTGTGCACTTCGCGAGCGCAGTGGTGTTGATAAAGTGAGAGAAGGGAAAGTAAAGTATTTTTTTCTCCATAAAAGAAAACAAGACTCACGATGCAGAAGGCAACAGGCGAAAGTGACTCATATGTGGATAGTCCCCATATCAGCTACTGCAATTACCACATGTCTGTATGACCTCAGACTATAAAACCCTCGTTAAATCTTCTTCTATGGACAAGTGCAACACACGGCAGGCAGAATTGAACCAAAATCAACAGGAGCAATGGCGGTGGAAGCCATAATAGGGAGATGTCTACATGGCAATTTCGAGTCCAAAGCACGTCTCCGTTCTATGAATGTGATGCACACCAAGCGTTACAGTGAGATCGTGAAGGATCTTTGTGGAAACGGCCATACCGAGGCGGCCAACTTTGTTAATTCCAACCTTCAGAAGTGTTGGATTCGTAAAGAATGTTGTGGCGTCCAACACCGCCGCCGCCTCATAGTCGACATCACGGTCGTGCACCATCGAGGACGCACTTACCCGCAGGAGACCCCCGCCAAACGACTTATTCACACCGAACAGGGTGCCAAGTTCACGCCAACTTGTGCCACCCATGAAGAGTGTGCTGCGGCTCTTCACCGTATCGTCCATTGCATTAGAGGCGTTGCCAGTTGCCATGAGCGTCTGTACAATGAGGATGCGGAAGCTGTCGCCACCGTGCTCATCCGAGTCGCTGTGAAGAGACAAGGCGGCAAGTGTGTCACCTTCAGCACTCCCCATCGGGTGCTGCAGCGCTGCGGAAAGGCGACACGATGCTGGCATCCCTGTTAGAAGAGACTTTGGCACCACGTTGCACAGTAGCGTGCTCCACGAGCCATCGATGAGAATAGGTGCTCGGTTAAAAGCGCTCATTTGTGTGCTATTAGGACTTTCCAAAGCGGTGCTGGCACGTGGGCTTCCTGTAAGACGGAATGAGAAGTGCCCCAAGCGCAGCCCTACGCCATATCGCTCTGAGAGGGGAGAAAAAAGCAGCTCCAGCACACCGAATGCACCGTGAGGACAGCGAGGGCGTAGCAAGGCGGCTGAATCGAAGCGTCGTCGCGCAGGAAGTGCGTTAGGTTTAGTAGAACCGCTACACGCATTAGTGTCGGTACCGCTCTTGTTATCGCCACTACCTTGTCTCCACAGGAGCGGGATCCGCGCGCGTAGGTCAAAAACGATATTTCTCGTTGTAGCGAAGGCGACGCTGCCGATGCGCGGGTTCCCCAAGTTTACCGACCAATCGCCGTTTTCTTCGTAGATGAGAGTCGACGTAGTGCCATCCGTCTGGTGGCGGACAAGTCGTAACTGCTGTTGATCTGCACCAGCATACGGGGCAAAGTCGCTAAACGCGTTGCCAATCATGTCCTCGATGAGAGGTGCCTCCAGCCCGGCCTTCCAACGCCGCTGCAGAGACGACAGCATGATCTACACACAACGTACTGCAGCAAACCCTCCTCGTTTTCCTCTATCGACTCTCACAATTACACACACTTTGTCAGTGTTCCTCGCTGCGTGCTGCGGTGCAGTTCTATATATATATATATATATATATATATGATGGTATACCTGCAGTGCTGAAGGTACTTTAAGTAAACACCGATGCCGCCTCCCACCTACTCCCACTCACTGCTACCCGATATTCCCTCTTTCTCAGGTCTTCGCCGCGTTCAAACGAAGAGAAGCAGAAGAACGCAAGAGGTAGAATGCGGTGCTAATAGATATAAAAAGGGAAGACGCACACAACAGAAACAACAGGAACATCACACTTACTTACTTACTTACACACACACACACAAACACATACACAATCTTCTTGCCCCTCCTTCACACCACATACCTCAGCAGCAACAAAAATCATGAAACAGAATCTCTTTCTCTCTCTCTCTCCCACACACACACACACACACGTATAGAGAGCGAGTGAAAGGAGGGGAGAAAAAGACAGCGAGAAGTAGTTAACCATCAACAGGATTATAGCGATGTGATCATCTGCCCCAGAGTGACTTCTGATCCGGTGTGGGATCTTCGATGGGTACCCCGCCAGGGCCAACGCGTGGTACAAACTGCGCTTTACGCTGCTCTGGGTGTGTCGAAGACGCGAAGCGATCCACGATTTCCTTTTCCGACACACGCTCCACGTCATCTTCATCGACGCCAGGTACCACACGGCCAGAGGCGGCAGCCTCTTCAAGTTCCTTCTTAGCCTTTTCCATCGCGTAGGCATATGTGCGAGCATACTTACCGCCAAACTCCATGGCATTAACACCACAGAACATCAATACCTGTGACTGTTTAGCCAAGGGTCCAAGGCGAAAAGCAGTTAGGGTGTTGTGTCGATCATGCGCCTTACGCATTGCACGTTTGGCAACGAGCAGTGCTTCATTTATGGAGACTACGGGGGAGCCAAAGTCCGTGGCATTGAAACTTAGCGACTCAACTGCTCCAGTGCCGTTCATCACGCAGGTGGCGGAGAGACCATCACTTCCGCTGAACTTTCCTTCTGCGGTAAGGACTGTGCAGAGTTCCGTTCCGTAGCGCACAGCTGCCGGGTATACTTGAGGAGTAAGACTGTTGGTATTCACCGTCGCCAGGTCACCCACATCCAACATCTCGTTGGGAAACCACCATTCCCTTTCCTCCTGTATCGCTCGATCAAGAACTTTGCGACGAGCCTCAGCCCACTCTGCACTGTTTGCGCCAGGGTGATGGACCTCCCAATGAGCACGGCAAAACGGCTCAATGTTACGCTGCGCGTCCGTTATGCCTTTCTGCGCACAACTTCTGTGGAATTCTTCGCCTCGTAATAGTGAAAGAAAGTAATCCATCAACACGTCACCGTCCGCCGTCAGAGCCTGACCGGCCTCGAATTCGCAACGCATGGGGACATCCAAACCAGCATCGCGTAAAAAGGTGCAGAAGGGTATGAAAACGGATGCCGCAATGTGAGACACCAATGGCTGCTCTGCATCACCCGTCGTCCTAAAGAACTGCTCCACGAGCTGCGGTATCGCGTCAAACACCTGGAAAGGCGCAGAGAAGGCCTCACTGCAGTGTGCGGGGTGAAGGGTGTGATTCATTTCTGCATCGAACCCACGAACCCGAACACGGTATTCACCTTGTGGAAGCGGCAACCCATTGGCATCTGTGTAGGGAAGATACAGAGTAACCGCCTGTTCCACATTGAGGACTGCACGATCATCCAGCATGACAGCGAATTCCCACTGTGAGGATTCATCATCCACTTCCAGCGCGTTGTCCTTGCTTCCACTTTCGACTTCAGTTCCTGGTACCGACACGGGCTCCTCAATACGTTGGTAGAGAGAGGACGCATACTCTTGTACCTGCATGAGTGACGGCACAGCCTGCAGAGCTTCCGCCACCTGCTGTGCTTCCGTCTTCGCCACAATGTTTCGCTGCTTTACCTCCTCTGGTGTCAGTCGCCTCCAGAGTGAGATCTCAAGGAAGGCACATCTCTTGACATCCTCGATCTCCTTCACATGTTGTGCCGTCATCGCGGCTCCCGCGGCGGCAGCTTTGGCGGTGACCGCCACCGCCATAAGTTTCTCAAGGTGTGCCGTTTGCCAGTCGTAGGAAACAACTCGACGGGAGCCAAGCGGCCACATTGTCACCGCCTCGTTTCCAGCCGCCCCCACGTTTCCAGCCGGGTCTTCACCGCTCAAAAGAAGATCTAATTGTTCCGTAGTCACTAGAACCTTCTGCACAGGAGCCGTGAGGTGTCGATAACACGTTCGCAGTCTTCCAAGGGCAGCACGTCGACGCTCACCGAATGGGCGTGCAACGTTTTTCACAACTGCACGTATCAAGTCCTCCGCTTTAGCCAGCAGTGCTGCACTAGCCAGAAGCGGTCGCTGTGTCGCGTATGCCATCTCTACACCGTACGTAGAGCATAAAGCAAGAAGCGAGCGACGAAACCTGTACGGAGATGAGTAATCCAAAGAGCTGCTGAGAGGTTTTGTGGCATAGTACAGCGCGGCAGTCGCTGCAACTTCTTTCAGTGACCCGGCATGGAAGAAGAGCAGCTGCCGGCGGGCTGTAGTCGTATGCTGCGTTATGGTCGATGCCCCAAACTTAGAAAAATGCAACTGGCACCAAACATCATTGAAGTGAGGTATCAGCCCCGCTGCACCCATATCCAGCTTTCCGCGGGCAATTGTATCAACAAGTTCCCGCACAACTGTCTCGAAAGATGTGGTCTCATAGAGCGACTTCCGCGCTGCGGCGCTGATGGCACGCACCCGTTCCTCTGCATGAATATGCACCGTCTCTAGTTCCTCACAGCGAATGGTGTGTTTCCATAAATCCAGTGCCGTAAAACTAAGACCAGCGATCGGTGCTGTCATGAGCTGCATGATGGAGTCATGCTCGGCTTTCCACTCCGCGGATTCAATGTCGTCATCTCCCTCAAGCGGGTCAAACTCACCGTCTTCCACTTGCTTCTGCCAGCGCAAGACTTCCTTCATGCAGAAATCATCCTTTTCCGCCTCCGTCAGTACCGACCAGAGACGACCATTGAGGAAGCGGCGATGCCTCTGCACGAAAACCTCGCCAACTTTGGAAAAAACCGCGGCTACCAGCGGCAGAATTTTTTCTGGGGCATTCTGCAGCCGTTTGATGTCGGCGGCAAGGACCGTCTCGAAGAATTTTTGGGCCTCGTGTGAGGCAGGAATAAACTTCTCCGCCCACTGCTTGCGACGCACACCCTCGTAGTGCCAAATACTTGGCGACGGAAGAGGTATCTGTGTCTGTGTTTGATTCTTGAAGGCATCGTAGAAGACAATATACGCGTCTGGCGACGCCCTCTTCACCGCACGCTCGAACTGCTGTAAATTTGACACCTTCTCCTTCAGGAACCTCTCCGCCAAGTAGGCGCACTCGCGAAAGAAGGTGTCCTGCGACCATTTTGTTTCCGGCCGGTCTGCCTCATCGGTGAACACCTCGGGGGCATTCAACAAGCCAACGTGATTGGCTGCGGTGCGTCGGGATTGTCGAAGACGCATTGCGTAACGCCGCTCAAAGTACGACGCCCATACACCCGCACTTTCCTTCACGTGCTCTGGTGTACCAAATACCATGTTTGTCCCCATGTAGTCCTCAACAAACGAAAACGGGGAAGTTGAGCGATGTTGTGATTGCGTGTGCTGGCCGTCACCATGCACGACGGGGAGGGCGGTATGCAGAACGGGATCGTTGCCGAAACGGATCCACGCCGCAACAGCGGCGCTCACATTTGCGATGGGCGGCGACGACGCCCAAAGTGCACGGCGCTCATCATCATCGCGAAGCGGCGTGATGTGATCTGTCGTTTGCTCCGGCCGCCATATGGGCGTGTAGAATCGTTGCTGCACACTGCGGTGACGGCAGTGCTGCGGCAGTACGGCAAATCTCCGTGCCCGGAGCATGGGGTAATGTGGCACAGCAACGCAGAACAAAATGATGCGGTGGGTGGCAGTGTGAGCCAAACCGAGAAAACACAAACAGACAGGCACCTTGCAGCGGCAGCAACACCACCACCGCCAAACAAAATCAAAGAAAAACAACAAAGGGATTAAATAGCAACAACACCAATAGAAATTTAGAGTTTAGATGAGAGCATCAAGACAGAGGCAAGAGTTTCACCGAAGAAGGAAAGTTGCTGTGCACGTGTGTGTGTGTGTAGCTGCTGGCGCCACGTACTACTCCCTTCCACACCACACCACCCCCCCCACAAAAAAAAAAAAAAACTGAATTGAAAGAGAAAAAAAAAGTGTGTTTCCCGCCATGCACAAACAAACAGAAACAAAACCATGAGAAACGTGCATATGCGTGTGGAAAAGATGCCGTTTTCCTTCAGCTCGCCAAAAGACTGATGAACCATTTCTCGGCTTCCACCTCATCTTCGCCTCTTGCTACCGCTACAAACAAACAAACCAAAAAAACAAAAACAAAAACACAGAGCCGTTCACATTTCCTCGCCCCATCCAGGACCCGAATCATTCGCCCCCTCTTCTTCGCTGCGTCCGTGCATCAACCTTTTGTCTAACGAACTCCCCCCACCACCAGACTTCCTCTCTCTTCCAGTGTTTGTTAGTATTATTATTATTATTCAGAGGCCCACTTTTTTTTTTTTTTCTCTCTCTCGTTCGTCTTCCTTTTTTTTTCTTCCTTTCATCTTCATTGATTTACCAAACAGCGAACTTGGTGTCTATCGGCGTACAGCGTAGATGCTAACCCCACCGCTACCTCCTGCGAATATGACGCTGCCATCGTAGTTCGCTTTCAGTTGTGTGTACACGGAGTTTGAAACGACGTCCTGCGTCTTTAACGTTCCAAGCGATATGAGGGAGAGACCACGAGCAGTGGCAACAACGACATGCCCACCATCCGCTGGCGCAACGTCAAGAATGGGTGCCGGCATGTGCATCTCGTGCACCGGCACACCCATGCGGCGCACATCCCACACGAAGAGAGAACCATCTAGTGATGCAGTAAAGAGAGTCTTGCGATGCGACAAAATGGCTGTGATAGTGTCAGTGTGAACTTTCTCTATCCTATGTGTCGGCGTTGCTATAGATGCCGTCGTCGCCGCCACTGAAGCCGCGGTTGACAGAGCAGAACGGTTCGCACTGCTACGCGTATCCCACATCTTCACCACGCAATCTCGGGAACCCGTCAGCAGGATGTGATCACTCTCCTCGCCAACACGGACAATAGTGGTGTAGTCGTCGTGCGCCCGTTCAAACCGCCGCAGGGGTTGTGCGGTGTACCCATTCAAAAGAATCAGATCGTGTTGTGTGCCGGATTCGGATGACCGCTCGGGCACAGCACTTTCGGCAACACACACCACGAGGTTTGCCAGGGCAGCCACCGCAGTCAGTGTAACGTTCTCCTTCCGTGAGATAGATTCCCCAACCGTCCAGGCACCGTTGCTATCATTGCATGTGGCAAAACGCAGCATGGGCCCTTTGGCTACACCAGCGGAAAAATTTCGCTTCTTGTTACTAGCACTTTCACTCCCTGTGCTTCCTGGGCTGTTGCTGTTCTCCCTTACCATGTCATGGAGGCTCCCGGAGTGGAATGGCATAGCGGCAATCACCAAGTAATTGCCACGTTGTGAGCCGTCCAGCGCTATGGGTACACAGCGCTGTGGCATGTCTATCGTCACAGCTGCCCGAACCTCCCCCGTGATTGTGTTAGGGCTTCCCCAGATAACCACTTCCCCGTCGCATGTTGCAGAGGCAAGTTCATCTCGTTGGCGAAAATACGCCATTGACGTGATGGGGCAAGGTTGCTTTAGTGTCTTTACAGGGACAAGTGTTGCTGCATTCTCCGCCCCACCCCACCCGAGAAGCCGTATGATGGCGAGGCGGTCGTAGTCGTACTCCGGCTCTTGAATGGCATGTACCAGTGGCTCCACATTCTGCACCGCCCGCAGAAATACTTCATCCCCACGGTTCTGATCTGCCAGCTTTCCCAGCACAGCAATGGCCGCACGACGGGTGTTTACCTCGCTAAGAAGCGCTTCCAGCGTTGTCGCCACGCCACGTAGGACTACCAGATTAAGTCGCACCATCTCCGCTAGCATCTCTGAACAAACAGGCATGGGATTGGGGTCACGCACGGTGGTAAGGGTGTTAAGAAGATCTTGCAACACAGCATCCCGCACCTTTGACCAGAAGGGTGGGTCAAGATAGGCTACAATCGACAGGTGTGCAGGTGTTGAGATGCACTCGGCCACGCTATCGATCGCGGAGGCGAGTGTGGTGGGCTTCGCCAGCACAGCGCTGATATTCTTCGCTGACTCCATCGGTTTGTCTGGGTCGACCAACTCCTTCCAATTTACCACATGACGTCCTGATGCGATTTCCTCAAGTGAGAGGAGTGTTCTGCGAAGATCCTCGAGGCGCTTCTCGTCGTAGGGATCCATCTCCACTGTACCGCTGACATGCAGCGTAGCGTGCGCGCCAACAACATCACTACCACAAGCAGCATTAATGTGCGACATCTGTTGGTGTTGGTGCTGGAGGTGGTCTATCCCACTATTGCTGTATGTGCCACTACTACCAGTCGACCGAAAGACATCCATCACTGTTGCTCGTTAATGATTCTTTTTTACCGTTTTCCCTCGTACTTTTTGTTTGCCTCCCGCGTTCAGGCCCTCCTCTCAGTTGCCCTTTTTTCGCCTTTCCGGCTGCTGTTCCGGTTGTCGTCCCTGTGGGGCTCCTCACCTCCCCTCTAAATGTTTCTGCCACGCCCTGCTCTCTTCCTCTTCGTCCCCCACCCACCACTACGGTTGCTATTCCTGATTTTCTCACCCCTTCTTTTTTTTCGCCGCACTCCCAAACCAGAGAACAAAAAAAGAAGGAATTTGTGTTTTCTTCCGGAACCAACGCAAAGAAAAGGGGTGACAGAAAACAAGGATAAGGAGGAAAAAAAAAAAAAATAGACAATACAAGAAATAATACAATGTAGTCTGATGGTAGTGGCTGTCGTAGTGGTGAGGAGAGGAAGGATAATGTGAAATAAAATCGAGAGTGAGTCGCGCCTGGAGAAATACATCCGCAGCAGATGATACGGAGAGGATGAGCCAGCGAAGCACACACACACACACATACTTACGTGTTATTTCCGCTTTGCGCCACCCTTCGCCGCATCCTTCTCACGCACCTTCTTGAACACGACAAGCTGTTCCCACTTGTAGTCGTCGATTGCCA
Organism: Trypanosoma platydactyli; assembly: GCA_030849675.1. NCBI lineage: Eukaryota > Euglenozoa > Kinetoplastea > Trypanosomatida > Trypanosomatidae > Trypanosoma > Trypanosoma platydactyli. Next base: position 35,130 of record JASANU010000912.1, read on the forward strand.
GTGGGTTTAAGATGCGTCCCTCTGCGCTCATGCGGTCAGCTGCCAGCCAGGCCGCCTCCATCACCATCTGAATAAGATCCTGCGGACTCGCCCCCTCCAGTACCGGCGGCACGTACGTTGTGCCGTCCAGCCACGTCACCTCAATGCGAGGTGTCACATGATCAATAGAGTAGAAAAGAAACACCTTGTCCTTCGGGAACGGTGCACGGGCGCTTATGGCGCGCCGATAAAAATCAAGAACCACTTTCTGCAGCGTGTGTCCAAAACCGAAAAGAAATGGGGACACAGTGATAGTGATTTTCTCCATGTGCATGAGAAACAGGTAGCGGTGGAATGTGCGTGGTGCCAGAACAGCCAGCGGCCGCTTCGCTCCAAGGTGCTCTGGAGTGTGCTCTGGGTACTGCACCTCCCGCTCCCACGTCGTTAACGAGCTAAGAGGGGTATGCCACGACTTAAACAACCACGTCGGTTTAGATCCCGCTGACACGTACTGCACTTTCGGCAGCGGCTTCTGTACGAGTTTACCGCGCTTCACGGAAAGGTACTCAAACTCTCTACCACCGCGGCCGTAATCAGTGGGACACTTGGCGTGCGCATAGTGCTGGTGGTACATGTTCCGCGTTTCGCCCTCCCCCCAGCGCGACACGGTGCTTTGGTTGTACATATACTTGCTGTGGTTGCCGCGCCACATAGCGTAGTACGGGAGAGGATACACGAGACCCTTTAGGTTCCTGACATGCGGCCGCAAGCGGGGCTTCCGCGAGAGCGCCAGCTGCGGTGGCAGAAGACCCCCACTACGCAGGGTCTCAACGCTGTAGTGCGTTGCTGGAGCTTCAGGACTCGACATTACTCTCCCCTTCACCCCTTTTCGTGTCAGTTGCCAACCTCACGGTGTAGCAGGAAGCGCAATGCGAAGTAAAGACTCGTGTTGTTTCTGTTTTTTTTTTTTTTCGTGCTTTGGCTACCAGTAGTGTTGCTACAATCATGCATGTCCGGCATGGGACGCGATGGGCAGATGGTACAGAAAGAAGTATGGGAAACGACAATGGAGATCTGGATGCTTAGACGCAAAGAAACAGGCGTAACCGCCTCACACACACACACACACACACACACTAGAGGGACGTGTATACAGGCATTACAGACGACGAATCGGCGCACGATAGGTGAAGACATCGCCAACACCAATAGAGAGAGAGAGAGAGCGAACACCCATATACGCATCGAAAGCTAAGAGTTAAACAATAACCTGAGAACCCTATCAACTGTCAACGATCAAAGTGCAACCGCGCACAATACTTCACTGGAAGCACAAGAGAGTTGCATTGTCTCAAGGGAATGACAGCAACAACAGTAATAGGACACACGGGAAAAGAAGAAACCGCATGCCTATGCAAGGATCTCTCATTCCTCCTTCCGAGCACGGCGGGCACGCGGAGCACTCACACCAGAACCCTTCTGCTGTACTTGCTGCTGCTGAACTCCATTTCGCTCCGCTGACTTTGGCCGCATACCGAACAGCACTGCTGCAGCGATAAAAAACACCACCAACGACAAGTACAGAAAAAACATCCTTCAGGCGCCTTTCGTTTCTCTTATTTTATTTTTATTTGTGATTAAATTCCCGTCCTTCTTCTTCGTCTTCTTTTTCTTCACCTCACGTAACGGTGCGTGAAACAGTTGGCGCACCATGCGATGCAAAAAAATAAAAATAAAAAAAAAATAAAAAGAAGGGAGGATAATGTTGTATCAATACAGAAGAGTCAGAAAAAAAAAAAAAGCAGAACAACAACAACAACCACTACATCACTTGTGCATCGACGTCTTGTGCTCACCCGCCCCAACACCACTCACGAAAAAGAAAACAAAACAGACATAACACACACACAACAGAAACAAGGAGTGAAATTCATAAAAGGGTAGCAACAAGATTTATCATCACCTTTACTCTCGATTATACCACACACGAGCTCAAACAGGGTGAAGTAAACTCCCTACAACTGGTCTCAAGAGACCGGGCTATCACCTCATTGCAGCAGGGCGCCTTGTCGGCACAGAAGATATCACCATCGGCAGTTAGAACCGTTTTGATACTCGCGCCGCTTCGCTCACCATTTTCTGCAGTGGTGTTGGTGGTGGTAGCAGCAGTGTTTTCTCACCTGGGATGCAAACAACTTGTTGCTATCGGTTTGCCCATATCAGCTTGTCCGGCAGGCAACGATGCAAAAACATATTTTGTATATCTGCCCCTCGCTTCCACCCCCCCTTTTTTTTTTTTGTATTGTGCGGCACCGACTCAAAGATTGAAATAAATGCAGATGCCTGGGCTTCTCATTGGACTATATGGTGCCGCTGCATATTCTCGTGCATGGGTCCTCATAATTCTTGGTGGAAATCGTGTTGTTATTCGTGTTCGCCCACTGCTATGCGACAGATGGAAACGCAGTGGGAACCTCCACTAGCCACCCGTTAAGTAGTGCAATCTCCACCAGTGATGTGCAGCAGACATCTTCCCATTTTGCAAAGATGGCTGACCACACTGGATTGCGACGCATCTCCCGCTGCACATTAGAAATGCTGCATCCAGTAAATTTGCCAAGGGCATAAAGCGCTGCAGCTGCCGCCGTCTCGACCTCTGTCTCGGTGCATACCGATGCATTTGTCCCCCGGTCATCCAACGCATTTGCCGCTTCGCTTATCATGTCATCCGCCGAGGACATCACCCCTGAGGACGGCGCCGAGGATGAAATTCTTAGCGTGCTGCAGAGAGGTGGCAGCATGGTATTTTCATCGATCCGTTGCTGCTGATGCTGCTCCTGTTGCCTCCGTTGTTGTTCCTCCTCCTCTTCCTGTCGTTCGAGCGCAGTTGTTGTAAGCAAGACAGCCGGCAGAGTAAGGGTGTAGGTACCAACGACGGAATGCATCGGTTCACCAACCACTTCAAAGCCCTTTATTTGACGGCTCCGCTGTTCGGCTTGATGCTCACCGAAGTTGCAGAGCCTCTCTTCGATAGCCAACATACGATGACCAATGATGCGGCGTGCAGCGTGTTGCCGGTCAGATATTACTGAATAGAGTTCCTTCGTCGTACTGTATGATCTGTGCATCTGACACGGGCGTATAATCCGTACATAGTTGTGGACTTCCAGGTGCTGCAATGCCTCGAGGACGATGTGCTCCACTTCACCCAAACATGGATGCAACGGCCCTTCTTGGCTGTTCGTCGCTACATCATCCACCTGCCGCTCACCATGCATGCGAGATGGGATTAATCCCTTCTGATGCGCTGCTGCAGTCGGGCTCACACTGGAGCGCTGCCCAAGGGAAAGTGGCGAGAAGAGTCGCATTTCAACGCTGTACGGCAGTGGAGGCGAGAATGCACCTGAAGGTGATAACAACACGCCATTCGCACTCCTATATGTGGGGCTCATTAAGGCGCCCTCCTGCACGCCTTTGTTGAATAATGGCAATGCCGGTTGGGTGCCAGAGAACACCACAGTAGACGGACTGCTAAGCAACGAAAGCATGCGATACCCTCGTTGTGTATCTTCCTCCAGTGGCTCGTAACCTGTGGCGAGTACCTGGACTATGCTGGCAATAGTGCGATGTCCATCTACCGCCCTGAAGACGTCACGCACAGCCAAATCAGCCCACTCCAACATCCCCGCGGTACAATCAGCAATAGGAATCGGCACCTCGTTGAGCGCATGATATGGTGGTACATGCGGCTGAACCATACAACCAACATGAAACGAGAGTGTCTGAGAAAGTCGCACAGAGGCGATACGCCCCTTCACCGAACTTTTCTTCCTTCTCTGCTGCTGCTCCTTATCTAGGAGCATTGACTCTTCTCTATTGTTTCCTTCAGGATTTTCTTCATCCTCAGAGCTGAGGCATGCGTAAAGCATTTCTATCATTTCCTCCAGTGGTGTCCACTGCAACGTCGCCGGGTCATGCAAAGGTGTTAAAAACGCATTTATGCGTGCTACCCCTTTACAGGAAGTGGTGTATATATCATCCCTAGCCATTGGTGACACAAACGAATTATTATCAGCAGCATCCGTACCACCAACTGTCTCTCCGTCGTTGAACTGTCGCTGCTGATGCTCCGCCTCCGGCATGCCACGGCAAACAGGAGTGGGGACACGCGCCAGACCACGCGATATGTATCCGTAGCGCAGTTCTGCTTCACGCAGCTCCTCCATGATACTCATCAGCATCGCGCTGTAGGGACGCACTAGCCGCTCCGTTAGGGTTTTATTTGTCGTGATAAGCCCCTTATCAACACGGAAAACAAAGCAAAGTGTGTACCGAAGTGTCTTACGCTGATAGTGAAGGCCTGCAATTTCCTCAGGATAAAAAAGATGCAACAGGCCAGATTCCGCCTCGAGGAAGTACATAACACGACGGCAGAATTCCGATCGTGGCACGAAGACATCACTAAACCCACTGAGACGATTAACAGCAGCCGATGCCCCACATCCGTATTCACGAGTGGAAATGTTAGTCGGAGTTCCACTTTTGTTGGATATGTTGTCATTATCGTCATCGCTGCCACAACTGCTTCTGGGGTTTTGCATCTCTTGCCCTCCTGTGTGACAGCAACACTCTTGCGGCTGAGAGTGAAAAGGGCCAGCCGGGGCACAACAGTGCATGTACGGCCCTTTTACTACATCCAGTGCTATGAGCAGCACATGCTGCAGGCAAAACATGAAAAACAACAACAACAACAAAAAAAACAAAAAACGGGCACCTAACAAGCGGGGGACGTTTAAATGTATAAAATATGTGTTTATACTTATGCAAATGTATACGAGAGACATCAGGATATGGGGTGACTGCAGGAGCCGAAATTATACCACGAAACCAACAAGTGCCACACAAAAGGCAGAAACACACAAACCAAATGATAACAATAATAAGCAGACGACGTTTTCTTCATCTCTCTCTCTCTCTATATATATATATATATATATATATATATGTGTGTGTGTGTGTGTGTATATGTTCGGTTGCAATCCATATAAAATACAAACGTGAAAAACAAAAAAAAAAAACTCTTCTCTCACCCCCACTTTTTTTTTTTGAAGCAAGTCGTCTTTGGAATATATTCACTTTTTTTTTTCTCTCTCTCTCTATGGGCGCTCTTCAATGTACACACCGTCAAAGAGAGGGGAAGGTGGGAGAGGGAAGGCCACAGCAGCCGATATTCTCTAATCGAATTCCTTTTGCGCCTCGGGCGGGTCGTTGCTCGTGCTGCTCCCCTTGACCTCAGGGGTGTCTATCGTCGTCATTTCGGGTGACACACCACCACGTTGCATCTTCGTGATTTGCCGGTCCACTGCACGGAGTGATTCATTGCGCTGCTGCACCATCACCAGTAGTTCCTCGTTGAGTCGACGCACATTGCGCTTTTGCTTTTCTAGACTTTCCTTCTCGTGCTGTGCCTTCTCCATCCAGCTGGAGTCGCTATTTCCAGACTCAATGGTGAGATAGACGTCTGTCTTTTGAAGGGTTAGCCCAGCCAGCCGTAGCTCTAGGTCATGGTACACCACCTGCAGCTCATGCAACTGATGCTGTAGCTCACAGAGACGGCTGTCAGTGGTATTGCAAGTGGCTTCAAGGGCATCCCGAGACGCTTTCACGCGGCGCAGCTCTTCAAGGGCGTCACGTTTTTCAATTTCCGCCCGCTGCATCTGGGAACGTGCTGTATCAGTGCTATGGGTCTCCTCTTCTAGAGCTTTTCGCACCGTGTTGACCACCTCCTGCAAATCGCTGACGCGACGTTCATAGTCCTTGACAACCTGCATGCTTTCCCGAAGGTTCACTGTGCATTCATCCCGAACACGCTGCATTTCCTGAAGTAGCTCCTCTCGTTCACGCTGTGCCATAAGTATTTTCTCCGCCTTGTCGTTGCGCTCTCTTCCCAGCTGTGCACGTAGCAGACCAACCTCCTCCTGGTACTGCTCCACCTGTTTCGCCAGGTACACGCCATTTACTGACGCTATTTCGTTCTCCTTTGTGCAACGATTCTCTTGCATTTGTTCTCCTTGTTTTTGCACCTGTTGCCGTTGCTGCTGTTGATTCTTTGACTGTACTTGCATCCAGGTGTACCTCTCAGAGGGAGTGACGTCATCGGTCTCTCCACAATACGCTTCGAAATCTTCCTGCGATGCTTTTACTTCAACAATCCTCCCGATAAGCGCATCATTGCTACGTTGCATATGCTCCAATTGCCCTGTAAGGTCCTCCACTTTTCTAAAGAGACGCTCACGTGTGCATTCTGTGCTGTTTAGTGTTGCCTGCAGTGTAAGCCGATCTGCCACAGCCTGTTCAAGTGCCGATTCCGTCTTTTCCAATTTTTGGCGGAGGTGCCGCAGCTCTTCCGACATCTCCTTCAAGTTTGCTCGTAGCCCCGAATGCCTCTCAGTCGCCTCTGCATGGACGATTTGTTGTATTAGTTCCTTCTGTCCCAGTAGATCTAATAGCGCAGTGAAATACCCTTGCTCAAGCAACACACGGCTGTACGCCTCGTCTCGCACACAGTCGCAGATTGCCTGTTCCATGAGAAAATCGCTATTATCGTCGCTAGTGGCATGATTGAACTCCTTTTTGACTTTCGATTTGCAAACAAACGACATCGACATGCTCAGAATGTCACGGTAGTAGCGCAACCGTAAGTAATACCGCTCAGATGTCTCTGTCTCCTCCAGCAGCAGATGCTCCAACTCGGTGACGTCACGCATCCGCATTTCCATTTCCATATTACACTGCAACAGTTGCTGCTCCACGCTCGAGACACGAAGCAGAAGATTTACATTCGTTTGCTTTTCACCCAAGTACTCCGCACGGACTTGCTCAAGCTGTGCAACAAGATCACGCTCGCGCTCCCCAGTCGTCTTGCTGTCACGCTCCACACGCAACAGCGTTCTTGTCGCCGCCAGTTCGGATTGAGTAAGGTCAAGTGTGTGCATTTTCTCCCTATGTTGACGCTGCGACTCCTCTAGTTGCTTTATCGCATTTTCATAATCCCGTTGAAGCGATGTGATTTGTGCCTGTAGAGTGTTTCGCGCCTTCTCTACCTCCTCACGAGACTTCCGCTCCGCCCTGAGATCCTTGGCGAGTGTCTCCACACGTTGCTCCAAGTCCCCGCGGCGATTTTGAGGTCCCGCAACGACAAAAGGCGGTGGCACACTAAACTCAGTCTTAGTCTCAAAACCATTACGCATCCCACCGACAGTCGGTTTCAAAGATGGGCCAGAGGTATTGTGAGCATCCGCCAAAGACTGTGGTGTCTGCTTTATCGGTGATGTCTCTCGCCGGGCCATCATTTCACGATAGCGCCGAGACCACTCCTCCACTTCCCCGTCCTTCCGCACAAGAGACTCATTCAGTTTCACGATCTCTCCACGTTTCTGCGCTAGTTCTTCGCGCAGGCTGGTTGTTGTGGAGATAAGCTCTCGCCGCAGTTGTGTATTCTCTTTATGAAGTTGTGCATGGGTCTCCTCGAGATGCGCTACACGCCGTTGAAGTACAGACACTTCAGTTGCGGGTACCATCGTCAACATGGTTGACTGCATCGAGTCTAATTGCGCCTCAAGGTCGTCTCGGTTGCGGCGTAGGGAGCGAATCTCCTCATGGTGCACTTCTGCAGCCTTGCCTTCCTCCAGCTGAAGCGTCAACTTTACAATCTGCTCTCGGAGGGACGTGATGAGTTTTTGAAAGTGACGGTCCTCGTTGACGGTGGCGACGTTAATGACCTTCTTTGTCACTCCAGCAAAACGAAGAGTGTTGAGTGTCTGCTGGTAACAGTATGCGCTAGGGGAAACAGTTGCAAGCATGATTGTCTTGCTGTTGCCTCCCAGACTGTCGGAGAGCAACCACGTCAATACGCTATCGCGGTAGCCTGGAACTACAGATTTTCCCATCTGTTTTTCACTCAGCTGCATGATGACACGCCCGAGTGTTGTAAGAGACAAGTTAATGTTGCGAGCCTCTTCGAAGCGTTCACCCGTTACACCAGATTGTGACACACGCTCACTCCCTGCGAGATCCACCATATTTACCTTGCAGACGCGCGTCTTTGTTACCACCCCTGTTTCCTCGCGCACCATCGTCACACGAGTGACGTGCAGCTGCATGATGGCGTGGCTTCGACTACTATGTTCATTCATCCGCGTTTCCGCGGTGACACGCTCGCGTAGTCCACCAATGAGCTGCCGCATGACACCCTCAGCATCTCGCACCCTCACCATCGAAAGCCCCTCAACATATGGCCCGCGCGCTGGGTGCTGCCGGATGCGCAACGACGGAGAAGAGGAGGAGGGGGTAGCAGTGCCACTGGCACCACCATGGCCACTAACGGAAGAGGCAACATCGGAAGCAGTACTTTCCCTACTGTGGGCGCCCTGCAGAAGCAAATCACGCACACGTTCACAATAAATTTCTAGGAAACTGCACTCTACATTGAATGACACACTCTCGTCCTCCTCACGTTCCTTTCGCATTATGTCAAAAAGATCTTCACAAAGGCGTGGCATGATGCCACGCTCAGCGGAGCGCAATGAAACGGCATTATGCGGTCCTATTATACTATGTGTTTTGCCGCTTCCCGTTTGCCCATAGGCGAATAGACACGAGTTAAAACCTGACATCAGAGAACCATACATGCGAGGTCCAATAAAGGAGTATATAGAGGCTTGATCATCGTATTCAGGCACACGTGCCATGCAGGGTAACTTGTTGAACGTGAGTCGCGATGTAGAAAGGGAAGCATCGGAGACAGAAGGGCCACCTACAGTACTTGCAGCGCTACTAGTGCACATCCCCGGTAACACCGAGGAAGTGCGTGACATGAACGCTGGCGTCATGCTTTCCGCCCGGGATAAAGGAGGGGTGCGCATTACTGGAGACACACTGGTGACACACAGTGGCAGCACATGCGGTTGGATGCTCCAAAATATCTTGTCATATGTAAAAACATGTTGTTGACCACTGCCGCCAGCATTGGCTCCAACAGCTGTAACGCTGCCAACATCAGTCAATGTGATGTTTCTGCTGCCCGTCACCGTAACGGTGCACTCAAGTGGTGACTCCCGTGCGTGGAACGGGCGCACACGCACCGCCACCAGAACTGCGGCGGTCTCCGTGGCCATCTGGAGCCTATTCTAACTTACTTTCAACGGAAAAAAAAATCACTCTACTTTAATCACTCCCCCCTTTTTTTGTTGTTGTTGTTGCTCGGTGATGTATGCGTTCGTATCTTCTATTGCCACAAACTACTTTTTGCACTGGTGTTTTTTTTTTTTTTACGGTTATACGCCCCCCCTTCCCCCCGCCTCTTCACTCACTTTCGTTTGCCTGTTAGTTTAATACTTATCTACTGTTTTTGCCCTCTCTCTTGCCGCTGACTCTGTTCTGCCTCGCTACACCTCACCCCACTGCAGTATCTTGTAGTACCTAAGTCGTTCACTTTGGGGATCGTTTCGTCTCCGAAGCGGTGGCCTCCGGGGAGTCCCGCTCAGAACTCTGTTTTTTTTTTTTGTTATTTATTTGTTTGTTTCTTTTGTCCCTCGCCCACACCACCAAACACCTTGACGAACAAAACAGACTGACGGAAAAGAAGAGAAGAAAAAAAGACGGATAAAACAAGTAGACATACACCCCTCGACTATATATAAATATATATATTTTATATATTTTTGGTTTTTTTTTTTTTTATTCTCTCCACCCGCTTGATTTTCCCCGGTGACGTTCTTTGATTGAGAGATACAAGCGGGGTTTTTTTTTTTTTCTTTCAGGAAAACAACCGTAACAATTGCAGCAGCGGTGGAAAAATAACTGCGCTCACATGCATATGTATACGTCTATATATAGATATATAGATATCTATCTATATATAGATATGTGTATATATGGACGTACACACACAGACGAGGAAGTATCAACTACAGCAAAAAACAAACAAACAAAAAAAAGAAGAAAAAACACGGCGGGAGTGGGAAAAGCAAGAAAAGAGAAAAAAATACGTGAGAAAACCCAATAAACAAAAATGCGAAAAAAAAAAAAAAACAGAATAAAATAAAAATAACCAACAAAAACAACAAGAGAACACCTAGACCATTTTATTCCCATCCTATTCTTTCTTCTCGTTACACACACGTATAAAAAAAAAAAAACCTTTTTTTTTTTTGGTTCTCTCGGGGAGATTTTTTTTTCTTCTTCTGCTGATCGATATTTGCGTGTCCGTACGCACGTGCGTGCCTCCCACACCCCGTTGTGTGTTGTTGGGGGAAAACAGAAGAGTCCCTCCCACTTTTAGAGCATGGGCTAAACACAGAGAGTGAGGTGCCGCCCATGGGAGAATGAGAGAATGGTACATAACAGTCGCAGTAAATCCTTGACCAGGCTCTGAGCCGTTATTTCCTCTCGGCGAAGGCTTTACACTGATGCATGAAGAGAAAAGTGCAGGCGGCGCACCACCCCGTGGGGTGGTGAAGGTTGAGATTGAGGTTTTCCGCGAAGGAAACTGTTCTACAAGGCGCCTTCTTCGTGTCAGAAAGATGAAATGAATTGTAGAGAGGGGGACGGGACCGCATTATTTACTGCGGTCTGCAACGATGGCAAAGGGGGGTGTCGACCATTACTGGCGTAGGCTCCTAAACGAAGATAAAAACATCGGCGGATGCGGGAGGAAAGAAAAAAAAATATATAAAACCGAAATGCGAGTCATGTTTTCCCCACTTATAGTCCGATTCTTCTCCCGACCACACACACGTGTCTTGTCATTCCAGGTTTTTTTTTCCTCCGTTTCATCCCGCACCTCTCATGACTACTTCATCTTTTTTTTTTTTTTATTGGTTGTTCTCACTGTCACTTCACATTGCGCCTGTTTATCTTTGGAAAAAAAAATTAGTGGTACTATTTGTTTTTCTGCCATGTCTCAACCCCGTCTCCTCCTCATTGTGCTCCCCCACCCAATCACTCTTTAATTGCGCAAGGAGAAATCGACCGCACGTTCAGTTGCCATGTGCGTACGTGTCGGTCCCACATGTTTTCAACATCACTAAAGAAACGGAGCATCTTTTTTATTTTTATTTTACCACCAAATCAAATGTTTCTCGCTTCCGCTGCTCCACCGGAACCGCGCCCCCGTTCGAGGTGGGCATGAGTGCGTCATTCGAAGACGGAGAGAAACGTCGGGGGGGAGAAGCCCCGGTGCTACACATTTTGCGCTGCGCGCGTACGGGAAAAAAACGTGAACACGAGAAAAATAAACAAAAACAAGCGTAATAACGCAGCCAAAAGAAAACGCACAACCCCCCCTCGCCCACCACCATCACCTGCCTTGTCTAAAAACACACACTCGAACAAAAAGGCAACACAAAACGAAAAGAAAATTAGTAAGAAAAAAGGATGTGGTGGTGGCATTGATGATGATAACTGAGGCAACACGCAGACCGCCTGAAAACGCAGGGGCAACACCATGCAGCCTGAGCTGCGTATCTGTCCGCACCCTTCTGTGCGTGTGTCGAGTGCGGGCTGCTGATTTCAGTTTCTTCCTCTCCACCTGCTGCACCCTTTACACCGCGCTATTGTGCGTAAAACAGAAAAAGTAAGGAAAAAAAAAAAAACGGAAGGGAGGGGGGAACAAACCGCAAGAAAAAAAAAAAAGAACAAAGAGAAGAGGAGGTGATGGTGGAAGTGGGAGAAAAAGATAAAAGACCCTGTGTGTCTTATTTATTGGACTGCCAAACACGAGATTGCACAGGGCACTTGCAACTCATGATTCATCATTGGTATTTGGCGTAACAGGTCGTGGAATCTCGGCATAGTTCATGCGCTGCAGAGATTCTACCTCCCACACTAGCTTATCACGCACTGTCGGCTCTACTCCGCGTAGACGCGGTACATTGGTCTTCAGGTACTGCAACCCCTCGTTCAGCACAACTGGCGTCGAAAGAACCTCGATGATACTCAACCGCTCCTGTGGATTGACGCGTAACATCGCATGACAGAGCTCGCACAGCCCCTGGCTGTATCGATCCGTTGGAAGTGGATCATAGCTGCCCTCCTTCAAAACACGCTGCATTAGTTCCTGCATGTCAGCTGAGGGAAACGGCTTTCTCAGCGTCATAAGCTCGTACAGCAAAACACCCAGTGACCAGATATCCGTCTTGTAGCTGTAGCTCTCGCGGCGCCAGAGTTCGGGGGAAAGGTAGTACGGCGTACCGCAGAACGTTTGCCCCACCTCCGTGGAGAGACTCTCACTGTACTGACGCGAGAACCCAAAGTCTCCCAACTTGATGAGCCCGCTTTTGGTCAGAAGAACGTTTGGCGTCTTGAGATCGCGATGCATTATCTTCTTGTCGTGGATATACTTGACAGCGAGGCATAGTTGCGCAAGGATCACCAGTATCTCCTTCTCTTTGAAGTAGCACGGTGTTGTGCGCGAGTTGCCTCGCAGAGAAGAGATGCCGTTGCGGCATTCCATGACGGAGTGGTTGGAGCGAACCTCCACCTGGGTCATCAGGTCTCCCGCATCAGCATACTCTAGGATGTGCAGCAACTGCTCATTTCGTTCATGTGTTTCAAGGAGTCGAATGATGTTTGGGTGCTCACAACTCGCAATATTCACTGCCTCCGTGCGGGCAAATCTTCTATTCTGCTCCGACATGAGCGCCAGCTGGGAGAGTTTTCCTACAACAATCTTTCCCGTGGCGTTGTCCATGAGGGTCCAGACGGTGCTACACGCTCCGCGTCCTACTGGGCGGTGCTCTCGGTAGCGCCATGGCAACGATGGACCAATGAGATCGGGGAAGCTGCTGGTGAGTGGACTCCTTGTGGGTCTGTCGTACATGATCTCGCAGAGCTACACGTCTGTTAATCGCCTACGTTATAGTTCCTTTCCGAAAGAGCCAGAATCACCCCTCCCCCTCCCCCACGCACTCGCTCACTCTCTCTGTGTGTGTAGGTGTGCAGCACACTTTTCCTCGTTTTGTCTTCCTTTATTTTTTTTTTGTTTGGCCCTTTTTTCGGTTGTCGATTCGTTTGTTCGCCACCCTCCCCACCTCTTCAGGATGTTTGTCGCTTGCTTTTTTTTTTTTTAAATTCGTTTTGTTTTTATTACTTCCTCCGCCTGTGCCTCAAGACTATGAAGAACGAGGCGCTTCTATCACTTTCAGTACACGATCGCCAAGTTGTTTGTGCGAACTCAAACACTTCACTCCGGCCTCCTCGGCGGGAAAACACACACACACACAAAATAAAAAAAAAAAAAAAGAAAAGAAAACCCTGTGAACGGCACGAATACTTCAGGAATGTGCCCCTCCTCCGGCGTGTGTGCGTGCCACTGAGTCCCCAAAGAACGTCAAGGGAGAAGAGGAGCAGAAGATAAAAAAACAGCAAATGCAACACAGATACAATGTGTGTGCGCTCTCGTCCCACGTCACGGCGTCTAGCAACGGGAATATCACATACCTCCACCAAACCAAGCATAAAATAAAAATAAAAAAAAAAAAATAAAAAAACACCTTCGTAGCCGATCCTTTACGCTTCCCCTCAATGTAAGAGAGAAAGTAAAACCCAGAAAAAAATTCGTACGCAGAGTTCTCGTCCCCTTAGTTACTTTACTATAAAATAGAAGGGTATATGGTAAAGAAGGAAAATTAATAGACGTCGCCCCTACCCATTGATACCTTTCACTCATAATCAGAGATTCATACGCCCAAAATCGTCTTCCTTTCCACATCCCCTCAACAAGGAATAAAAGAAAACCAAATATCTTTATAATGAGGCAGGGAAGTCTCGCACCTTCAAGCCATCTCTATCCTCCCGTACTGAAGGGGAAAAACGTCCTGTAATCAGGCGTACTTGCAACACAAGTGGCGTGTGGATCATAGAAGACTTACAAAGTGGCAATTCTGAGGGGCCTTTCCGCCCTGAAGATCCCCCTCGCCCCTCTGGAAAGGACCCAAGACAACGTCGCGTTCCCTCGAAAGAGAAAAACCTAAAAGAAATGAGGAGGGAAAAACGACGATTTAGCGAAGGTGCAGTAGCATCTTCTTAGCTAACATTCTTTTCACACGCTTCTAGAACCCCCCCCCCCCCAAAAAAAAAAAAAAATGATAATAAAAAATAAAAAATAAAAACAGTTTGTTAGTGCCCAGTATGACGTTTTTACATGTCGAAATAAAAGAAATTAAGAACCCATAAAAGTCCGGAGGAACTTTGAACGTTCATTACATTCCGGAACCTGCGCCTTGCGAGAAGCTGAACAGCAAAAAGAGTGAGATATATTTAGTTACGCCGATATTGAGCCCTTTCCCCAAAGAAGAAGAGGAACAAAAAAGAAACAGAAACAGACAAGCAACAAAAACTTAACATCCATTACCCTTGCAATATGATCCAAAGTCGAAATCAAACGGTTATTCGCTTTCCTTTTATTTTCATTTCTTCGATTCCTCTTTATATTCCTCATTCTTCTGCATACCGAAGGAACGTACGATGCCCTGCGGTACCTCAGTAAGAATCAAGACACCAAGAGGATGCAGACCCTCTAGCGCATTGGACTCGAGTGCATAAGCCCTCCTCCGTCGAAAAAATATACGACATTCGTTGGCACCATTCAATTTGAGCCGCCACGCCTTAATCGAAACCACTTTGTTCTCCTCGTCAATGTGAATCTCAAACGGGGGGTGGGGGGAGGGCGAAGCTCCCCCACCACATCGCGCAAAAGGTTAGTAGGGGTGCGACCACACCACTCTTGCAGGGGATAGCGCACAGCTTCCTTCGCACCTGGGGCATACTTCTGGTGCACCTCCTCCACCGAGAGAGATTTGGATCGGTAGACACAAAATCCATTCGAAAAAAAAAACACCAAGGGCCTTTTTTTTTTTGTATCAAGGAAGCGAACTCCCCAGCGGGAAGGTCAAAATACCCCGCCCTGGAAAGCGCCTCACAAAGGGGTTTTTCTGCTCGATGAGTCTTGCCTTTCGACGCGCCCCAACTTCGAGGGACGTGATAAACACATCCTTTTCCCTTTACCATGCTCTGCAGGATCTTGACACTTAGTTTGCAGTGCTACCTCTCTTTAGAGAGGCAAGCGTTGCCAACCCCCCTCTGCGCAATGACGGCATCGGTGTGCTTCTCAAAGCGACGAAGCCCCCAGAGCGGACAGCCTTCCCATGGATAAGACAGAGAAAGATCCTTTGAGACCATATATTAGAGAACCTCGACATGAGTTCCTCCTGAATCACCACTGTTTTTGAGACTAACTTTTCCACCTTCATCCGCCGCATGGCACGGTCCATGACGATACAAATTGCGTTTCTGCTCCTCGCACCACCGCGGCTCTGGAGAGAGCTATAAAGCGAAACACAGGAGTCACATCGTATAATAATATTGCAGTGGGCAATATCCAAACCCTCCTCAACGACGGTGGCTGTGACCAACAACTTTGTCATACCGCGCCTAAATTTCGTCAGCACCAAGTTCTGTGCGGCATCCGTCATGTTCATAACTTTGTCTTTAGTGCGTATCTTTCCCTTACCAGCAAATGGCTTCGGCTGGTATATTTCATTCAGCTTTGGTGACGCCTGAAGCTTTGATAGCACGGTTCACTGATGTCCGTCTGTCACAGAAGACAATACCACTTGGTTGAAATCCCCGCAACCATTACCGCATCACAAATCCACTCCAGTAGTTGAAAGAGAAACCGTAACCATGACGAGACCACAAATGCGTTGTGGGACTCAAAAATCCGTGTGACTGAGTAGACGATAGACAGGCCATTGATATTTACTGAGGCTCAGCATGAGTTTCAACAGCCCTCTGAGTAGTGGCGCAATCGGTTCTGTGGCTTCATGACTTTTTTTTTTTCAACCACTAACTCTCTCCGCTTTTCTTTGCCTGGTATTGTTTATGTTGCAAAGCCTCAGCCTGCTGCATGACCAGTGGGACACGATGCACGATAAATATTATTTTCTTTTGGGGATTCCGAAACATCTTTTCAGCGGCGATGGAGGCAGCCACAACGGTTTTCCTCCCGCGTCAGGTGAAAGAAAGATGATCTTGTCCACCCTGCAACGCCTTATAATAAAACCTACTCCCAATACGCACGGAGTTTAACCCCAACGTGCGGTATTTTATTGCATTTCCCCCTAAAAAAAAAATAAGACTTTTCATTATGAAAACACATCACATATGTAATACTGCATATAATTTTTTAAAAAACACTACCACAACAAAGGTGAAATGACTGAGTATAATCGGCCGAGAAAAGATGCAAAGCGATGGATTAACGCGAATGGATGTGAACACATGAATGAATGAATGGTAAAGAAAGTCCCCTGAGAGAAGAGATGGTGTGAACCTATTTTAGCTGCTGCATGCAGAGTATGAAGTTCTGCAGAGTGTTTCCCTTTGGCACATTGAATCTCGGTCGGCGTGGGATAAAGAAACAGGCGGCAAGTTGACACATCTGAGCGAACTCCATAGGCGACAACATCCCCGAACGATCCACATCAAAAAGCTGAATCATCTGCTCCACATCGCATTTCGTCAGGTGGGAAAATCCTGGGGAAACCTCTAACACATGGTGGAGCTCCGCGCTGTCAAGTTCAAAATCAACGGGGTTTCTCGTGGCGAAAGAAGTCAACAATGTCTCAGATCCGGTTGCACCTTCCTTTGCTCTTTTGGTTTCTTCTTTTTGTCCTTGTTGTTGTTGTGATGGCAACTTCGCCTTTACAGCAAGATTCATTCGATGGGAAATCTCATCGCACTCAAAAAAGACATCAAGCAACTTAAGGTAAAAGTCACAAGAAATTAATTTTCCCCCTTTATCAGCCCATTTGTTCGTGCCACCGCCGCGGCCGCCAACACCACCATTTTCGTTTTCACCAGCACTTCGAGAGACGATCCACCTGAAGTCCTGCAGTCGGATTTCCCCCGTGTTGCGCGGGTCGTATAGGCCAAACACCAGAGCTCGTATTTTGTGTCGGATTTCGCAGAGTGCGGACCAAACCTCATCGAACGAAACGGTGTCCTCACCCGTGAGTCCAAAAAGAGGTTCA
Source organism: Trypanosoma platydactyli (assembly GCA_030849675.1). Taxonomy (NCBI): domain Eukaryota; phylum Euglenozoa; class Kinetoplastea; order Trypanosomatida; family Trypanosomatidae; genus Trypanosoma; species Trypanosoma platydactyli. The sequence goes on from JASANU010000912.1 coordinate 52,202, forward strand.
GCCAATGGCAAAACAGGTAGCGCCTCGTTTTCCACAGCAAATTTGCCCGATGAGTGCGACTTCATTTCCCCGTTACTGGCGGGCCCCGGCGCAGAAGAGCGCCCACATGCCGTCCACGATGATGGCAACCGCTGGTTTTCTGAGAGTCGATTCTGAACAATCCGCACATTGGGGTCAACCATTAAACCGTTTAAAAGGTCTAAGAACTCATGTTTCGACAGACGACTGTCCTCATTATCATCAAAAACCCCAAAGGCTAACTGCATCTGTTTACGGCGAGTGGAGAGCAGGGTCATTAAGACACAGAACTGTTCGTACGTGATCGCCCTCCTATGATCAACACCAATGAGATAAAACAGATGCTCAATAATGCTGTGGGCGTGCACTGCTGTTGGCCTCTCTACATCCTTGGCGAGGCTCTGCCAGTCCTCATCATTGAGGAGACACGCACAGGCAACAAAACCAGCGGCATCCAACACTTCTCGGTTGTCTGCGTCGTGTTTCGCGTATCGAAGGAAGCGGGCGCGTGGATCAATTACGACTGGTGCAAGAGAGGATGTGCTCCGTCTGCCATGCTCTGCCACATACCTCACATTGCGTTCATTTTCACCTGTTTTCAGCCCGGACCCCCAAAAAAACGCCACAGTTGCAGCGGCAGCAGCAACAGCAGAAGCCGCTACCCGCCCTGATGTCGCCATGTGATATGTACTGTGGCGATACTAAAAACAAAGAAAAAGGTGCGGTAGAATTATTTGAGAAATTGCCCCTCTCGCATTCCCTGTGTGTGTATATCAGGACAACATTCTTTGAAAACAGCCAGTTGATACCGAACAAGTTCTTTCAGAGGGACAGCACATTGGTCAAATCATTGTTGCTCGGCTTCGTACACCTCCTTTTTTTTACTTCGCTAGACCTACACAACGAGAGTGGAGGTGCTGCAGAAACTCACCCAGAGTCTCGGATACGGTGCACATAGCTTCCACTTCCGCTGGGGAAATGGCCAGCTTTGCTACGCAGTCCTCATTTCCGTTATCCCCACCATTTAGTGCGGCAATGGCCTCACGCACACGAGTTACATCACCGTTACTCAGTTTGGAAAGCGGCATCTCCCATGTAACATCCGCTCCCGAGCTCCCGTGACTCTCACTAGAAATTCCACCTGCCGATTCGACCGCCTTAGCATTAAGGTTGTCCATGGAACCAAAGTGCAGGCCAAGCATGTCCAAAAGGGCTGGCATGCGGATGTAGTCTAGTCGTAACCTGGTACTGAAACGCCCGGGACGCACCAACGCCGAGTCTAACCGCTCTGGGTTGTTTGCAATCATTACCACAATGCGACCGGGAGTGTCAACAGCACCATCCAAGACGTTCAGCAGCCCTGAAAGGTTTGGTGCGTTAGAGGACGCCAGTAAACTCAATAATGAACCGTTATGAAGGGCCTCCTGCTGAAGCCTCTTGCCTGCAGCAGAAAGACCATCCCGGTCACAGGAATGCGCTGCGAGTGCATTCCGTACCAGCTCATTCACGAGACCAATCGAGACGTCTGTCGTCACTTCATCACCATTACCATCTTCATCACTGTCCATTGCAGCCTCCACCCCCCTTTTACCCCCCACGGGTGAAGCAATGGAAACCCTAGCATTTTCTTCACCAACACCAATTGCAGCGGATGCGGGCTTCTGCACGCACCGCCGCCGCACACGTGAGCGCACTATAGGGTTTGATGCGTCCACATCATCTAGAAGAAAAATTAAATCGTCCATGGCAATCTGCCTGCACTCCGATTCCCCCACGCATTGGAACATCCGGTTCAGAAAAATATCACAGAGGTTCTGGTTAGACTGCAAGAATGGAAGCTGGACAGACACCACATGGCGACGAGTGTACGCAGCGAGTGCCTTCACAAATGACGTCTTGCCAGTGCCAGGCGGGCCATACAAGAGGAAACCAAGCTTGAGAGGAAATCCTTCGGTCGCAAAGCGGCCCTTTATCCCCATAAAGTCATCCACCAGCTTTAAAATGCGGTGTTTCTCTGGGAAAAAAAGCGTGTCGAATGTTTTGTGTTTATTAAGGGGATAACGCTTAAAAAATATACGTGCATCGTTCGAATTGTTCCGCAGTGGTGGTTGCAGCTCAAGGTACGCGCGTCCATCATGCATTACATCAGGCAGATGAGAGATGTAGTAATCCAGCGCGCGCTGCATAAACTTCTCCACCGACTCCGCTGCCTTCCTCCCACCCGTTGCACGCAACACAATAGTGCGTCGCACACCCTCAGCGCTAGAAACTATCTCGCGTTCCCGTTCGTACGTCAACTCAATGCCATCTTCACCGACAGTTATCCATGAGCCCTGCGTCGGGACCTTCACCAGAAGATAACGCATTAACTTCTTCTGACTCCGCCAGTTCATACTTTCCACACCGGTTCCATCGTTCTCTTCTATCCCATCCATGCGAAACGGCGAGTCATAACTCTCTCTCCACGCGCTTCGCAGAGGGTCGATCAGCAACAGAAGCGCAGTCTTATTGTGCCAAAAAGAAAGCGGAAGGGGCGTCCGCCAGAAGTGATGCCTCAGATAAAAAAAAAGGGCGTTTTGCAAAAGAGCGTTACGATCAGACAAGACACCAACTGAAGTAGGCGACAAGTGAACCGTCACTCGACGCTCCACCACATCCACACTTTGACGCCAAAACTTCTCCTTTGCCCAATTGCAGATCTCAGGTATGAGAACATTCAACGCCGACCCCAAAAACAATAAGAGAATCAAACACGCCTCAGAAAACCATGGCACGGAAGACAAAATCGAAACCCATGAGCTAAAAAAAAACCACAAGTCACTCCATGTAGAGATGCTCAAGAGATCCTCCATGGGCTGCTACACCCAAAACAGTACAGAATATCGACTACTGATTCGGCCTAAGCCGCCTTCACCAGATTCTGAGCAGAATTTTTTTAAAAGGAAGAAGGTGCAGCAAGAGAATCCCCATCACAGTCAAGGTTCTACTAAGCTTTTTCACGTACACCTCCTGTTGTCAGGTCCTTCCGTACTTACAGAGGATTCATAACCAAAAGAATTGCAGATTTTATTTTTCTGTTACAAAGAGGCAACACTTTCAAAACATTCCCCCATGCCCCAAGAATCCACCTGCAAGAAAAGAATCGAGAAACATGCGGTATGTAACTGGCGCAGTAAGAGGAAAAAAAAATTATCTTAACGCAAATTCGCCACGCACAACGGCGCAGTACATACAAAGCAAAAAAAAAAAAAAAGAAAACAGCAAAAAACATAAAACCCACAGTAGAGAGAAGAGCAAGTGAACATCTATCAGTCAACATTTTTGTCGCAAAACCTTTAAAAAAAAACAAAAAAATTAAACTTCAGCACCAAAAAAAAAAAAAAGGCAAACCACCCACGTCCCACACTCTCAAAAACTCGGGTTAAAAAAAAACAAAAACAAAAAAAAAATTTTCAGCACTTAAACGCTCGGCGTCCCCTTGGCCTTCTTGGCCCCCTTCTGCTTCTTCACCAGCGCTTTGCTGATGCTCGGCATCACACCACCGCGAGACATCGTCACGTTCTGCAGCAGTGCGCCAAGGTCCTCGTCGTGGCGCACGGCGAGTGTCACTGTGCGCGGCGTCAGGCGCTTCGGCTTCTTTGCGTGCTGGCTTGCTGCCTTCACGGACAGCTCCAGCAGCTCCGCCGTCAGGTACTCTAGCACTGCTGCCATGTACACGGCGCCCGACGCACCAATGCGGCGCGCGTACTGGCCGCGGCGCAGCAGCGAGCCGACGCGGCCCACGGGGAAGATCAGGCCGGCCTTCGCGGAGCGGCTGTTGCCACCCTTCTTGGACTTCTTTGTCACCTGCTTGGGGGTCGCCATCACCGTCTGAAATATAGTAGTCGCAAGTTTTTGTCGCTTTGAGCTTCCCGTCACAGAGCAGGGGCGGAAGGGAAAAAGAAAGACCACGGCGGATGGTGGGACTTTTACGGCAGAAGCGGCAGCAGCAGGGAACACCCGCATCGGCAGCAAGCACGCCCAGCCACGCAGTCACGGGCGCGGGGAAGGGTGGGGAAATGAGCACGAATACCCAAAAAAAAAAAACCAGCAGTGCCGAGAGGGGAAAGAAAAAAAAAAGAAAAAAGGTGTCTCTATAGGGCTGCCCCGCGGTCACACCACAAGTGGGGGACGTCCACCCACGTGCATCTAGTCGGCTGTGCGGGCGCAGCGCTCGGCATCCCAGCCAGTGTCTAAGCGCTCGGCGTCCCCTTGGCCTTCTTGGCCCCCTTCTGCTTCTTCACCAGCGCTTTGCTGATGCTCGGCATCACACCACCGCGAGACATCGTCACGTTCTGCAGCAGTGCGCCAAGGTCCTCGTCGTGGCGCACGGCGAGTGTCACTGTGCGCGGCGTCAGGCGCTTCGGCTTCTTTGCGTGCTGGCTTGCTGCCTTCACGGACAGCTCCAGCAGCTCCGCCGTCAGGTACTCTAGCACTGCTGCCATGTACACGGCGCCCGACGCACCAATGCGGCGCGCGTACTGGCCGCGGCGCAGCAGCGAGCCGACGCGGCCCACGGGGAAGATCAGGCCGGCCTTCGCGGAGCGGCTGTTGCCACCCTTCTTGGACTTCTTTGTCACCTGCTTGGGGGTCGCCATTAACAACTGAAGGTTTGTTTTTGTAAGAAAAAAGTGGGAGAAAAGTGTTAGTATGTTGAGAAGGTTAAGGGGCATTAGATCTTTTGGTATTATTAGAATGATTAAGCTAATCATGTTTGTTTTTAATGGTTTACATTATTTCTTTTTTTTTGGGGGGGGGGTTTTACATTTATTTTTTCTCTTGTGTTTATACTTGTTACTTGAATTTTTTTTATGGTTTTTATAACTGCGTATTTGTAGTTTTTTGAAGACATTTTTGTTTTTGAGGTGTTTTGAGGAGTAAGCAGGGTGTTGAAAATAAAAAGGAATAGTTGTAAGGTGAGAAGTTACGAAGTGACCATGCAATAGGCTTTTAATGTGCAATTTGTAGACGATTATCAATAAGAAACTTTGTTGTGTTTGTACATATGCCGAGGTGTTTGATTTTTGTTTTTTTTTGCCCTTCATCAGATGAATAAATGAAGGTCTTTGCGTTGAAATTAGCGAACAGCGGTGAGGAGGTGTAGAACTGTAGATCAGTTTTTTTTTTTTCATGGTTTGTTTGCACTGCCTAAAGTTTCAGTGGTTATTTGTTTTCCCTCACCTCCCTAGACGGGCGCCACTGCTGTTTGCGTCATGTACAGGTTATTTGCTAGGAAATTGGCGTCGCATGCTTTTTTTGACAGTACTTGTGGCCGCAGTCACTGGATGTTCTAGTGTTGGGTAGAAACGTTCCTGTTCGCTGAGGTATAGCGCTGTTGTTGGGCCCGGCTGCGTGATGTAAAAGGTAGAGTGGTAGTCATTAAGTTCGTAGCGCAGTTTCGGTGGTGGGACTTTGTAGTAATCTGGTGGCTTGTATTCGTAAAACCATGTGTTAGGGGGTGCGCGGAGTGGATCGTCGCTATGACGAGGCAAGCGTTGATGTAGAGAACATGATGCTGCTGGTGGCTCCTTTGCCGCTGCTGATGTTGCAGTGGAATCCATCGTAGATGCTGTGCAGGCTGAATGCACACGAGAACTGCCAGAAATTGGCTGCAAGTCGTGCACAGTGCAGTCGTTCGTGCATTCTATTTTTTGCATTGTTTGGGAGGGATGCTGCACGGACCAAGTTGCCCAGATTGTTGGGGAAATACAGCGGTGTGCATTCCACGTACTTACCACTGAGTTACACACCTTCCCATCAACTGATTGGTTATACTTCCACTGACCCGCTCCCCCAGTCTTTTCGTTACCGAAGTAGAACTTCTCCCCAGTGAAGCCATGCTCCTTTCCACTTTTGTTCGAATTAAGGATTGAATTCAGCGTCACACTGTCGTCCATTGCTAAATTGGTGTTGTGTTTGTTCCTCTTGTCCAGTTCCTTGCCATCGACTGCATTGTTGCTTCGCAAACCCCTTTTTGTCCTTTCTGTTCCCGCAGTATCTCTCTCCTTGTTGTTGAGCTCCATAGCACGTGTAACTGTGGGTGATGCCACCAGTAAATGATTTAACCGGCCGGGCAAAGTCAGGTGTTTTAACACTTCATTCTGCACAAAGGCGGCATGCTGAGCCTCGTACGCCTTGAGGTTCGTTTTCCCTGTGCACAGCTGCCTCTGACGCTTCGGCAAATGCCCAGGCAAGTATCGCTGCATGCTGGAATGGAGACATGGGGGAAGTGAGGCCATGCCAGTTGCACTGCAACAGAACGCACTATCATACGAAGAGAGAGAAGAGAAGAGAAAAAAAAAGATGATGGCTGGCGAGAAAATGCTGCTGCTGCCCTTCACCCACATATACGGAGCCCAAAGCAGCAAGGCAACAAGATAGGAGGAAAGATAAACAGGGCAAACAAATCATAACCCAAGAAAATAGATGGCTGCATCCAGACTGGTACCAAGAGAGTCACCAGCCTCATATATCCTGCGTGCATGCACACACCAAAGTATATAAAAGGCCCTTGGGCCATCTGTTTTCCTTTTGAGGTCTTTTTTTTTTTAGCACTCCTTTAGAAAAATACCAGAAGACTCTAGGGCCGACTCATACTTGTGGGCAAAATCCATCAGCTCCCGCAGGGCATGCAAAAGCCGCACAGCATTCTGATTGTGCAGCAGATGTGCAATACGGCGACGTTCGATGCGCTCCATGGAGCGACGCATGTGCACCTCTCCGCCCGAGAAGAGCCCCAGCTTCCAGTTAGCCGTGCCCATCGTCAGGTCAGCATAAAGCTGGCGGCAACCTCCAAAGTCGCGCCTACGTAGATGCTGCACCATGTGAAAGAGGCTATCCACAATCTCCACGGGAACAATCCGCTGTCTCACGCCCGCCTCCACTTTATCATCTGAACTACCACTAGAATGAGAATATGCATCATGCGCAGCTACCTCCACATCATGCAGCATATATGCCAAAAAATCAAATACATCCTGTCGCACACGGTAGAATTCTCGCCATGCCTCCAATGTCAATGCCACTTCTCGCCCGCTCGTGTTTTTAATCACCTCGGGCAGCGCGTGTCGAGAAAGTAGATAGGCATTGTACGTCCATCCACTCTCACCTGAAGTGTTTGACGTTGATCTTCGAAGGGCTGTTCGCCAGTGCAAGCACAAGAGAAACCAAACGGTACGCAGAATAGTAACAAGGGGCTCAAGCTGCATCGGCACTGGCCCTTGCGCATCATCGTTCTGGTTCAGCAGTGGTTTTAAGGCATATATGAGATCGTTCTCCTTTTCTTCATAAAAGACGTCCGACAGGGTGGTAGTAGCCGACAGAGGTTGCAAGCGCTTTTCAAGAAAATGACATAATGGCATGGGCAAACCGCTGATTCGGTGTCTACGCACCACAACATCACCATCATCATCCATTTTATCTATTGTGCTGCCCGATACGGTTGTAACGTCGACTGCAGAAGCGATCCCCTGTGCACACTGCAACAAGACATCCTCCGAGATTCGGCACCGCTCTAGAAACTCCTCTTCTGTAAGGTGTGTAGGCGACGCCTTTTCAGATGTGGGTGTTCTGTGTAGCGATGGTGTACAGGGTGCTTCTTCTACCTTTGTCTCAGTGGTCATCACTGGATTGCGCGGCTCGTCACAAGGAGATCGCTCTCGCTTCTGCTTCGCGTGTTTCTCACACGCCTCCCGTGCAGCAATGAAGTAAATCGAGCTCCTCATCCCTGCTGGATTTTTGGTAACCTCATATTCCCCCTCGGTTGTTGCTGATACCATTTGTTTTTTTCGTTTCAAAAAACCTTGGAGACCCTCAAAACTCATCTTGTCCCTTTACCGTGTTTAGGCCTCCACAGCGCAAGATACAAAGCAACAAGGGGGAGGGAGGAAAAACGGAACAGTAAAGTGATTGAGCAGCACACACACGAGGGAAGAAGAAATTGGGGAAAGAGCTGCGAGAAGAAGAGCAACAGAACGAAAAGAGGTAAACAGTAGAAGTCCAGGATGAACTGAGCCTGGGAAGCCAAAAGGGCGAACAGGGAGAAGAGAAAATAACTCACCTGCTCCTTCTGTACATAATCCAGTACACCTGCAATCGAAAGAAAACTCAACAAAAAGAGATGCACGACGACAGCGGCAGTAACAATAAAAGAAGCGCCACGTGGCGCTTCCTAAATCCAGCGTACATGTCTCCCTAACCGCTGCCTGAGAAAGTGTGTTTGGTGTATAATACTATCACTAAATCACACCTCTCTCTCTCTCCGTAATCAATTGATCGTATATATACCAGCGCTTTACACTACGTTTGATGGTTTCAAACGACGCGATGCAGCAGCAGTAGAGGCAGCTTCATCCAAGACCGCACCAAACACTGGGCCTCTCACGAGCTCGTCGACTGCGTGATTGTACTCGGGTGTGGCAATAAAGCGCTTGAACAGACTCTCTAGACGTGTGCGAAGCCCCGCAAGCGAATTCGCCGTACGGCCGCGATGCAGCAGATCAGATTCGCGGTCAATCAGCTCTACCATCTGCCGTGTTAGCGGCACATCAAACTCTTTTACCGTCCACTTGACATGCAGGAGAACGTCAAGACGTGCTTCGGTTGAAATGGGTTTTTCTGCAAGTGCCAGGTACAACTGACGTAACTCTCTGGCGCGCTCAGCGGCCTGCGTGGTGACCGATACAGTTCCACACTCCTTGGCATTTGTCATCAAGGCTAGGATGTTTTCAAAACGACGTGCACGACGGTCTTTGAGAACTCCAGTACGGAGGTTTTCATATTCATGAAGGAGCTGCACCTCTTTCTTTGTGAGGTCTGTTAGCGCTGCACGTTTTTCCACCTCGCTGAGCGTGGCATCAGACAAAATCTGCATAGAAGCAGCCGCGCGCCATGCCTCCAATTCCCGACGCAGAGTAGCGAAGTCGTCAGCAGTGCGGGGGATAGCACGTCGCCTGCGTTCGAACTCCTCTCGGCAACGCTTCTCGGCCTCCTCCGCAGCAGCTTTTGAGGCGACATTATCAAAAAATGCCTTTCGCGCTGCAGCGAGCTCCTGATGCACCTTGCGCGCCTTCCAGACTCTATACATCTTCTGCATTACCACAGCCATCGCTGATTGCAACTCGAAAAGCTGTAAGGAGGTAAAGTACGGCTTTGCAACTACTACCTCATCAAACGTTGTATCCACTTCGTAGTCTGGTCTTGATGTTTGTGTTCTGCCTTCCCGGAGTGTCTGAGAGCTTCGTGACAACCCGTATGTCTGTGTTTTCCGAGAAATACCTTCGCGTGGGACAGGGCCATGCTGCAATTCTGCGAGACTCTTGTCACCGGGCGATGTCAGCTGCGTTGCTGCATGAAGAAATACGCGTGAATGATCTGTCTTCATACGATATCCTCCTAGAAAGGGCATACGAATGCCCCTTGGATCATGCAGAATCGCCACGGTAAGAATATTTTCTCTCTTGGTGTTTCTCCATGCATCACGAATGGCTTCATCAAAGTTCAGCCCACATCGGCGAGCGGCGACCAGATCAGCAGGGCAAATGGGTTCTAGCCGCGCGTGTGCTTGCACACATCGAGCAAAGTGATCATCCTTCTTGATATTCTGCAGGTGAACAGGTATGTTGTCCTCACTGAAGTGTACATCGATCCATAGACGGCATTTGTCTAGCGGTGACACCCGCTCGCAATCTATTGTCTCACCAAAACGAATGCGTTTGCCACGACAAGAAAGCTTTATTACCTCTGGGTGTATTCCAAGACGTGAGGCAATCGATTCGAAAACAAATCTCGTAGCGATTTTGCCACCAGGACTGCCTGGTGCCCTTACAACCACGCGAAAACCCATGGGGTATACAGTGGCATCAACGAGTACATCAATCTCGGAAAACTTCATATAGACATCTGTATCCAACTCCGGAGAATGCCCATCATTTTTTCCTGCTTCCATTTTGGTTGCTGTTTCCATTGGCGATGAAGGATTCGGCTGGGAGTGATCTACCTCAAGATTCGCTTGAGTGCCACAAGAGGGTTGCATAACATCCTCCTCCTTGAAAGCTGGGGCATAAGAAGCGGGGTCTGGGGCAGAGAGATCCTCTTTTTCCTCAGGGCTATGTGACTCCGGGGCCACCTCCACCCCAATATTGGTGGTTTTGACCACTTCAGTTTCCTCAGGGCTCCATAGCTGCGTTGATTCTCCCAATTCTACAGTGCGCTCAAACTCCTCCGTTTGCAGCTCTCCATTTTCTTGAATCTGCTGTTGTGGCTCCTTACTTTCATCTTGGGAGACTGGAGACCCAGGATGGTTTGGCGACGGTGTGTCGTCACCAGTGCTCATGTGTGCCACACACCTTTTTATTCCCTTCCCCACCCTTCCTTGTTGTAATTCTTGCTATGATGCAAGAAAAAAACGACCACAGAAATAAAAAACAAAGAATAGTAAAGCATGAAATCAGCAGAAAAGTAGTATAGTTGCAATACTTGATTCTACTGTCTTTCTCTCGCCTTTCTCAAGTTTTCATCATTGCAAACGCAGGAAAACACTACAAATAGATCCTTACCCACAATTCACCGCCTCGTCAGAGTTCTTCTCGGCACGTCCTTCCAAAAGGGTGAGCTGTTCCAACACAAGTCTCTCATTCTGCCTAGAATAAATTTCATATAGCCCGAAGCCGACCATTGCACCAACTGCCAAGCCGGAAAGTGCACGAATCATGGCAGCGCGTAAAAAAAAAATGGAACAAAAACGCTTGTTTGATCCTTGGTTCACCTACCCTCAGTACAAGAGCATGTAAATATATATATATATATAAGAAACTGCTGCCGCCGTCGTCGCTGTGGTGTTAATAGTAATAGAAAAGAAAGAAGGAGAAAGTTGAAGTGGACTGCAAACAGATACGTCCCCTGGTATATATATGGCATCATCGAAGAGGGCAAAGCGATTCAAAATGTCACGGATACTTCCAAGTAGAGCAAGAACACGGAATGAAAAGAAAAGAAAGAGCCAAAAAGTTTCGGGATCCTCTTGTTTACCCTCAAGCAGAATATATAGTACTATAACCCTTCTATTCTTTTCATTACCTGCCTATTTTCTTTCTATCTTGCATGCGGCCTTCCTTCTTCTTTCCTACAACAAGGAATATTTGAAGAAAAAAAAAGGGGGAAGGGGACCTCACGAGGCTCGAAATCAAATCGCCACTCCTTCATTTTCCAGACGGTTTCACGCGAGCCCCGCTGACTTAAGGCATTCCAAGAGATCGCTGTGGAACCTTGAGGAATCTCGCGGTTCAAATACAGGGGGGCCCATTTCGATCTTTTTTACCGTTTCCGTATTATGAAAGAGATTGCTCAGTGCATCTACCGCTTCCTGGCGCTCAAAAAAAAGAGACGGAGGAAGTTGCACTGTCGTCGTCGTGGTCGGCGGTGGTGGTGTGGAGTGCTCATGTGAAACTGGTGCGACAGTGCTTGCCTTACGGTTGGAAGAGTCTTCTACACGCGCGAGAATGCGCTGACTCGTCCACTTCTTCGCCGTGGTTTGTGGGGGTGCCTTCGACATTTTTTTTTTTTAAGTTTATTGCCTCTTCCTTTTTCCTCTTAAAACTTGACCTTTCAATATGGTGGAGAAAACAGAAACAACATGAGAAATTTCTCTTCCTTCCCTCAAACATGTGCTATGCAAAATAGCATGAAAAGAGGCACACACACGCAAACGCATACATACAGAAAGTGAGAGAGGTGCGGTGTGAATAAAAGATTAGCAAGTCTATCAAAATCAAAATCGAAACAAAATGAAATGCATTCCATGTTTCCACCTTTTTTTTTCTTTTTCCTTTTGCGGTTGGGAGGTAAATTCTGCCTTGTCTTGCTTACTTCGCCCTCCCTCCTCCCTTCTCTCTTCAGACCCTCTGTTGCACCCACACGCCTTCCGCAGCCCATTTCCTTTCGTCATCCACGGCTTTTATTCAATGAAATGCAAAACAAATGTGCAATACGGAGAAAGTAGTGTGTCCCCATTCCTCCCAATCGTCTCATCCATGCATGCTCACTCCTACATGAGCAATGAACACAGACCAGGAAAAATATAACCGCCACTACCCATTTATTAATTTCCTCTTTTCTTTTCGCTTCACTCCCATAAGAAGAGAACAAAACATAAAACGGACCTTTTCAGTGAAGATGATAAATGTAACTTAGACGTGTACAAGCCACTGCCGCCATGTTTGAACTTCGCTCCGTATATCCACCAGCGCTAAAGCATCTATTGGGTCTACACGTTCATCAAGCCTTACATCGATCAACTCAATAGGAAGCTTTTCGGCAACCAGTTTCTCCACCTCAGTTGCGCTTAACAGTTTTGTAGAAGTTCCCTCGCCAGGTTCTCCCCGCACCGATTGGTAGGCGGCACGTAACCGGGGTTCATACAGATCAATGCGCCAACGAAGAAATCCATAGGCGCCACGACGCCTTGATGAGGCTGGAGAAGGTACTTGGTTATCATCGCCATCCCCAGCGTGTTTTTCGTGCGACCTACTGCCCTGAAAAATACTGTTGCGACCAACGTCTCCCCTCAAGAAATACTCCGTTGCCAAGGAAGGAAGGAAGCAGCCAGGTAATAAAGAAGATCCCCACGGTGATGCGTTTGCGTCACCGTGGACCCTTTCACGTCTCCACTTGACCCACATGTCATATACGATACGTTGCCATGTGTCATTGTCCGGGGCGGCGTCTCCGTTGCCGTTTTTTTTTCCATTATCTGTGAAAGGCACAGCAGTGGTAAGTGACAAGATTCGCTGCAACGCGGGGGATGTCTTCTCAGACTCCCGGAAAGCTCGCCACTCCAAACGCAATATTTCTCCTTCTAACCTTCGCTTTGCTATGCACACCAACCCATCATCATCGTTAGCAGCTGTTTTTACTGAATGTGACGCCGTCTGTCGATATGCCTTGGAAAATGTATCGAAAGCCCCCGCAACCTTTAGCTGTGTAAGTTGTGTCGCGCTGAACGAGAAAATACTGTCTTCAGTAGAGCTCGCTGGTAGAGCTCCAGGATGCCGCTTATGAAGCTGTGAAGACGGGGTCTGATTGGGGATGGACGAACCTTTAATTGAGAACGAAATCGCCGGAGTACTCTTAGAAAAGGAAGCAAATAAGTCACTCATACCATGTTCGGTTGCCACACTACTGATTGTGCAAATTGGGGGCTGTACAACGGTAGAGTGTGAAGAGGACGTAGTGCTACTCTGCATACCGGGGAACAAGGATACATTGGAGCGGCGTAAAGTTGAAGTAAGAGGTGCATCAGGCCAACTAAAGCAATAGGACTGCTCGTCGGGAAGTAGCCCAACCTGAAGCACCTGTTCGACACCCACAGAGCGCTCCTCTGCCGCATCCAGAGGCCTGTATCGCTTTCTCAGCATTGCAATGACAACATATGACTTCCTTTTGGTATTTGATTCGACAGAAAGAAAGGTGGGTAGAGAGGGAATAAGTGGATAAACATAGATTTTCCCCTTTTTTTCAGAAAGGGAAGAAGTTATTTTATCTCACTTTGGTTTTTCCCTTCGTCACGTTATTATTTTTCTTTACTTTTTGAATCCTTTTTATTGCTCTCCTTTTTGGCGAATGCCAGTGTAGAAATGCCAGAGTACACCCGACGCAAAGCAATCATTCAACTAGATGCCATCGGCTGTGATAGCGGGCACATCAATAACAGTAGGTTGTGAAGACAACCCAGCGCGCTTCATAGACATCAGTGAAGCATAAGGAATAGAGGTACGATCAGGAAGCACCATCTCTGGATCCTCTGCTAGTGTAAGCACCAGGTGGGATGATTTCTTAGTTTTCCATGCGTAGTAGCCGCGACTACGGATATCAATTTGTTTGTCAGTCGGACCAGGAAAGCATGAAATGTGGGCAACACGCAGGTGCTCCTTATCAAGCCCCTTCGCTTCGGCGCCTTGCTGCGCCACTTCCAGAGAGCGAAAGACAATTTGATGCCCTTTTCGCATCGACAGCTTACACTGAGCCATAGCTTCTCGAAGAGAAAGTCCACGGATGACGCTAATCTCGATATCGAGTTTTTTCCAGTCAGATGGAACTGCCTTCATGAGTACCGTGTACTGTGGCAGATGCTCCCGAGAAGCGGTTAATTCAGTTTCTAGTCGCTCGCAGTAAAGCATCCAATTTACCTTATGCATAACACCCTCTTCTTCGACCAAAGCATACCGATCCTCTGTAACACGCTGACTATTTACTACACGTTCCCATCGGTTAAGGTCTGGAAGATTCATTTTGGTGATCCAAACCGACTTCCAAAGGCTACGATCAAGCAAAATTCGCGGGGTACTACCATGATGGCGTTGGATAGCAAAAGGGCGAACAGAAAAATACTGCCTCTTGAACCATGTAGTGCGAGCACCGTGTCGCTGTGTGTACAAAAATTGAGAGCCGACGTTGGAGCGGCGGGGCAGCATGTGCACCATGGAAAACCGGGGAGCAGGCCTTGGCATCTTCACTATACCTCAGTACACCTTTTTTTTCAACCAAGAGTATCTTTTCTGCCCTTGCGTGTGTATTAGCTACGCAATGAATTATTTTTAAAGGTGAAAGCTTAAAGAGACGAGGAAGAGGATATAAAAAGTGTTAAGGGTGGGATACAACATACCAATCCCTCACACACTCGATGTTCTTGCTAAGAAGACTCAATGACAGCTGTAGTGACTGCAGCAAACAGAACACAATGAAGAGTTCAAACACTACAATGACTCCAAGAAAAGGAAGTTCTATTCTCGTTGCAAAGAAAAACAAAAAAAGAGATGATAATGGGGGTAAAAAGACGCAATGTGCTACAAAAGACCCTTTTACTACACACCAGCAGACAAGGACCAACCAGAAATAAGCATCTGCTAGCAGTCATCATACACACCATCATATAGATATACATACATATATATATATATATATATATATGCACCCCTCAAAAACTGCTGTGTATCACCCTTCCTATTCCCAGCAAAAAAAAAAAACATAAAAAAACATGCGGCTTTTCATGCTGATCACTGTAGATGAAGGAAAAAACGCAAACGAACACACGGATAGAGAAACAAGCACATCCAACAAACGCATGCAAGAACGAAGGGAATAGGAAAAAACGAATAGTGTGCTTGTGTATTTGAGGGAAATAGTTTATTTGCTTTCAACCCTAATCACGCGAACCAATGATAAACTCAAACATTCATACCGCAAAAAAGTACCGCTAAATCCACATCCGAAAAGAACCGGTAACTTGTCTTTCACCCGCGCTGCTAGCGAATAAAACGACGCTTAGAAAGAGTGTCAATATGTGGTGCTCCATCCTGTGGCACTGTTTTGCTCGCTAAATTCACTTCAGAAGAAGCTGAAAACTCCTTCTGTGACATTTCCCTCTGATGAGCGAGAGAGGTATCTTCCCCTGTGAGTTTTTCCTCTCCTGGAACCTCACTACTAAAATCCGCAGGATTTGCAGTTATTGGTACAGGTTGTTTGCTCTTTGTAAGGGCTAAAATACTTTTTATTGGAACATGCTCCATTAGAAAGGGATGCAATGCTACTTGATCTAACGATGGTCTGTCATCCGGGTTGCGCGAAAGAAGCCAAAGAGTTAACTCCCTTGCGTGCCCACTAACTGATTCCGGCATCTTGCAAATACAACCCAACTTAATGCGCTCCTCCAATTCCCGGGCGTCTGTTGTGTAACCAAAAGGAAAGCAGCTTGTCAATAGTACGTAGAGGATGCATCCCATAGACCAGATATCCGATTTAAAGGCATCATAAGTACCGCCGAACACTTCGGGAGCAACATACGCGAGGGTTCCCGTTATTGTATGTGAGTATTCTTCAACCTCTGCGCAAAAATTACTTTGCTTGTGCAAGCGGCTTAGACCAAAGTCAGATATCTTCAGCACGTTTCCTTCAGTCAAGAGAAGATTCTCTGGTTTTAGGTCTCTATGGGCCACACCATTTTGGTGACAAGCACGAATACCAGTCACCAATTGAAAAAAAAGACACGCCACGACATCCTCGCTAAGACAACCATCCTGGGAGAGAATAAGGCTGCAGACATCCCCACCAAAGACAGGCTCAAGAATAATATAGTAGTTATGGGGACTCTCTAAGATCTCCACCAACTGAACAATATTGCGATGATTTAGCCTTCGAAGAATCGAAATTTCTAGCCGCACATCCGTCTCTACACGTTGATTGGTTTTGGGAATGATCTTTGCAACAAAAAAAACAGCAGTAGGAATATGTCGCACCCGCTTGACCTTGCTAAAGGCACCCGTTCCAATTGTTTCCAAGACTTCGTATTCGCCCACCCTTCCCATGGGCACGGACGTTTTACTGTCCAAGCAAAACCAACCTATCAAGTAGAACAAGAGGCGATTTTCCCTTCCCCTCTTTCCTACTTTCTTCCTCTGTGTGTGCCTGTATAATACGCTTGAGTTTGATCTATGAGAATCTTTGCTTGTTTCAATTCGTAAGTGGTGTCAGGGAACAAGAGCAATATATATTAAAAGGCTGCAATACATCAAATAAACATGAACTCCCCCCCCCCCCCCCCACACACACACACACCCCTAGAAACCCATCATTTCTTTTGGTTGATCTTTTTACAAATATCATACTGACAGAAAAATATATTGCAAAAAAAAGTGGAGGTTGTGCTAAAAAGCAAGATAAAACACACAGTAGCGAAAAGACAGTTCTACTTTAAGAGCTAAAGTGAAACCTCATTAATACTCTGACAAGACCCACACTCAAACCGAATGGTAGAAATACTCACATCAGCTTCAACAGCATTAATACAGCTACATTCCCCACAGCGAACCTGCAGCTGCCGCTTCGCCGTGAAGGCCTCTGGGAGAGGTGAGGTGTCAGCTGTTGGCATTCTACGCTTCAGTTCTTTGCAGCAACCACCGCACAGAATTGCGTCATAAGTGCCCTCTGGAATTCGATTAATGCAGAGACAGGCGTTGCATTTTTCCAGGTCCTGTTTGTGACCTGCTTCATTAAGAGCTCCAGTTATCCTACCTGGAGAAATTTCAGTATTACACTGAATGCATCTGTTCTGGGAACCCGGGCCAAACTCAAAGGTGTTTATATAGGTGCATGCAGGACACTGTACAGTGTTATTCTTTGGCATCCGGACAGGCACGTTTTGAGATGAGCGCTGCGCCACCCCTGGCCCATTCAGCTCTTCATGAAGCCGCTGTGCTAGTGCGGCATCGTTTTCCTGTTGTTGTTGTAACGATTTGGGAGTGTCCATGACGACAAGAATAGTCTACACCTTGCGTTTTCTTAGCGTTTAGAAGGTAAGAAAAAAAATTTAGCGTCCATTGTCACATTCATGATAACGAAAAAAAAAGATCGATAACCCATTAGAGAATAAAAGAATTCTCGTTGTCTAAAAAGGTTTAGTACTGAGGGGGAAAAAAAAGGTGCTGAAAAAACCTTTAGGCCGCCTCCCGCGAGAAGCAATCGAGATGGTTTTGGTTTGACTAGGTGCTTTCGGAACTTATGCCTTGCAAGAAGCTGAAAATTATAAAAAATAAAATATGTTCACGTTCCATCGATCTCTCGGCATGAAATAAAGCGCAAGCCTAAAAACATTTCTTTCAGAGGTTCTAAAAAAGAAAAATATGATATACTTAAAGAAAAAAAATAGAAAAAAAAAACAAAGAGGGAGTAAAGGTACCACGATATAAATCCGGTGATTGAAAAGGAAAAGAAAAGAAACGAAGAAACGGAGAGCCAAATACAGAGGAAACCGGAAAAGAAAAAAAAAAGCGAAGCGCTTCGCCACACAAAACGCCTCCCAACGAATGACCACCCCGCCGTTCGCCAGCCTCAGCCAAAAGCCCAACACCACACCACGGAGAAAGCACCATCTGGCCGCCTCGTGGCGCGCCGGCCCTCCCGCCTTTAGGCGGGGGCGCCCGCCAGGAAGAGGATCCCCTTCGCCGTGGCATTTTGTTGGGCAGCCGCCGCGCAAACACATACGCCGGAGACGACGGATGATGGCGCCATCCCCCCCCTTCCCATGCATTTACACACTTATGTATAAGGATGTATATCCATATTGGCTGTATTCATGCTTTTTTCTTTTCCTTCCGCTTTTTTTTCGCCTCTACTTCGTCCGCTGTTGAATGAACAGTTGCTTCTTGAGGGGGATGTTGCAAGATCCCGCCGCCGCCTTTGATCGCGCAATACGGACTATAGAGGATGCCACGGTGCCTCCTGATCCCGAAGCTCCAAGTTGCCACGCATGGCGCCTAAGGCCCAGTGAAGAATTTGCCATCGCCGTTCAGCGCTATGTGAACCCACCACCCCGTTGGGGCGTGAAATTATGTTGTTCTTCTATGTTTTGGGGACCTGAAAAATGTATCACTATCGGGCGGAAGCTTATCCTCAACAAAACGGTTACATCACTAGATCTGTCAATGTGTGACATGGGGGAGGAATCGTCAATTGTTTTTTTTTCTTGTCTTGTACGAAACAAATGTTTGAGGCATTTGAACGTTAACGGAAATCGTATTGGCGACAAGGGAGCTATAGCCGCAGCGGAATGTATTCAAAACTTGGAAACATTGCACATGTCCTGCAATGGGATACACGATGAAGGAGCTGCTGCTATTGCGTCTGCCGTGCGACACTCCTCAAAGATAAAGAACCTGAATTTGCGTGCTAATCGCATCACCTTTTGGGGGGCATACAAATTAGTTTCTGCTTTGGAACCTATAAACAACTCAATTTTTTCTCATCTTTTTGATGGTATAACCACTAACGAGCCTGCCTTTTATAGTCAGATTCTAGATGATGAGAGTGCGCTGTCAATACATGAGGCCCTTGATACGAGTGGAATCGCTGGCGAGAAAAGCTTAATGGAGAGTCGCTATAAAGTAAATCCAAGTATTGATGCACCTACCGAAGTGTTTAATGAAACACTTCATACTCTATGGCTTGGGCAGAACGACAACATCCCCGATGAGCTTTTAAAGGTTCTGGAGGTGATACTCTCGAAGAGGTTTCCTCAACCACCCAAGGGAGTACCGAAGAAAAAAAAAAAAGTTTCGAGTACAAAAGGCAAATAACGAGACTTTTCCTTTTCTTTTTTTTATTTACCACCCACTTTTTTTTTATGATGTGTCTCACGACGGATTATGTAAGATATTTGCTCTATGTATTTGCGTTGGTTGATAGGAGTTGAAAAGTTGGGAGATGAAGCAGAAAAATACAAAGGAAGTCATCTCCTGTGGTTCCCCTTTTCTTTTATTGCGTACTATCAACAACAACATAATTCTCGTTTTCTGAAAAATATTTTTTTGATGTAGAATAATATGTTTCTGAGGTTTTATTTTTTTTTCCTTTTTTTGTTTAGTACTAGTGCTCATATCAGGGATGCTGCACAGAAAGCATACCGTCAAAGATTCGGTGGTAATAAGCAAGAAGGAATCGAGGAAACTCAGAGAAGATGTTGTTGGTTCTTTAGAGAAGAAACATGATGACTGCCTGGAGTCCTTCTGGAAAAAAAGTGACCCTGTGACTAAGATCACATGGGAGTTTTCGAGTGGTGGTTCTGTCGTTCTTTATCTGTTGAATAACGTTCCACTGGTGCTTTCTACTACATCGTTGCCCCATGATGCGCAAGATATTCTTCCGAGAGGGCGAACGGCTATCGTTCCGACATTATTTTTTTTCTTCATGATGAGGAATTTCTACAAGGGGGCTGATAGTGATGTTGCATCATTGTGCAGTCCTCAAATTTGGTGCAGGGGCCCGACATCGCAATTTGTCATCTCTGGTGCACATCTCATGATGCCTGGTGTTCTTTGCGTGGGCACTAGGGATGAAACAGAGATCTGTGTGGGAGATGTCGTGTTCATCTTTTCGATAGGAAATAGATGGCCCTATGGTGTTGGTTTGGCAACAACTGAACTTGCTCATAAGTCCGAACGAGGCAGGGGTGTTTACGTGCTTCACTCTTTTAAGGATCCCTTGTGGGATGCATACTTTGCGAACTTTAGTGCGAGGTGTGGAAATGCGAGCTCTGTTCTTCCAACAACATTTCAAGAGACTGCCGTTCTTGAGGATATGGAAATAAGCTCTGGCGCTGTCATTGACAATAGTGAGCCGGAAGGAATGATAAATGAGAATGTGGTGGGGTTGGATACACCGGATAATTACACTCAGCAAAACGGGAATGAGTTGCTGAAGACGCCTTTTGAGGTGCTCAAGACAGAAGATGGCGTCATAGACTTTGCACTGTGTGAGACGATCAGGGGTTTCTCACAGTCTATGCTACCTATGCCTCTCACTGAGTTTCTGCCCCTACTCCTTTCTAACTTTCCCCGAATCCCTGGAACCGAACTACAAGTGGATTTTAAAAATACTAAATACAAAAGAGCACTGCCGTATCTTCTGTCAAGAAAGGACCTGGTTACTGTCTCTGAAGGTAAAAAGGGGATTTATTCTATCGTTCATATAGACAAGTCAGCAGAGCTGCTTAGGCAGCATCGGCACACTTATGCCGAATTCTTGCGACTCGTTCATGATCCTGCAAAGGAGGAGAAGTTTTTGAAAGCCGAGCAACAGGCAGTTCAAAATGGCAGAAAGGGAATGTTCAATCGTCGAATTATATCGCTCCAAACGTTGTTTGCTCCAAGGGGCGGAGGTGCAATGGAGTTGAAGAGAATCCTTTGTACTGGGGTCTTCTCCGATGTCGGACATGAAAAGTATCTAGGTGATGGACAATATCAGCAGCGTTTTTCACAGAATTCTAAGGACGATGACGCTGGTTTCTTGGATGATCTTTACTCGCGAAAACATCTTTGTGACAACCTTCGAGAGTACACTTTGGCAAAGGGTCTGTTGCAAACCGGTGATGAAAATGGTGGTCCTCCATTTGTTCAACTGAGTGGGGCACTTTTGCCTCTTTCCAAGGGCTCTGTCGAAAGACTACGGATTACAGAAGTTGATGCTCTTCTCTTTCAACAATTGTTTGTTCCTGTGCATCAAATAGCGATGGAAAACACTCCAATAATTGATGGGGTTGCTCAATCTAAAACACTTGTTACACGAATTCTAAAGAAAGGCAATCTGCCAAAGGTTGTGTTGTATACGGAAAGACGCGTAGGAAACAAGTTAGTAACCATTGTGAAATACCTGGATGCATACGGATTTGAACTTGTTTCTTTAGCAAATCAATGGAAGGAACAGTTCTCTACGCACTGCAACGTACACGATCCATCTAAGGAGATGCAGAGAGTCAAGGATGGAACGAAAATCATACTAGAGTTGCATCTAGGTGGAGACTGGGTGTCTAAACTTAAGGTTTTCTTGGAAAAAGAATTGGGGATCCCTCACCACTTAATAGCTGTAGGTAACAAGAAATAATGTTTGAGATTTCTTTTCTTGTATTTATTTTCATTTACCGACATCATATATATTTTTTTATGTTCCTATATTCTAGACATTGGGGTACAATTGACGGAAAATGAACTCCAGGATATGGATAAAGGCGTGACAGTATTTCTTCTCTCTCTTTTGCCTTTGGCATCATTCCTTTTCAAAAATACAAAAAAGTGAAGAAGAGAGGAGTGGCATGAAAGCGTTGTTTGCAGCTGCTGCAGGATTTGCGGCATCTACTTGGTGCGATGCAACATCTGTGGAATGCTCTGCTCTGAAAAGTCCGTTTTCGCAATCTGAATTCCGTCAGTTTACACTCATCAACTGTTATGACGAATCGCACAACACAAGGGTATTTCGTTTCGCTCTTCCAGAGGCTGATATGCCTTTGAATCTTGAAGTAGCATCCTGCATCTCACTGAGGTACACTGATAAAGATGGGAAGGATGTGATTCGTCCCTATACTCCAATCAGCAAGAGTGACCAACGTGGTTACTTTGATATCATTGTAAAAAAATATAAGAATTCAAAGATGGGTAGCTATCTTTTTTCTTTGAAGAAGGGAGATGTGGCCGAATTCAAGGGACCATGGGTAAAGCTACCAATCAAGGCGAATCAGTATAAACAGATTGGTATGATAGCAGGAGGAACGGGCATTGCACCCATGTATCAGGTGGCCCGAAACGTTCTGCGCACCCCAAAGAACTCAACGGAAATTTCTCTTATCTATGCTAATACTCGTAAGGAAGATGTTTTGTTGGGAAATGAACTGAATGAACTGATGGAGCAATATCCACTTTTTTCACCCTATTTTGTGCTCTCCAAAGCTCCTTCTGATTGGATGGGAGGTGTAGGTCGTGTGAACAAGGAGATGATCAAGTCACTGATGCCACCACCAAATCGGGCAGGCGATTCCATTATCCTCGTTTGTGGTCCGCCCCCTTTTATGGAGACTGTTTCTGGTGACAAGGATTTTGCCACTAGTCCCCCTTCTCAAGGGCAATTAAGTGGGCTCTTGAAAGAGCTCGGGTACACTCAGAAAATGATATATAAATTTTAGGTTCCTTGCTTCGGTCTGGATAAAAAGTCACTCTTGCCATTTTTTGTTTCCATTGAACTCGTTCATAGAACTTTATTTTGCGTTGGTGTGGTTCTTCTTCGTATCTGTAGGATAAATTTTTTTATTTTTATTTTTCCAAATGGGTAAGGAGGGGTAAGTGAAGGCAGAGGAAAGACGGAAGAAGGAATTCAGAGGAAAAAAGGGGAGGGGGTACGCATTTGTTCAATGCCGGAATATCGTAAAATTCAAAGGTTGATAAGTTTCTTTTTATTCGTTGCTTTTTTGGTGACATTCTTGCTTCTGTAGGATGATGGTGGGTGTGGCAGCGATGATGATTTGTGAGCGCATGCTGGCATCCGATATGTCTTCTTCCCTTTCATTTTTTTTTCTTTTCCCCATATCGGCGCGTATATATAAATATATATATATGCTGGTTTTCTCTATACACGTATTTCTCTCAGCCAGAAGGTTAATACGGTTGATTTGACAAAAGGTGCCTAATTACTGTTTTTATTTTCCTACTTCATCTAATGAAGCCCTTCATTACCTCAGCGATCGTCGCCAGTGTTGGGACTTTCACTCAGTTTTAAATGCATCGGCATGCAGAAGTCTAGTGAAAGGCAGAATCCGCCTTTTCCTAGGATGAGGATAGGTCGATAAACTTGCGGGTATACGTACCGAGTCCCATAGCACGAAGGTATTTACTTTTGCACTTTCAGACAAGATGATGATATTAATTTCACGGCACTGCTGTGTATCAGCCTTCACTTTCTGAACATCGAGGGTAATGAGGCAATGCTTCACTATGCCCCACTACACAGAGTCTGACAGGTCCAATTTCGAGCTATCAGTCACGTTTTGCCCTGGCTTAAAAATGGGTATCATCTGCAGAACGTGAAGGCTGGTGAAACGATACAAGCGCAAGATCCGTGGAGGACTATGAAAATATCTTCCAACTAGTGCAAACATGTGGGGTTAATGGCTGGGGGGGAGGGCACAGACATTACCGCTCTGCTTTAAATTGTCCGAAATTTTATTGATATAGTAAATAATACTGGGGTTTCTCTATTGTACTGCAACAAGATAACACATGACATATTATTGAGAGACTCTCTTGATAGGATGGTGAACGGGAGTCCAAATAGCTTTACTGCGTTTTATGTGCTAACGGAGGCGTTTACAGGCAGGCCGGACCGGCTACAAGGCGCATCTCTCGAAAGAGACCATCAAAGAGACAATACCCAGCCCTCCTTGTAATGGGGACTCAATGATGCTGATGAGCGGTCCTCCTGGTTTTATGAAAGCGGTGTGCAACGAGAAGGCAGAACGCAACAAGGGGGAATCCTCGGCAGTTACCTGAAGGAGATAAACTACAAGGAGAATATGGTGTATAAATTCTGAGCTCAGTGTAAACCTCCCTCTCACAATGATTATATATATATATATATATATATGGGGGGGGGGTCTGAGAGCCTGCGAAATGAATTTTTTAGGCTTGCGCTACATTTCATGCCGAGAGATCGATGGAACATAAACATATTTTATTTTTTCCAAATATTCAGCTTCTTGCAAGGCATAAGTTCCGAAAGCACCTAGTCAAACCAAAACCATATTGATTGCTTCTTGCGGGAGGCGGCCTAAAGGTGTTTTCAGACCCCGACCATTCATTAGGGAAGCCTTCATGTAGAAAACAACAGAGCGGACTCTGGCCAAGGAATCAAAGTCCTTGTTATTTGCTTGTGTCTTATTCACCTATGGACAGCACTAAAAAGGAATTTGTAATACAAAGCATTTTCTTTGTTCGATCTCTTCTCTAAAAGGAAAAAAAAAACGAGATAGAGTATTTTATGTGTGTATGTGTGTGTGGCTTCTCTCCGTGCTTTCTACTTCCTGGTTTTCTCTTTCTTCTTTTGTACGGCTGCGATGAGCCCAGGTAGGAGTGAGGGGGTAGACTTAAATGCATCGGCGATCACTTCCTCTCTGCCTCTTTAGCAAACCCATAACACAGGGTTATATATCGCAGCTTCCGGAAGTGACCCCAACATCTCGCCGTACGTCGTGGCGTCGGGCTTTTCTGACAAATGATGAAGTGCGAAAAATATACACCCCAGACGCGGAGCGATACGAGGAGTGGTACAAGGCCACGTACGGTATCGAGGATTTAAGTGATGGCTGCGCAGCCTCTGGTGCGAGTTCAAATAAATTGCTGGATGATTCACGGAATATGAAGGGTGAATTCGATGTGGCGGATCTTAACGCCATAGAGAGTGAGTTAGAATGGTGCTCACGGCAATTTAATCACAACACCCTGGTGAGATGAAAGGGAGTTGTGGTGCTTTGGTCTATTTTGAGTTGCGGTCATCATTCCAATTGTTATTCTGGTGATGGTAGCTGACAAAAATACGAAGTCATTTCTCTTCTTTGATTGTGTACTTTGCTGATGATCATCATTGTCATCTTCCCTTTTTTTCGCTTTTTGTTCTTTGTGTTCTTGACTTTTTCCTCGTAAGGTGCAATTCATCAGGCTTTTGCGGTCACTCCTTTGGTTTTCGCCGTGGCAAACAGAGAGAAAGTATAGACGTCTCTAAAACGAGAAAAAAAAATAGTCGTGACAAACAAAAGACCAATAGTTAAGGCACTTGTTACTACTACAAATCACCCACGATGAATCTCAACTGTCTTAGCGAAGCCGGTATCTTCTCCTCGGCGCCGACGCTGGTGAAGGATGTGAGACTGTGTGAGAGCGAGCAACAAGGCTCACGTACTGAGTACGTTGAGGAACGTGCCCCATGTGGGAACGTTATTGATGCTATTCAGCTCCTAGATGTTTGTAATTTTGTTGACGTGCAAACAGCGAACGGTGGCACTGAAACTACAGTGGATTCCATGGCGTCCTCTCCGTGCTTAACAGATGCCTTACGAGCAGAAGCTACTACACAGACATCGTCTTTGGTGTCTGTCACACCTGCCCACCCAAGCTACACCATTGCACCTGCAACGACCTGGGATGGGGGGGAAAAGTCTTATACTTTACCACCTGACGATAATGTAAGTAACTTTACAATTGGCGCATTTTTCAGTGCGTCACTGCGGAACAAGTTGGACGACAAGACCTCTGACAGCTGTTTGGCCTCCAACTCGTTGAAGACTGAGGTTGCATCTGGGGTTTCGCCTTGCGATGCTACTGATCACTTTTCTTTGATGCATGGGCAGCCATACACAGAAGATGCTGGCATCTGGGGGTTCCAAGGCAGAGGCACAGATGCCATGGAAAACATGATGGAAAGTGCTGGAATGGATAAAACAACACCTATCCTTTCGCTTCAGCTCCCCGATTCTGCAAAGGATGCGACTGATAGGAAAGGGAACTTCGAAAAGAACCTCGACACGACCATAAATGCCGATAAGAAATCTGAAGAAGAGGTAACAATCACTGTGTTGGACCCACAGCGCTCAAAACTGCATGTCCCACTAAGTGCGATCATCCCTACCAAGGCCCTTGGTGACCGTTTGCGTCACCCAAGTCTGTGCTTACTCTTTCAGTCAGGTCGCTGTCGTCAGGCTACTAACTGCTATCAGATGCATGTCGATCCTGAAGTGGTGCAACGAATCCGCCAGATTGTTGAAAACCTTCCATCTTGTTGTGCATTTCACGGTGACTGCAATGTCAAGCTTTGGGATGCAGATGCTCATGCCAACCGAAGCGTTATAATAGGTGATATATCAGTTCCGCTTAATCGTGTAGCGTACACAAACGGACTTGTTCGGTTTGTCATTAACGATGCCCAGCGCCCCTTGAACTTTGGCACTCTTTGTCGCCTACATGGGAAGCCGGGGGGTTGCCGCTATGGCGCAGATTGCTGGTATGTACACGTGTGTCGTGATATTGTGAAGGAGAGGGCATCTGCGATGGGTCTGGATCCGTTGGGTTCGCTGAACAACTCCCAGATTGAAGGATTGCCTCTGAAAAACACAAAAGAAGCATCTATGATGGGTGCTTTTCACAAGGGAGTATCCACAGGTCAACATCGACAGCATCAAATGGCTCCTTCAGATTGCCGATGTCTTCCAACAACAACTAATTCTAATCATAGAAAAAACGACAAGATTACAAGCAAAAGTCAATTTGATAATACGATTCTATCGGATGCCTACCCGAAGAAGGTATTTTGTGCTTCATCAAAGAAAAAACCGTTGCAACAGTTTTTTCCAATGAATACCTATGGAAATAGAGTATTAAATCAGAATGGATCTGCCGGCGCGGAGATGAGGCCTCCACCTGCAATGCAAATCCTCATGCCCTCACATGGTTGTGCAGATGGTGATAGTGCAATGTCAATCAACATGAGAGCTTTAGCCTCTGGATCAACCTTTACACCCATGGGAACTACAGACAGATCCTCCAATGCACCGTTTTGCTTTGTCAAACAGGAACAGGCACTCAATATCGCATCGATTGGACTGGATTCCTTGTCGGGTGCATGCCCTGGCGTATGGCTTCCACAGAAACTCTCTCAAGGCGGACAGATGTGCCAACCGTTACCGAATTGGAACTTGGGAGTGCCAAGGACATTGATCACGCCGCCTGCAGGTACAGTATATCCCACGTACTCAGCTACAGGCCTGCCTTTGGCAACAAGACAACACCCAATTAGGCATGATTTGAATTCCCTTAATGTTCTCGGTCTTGTAACTGAGGTTGGGGGGAATGAGGGCAATATTTCTCTTCTCCGCTGTGAAATGACAAAAGGTGGGGTCCTTCCCCAGAGTGCCCTGACTTTCTTGTTTAATGGGCACTCTCAAACACCGTCACATTGACCCTGGATTTCAAGGGAACTTCCCCGTTAAGACAAAAACACGAACCTTTCTCTCTTTTTTTCTCTGCTTCTTTTTTTTTTTTCCTTTTCTCTTCTTGTTTCTCTCCATGCGTGTTATTTTTACCTTTGCATTTTTTCATTCTTGCGTTGCTACCTGCACTACTACTATACTACTGTTGTCTGCGTGTGTGTGTATTTTTTTTTTCGTTCTGCTGCCACCAAAAAACGGGTCTAACAGACGGAAACGGCAAAGGAACGAGAAGAGACAAGCACAAGTCCAGTGACAAGCAAATAATAATAATAATAAAAATAACAACAACAACAACAACAAGAAAAAAAAACACAAAAATTTTTTTGAGATTCAACGAATCACAGAGAAAAAGCTCTAAAACTAACGAAAAGAAGCGAACGAACTCTGCAAGACTCTCTCTCTCTATATATATATAGATATATATATCATATATATATATAGAGAGAGAGAGAGAGAAGACGAGGAAATGAAGAACAAAACACGAGCGCAGAGAAAAAAAAGGTTAAAAATAATTTGTGCGTTCACTCTCCTTTCTTTCACCCTCTGTTCTCGTTTCTTCTTCTCTTCGCCATGCTCCAAACACATCATCATCCTCCTTTTTTTTTCCCCTACCTTATATCTTCCATTTGTTTTGTTTTGTATTCAATACTCTCTTCGCTACGAGGAGTAAAACGACAGGAGCTGAAGGAACTAAAAAGGAACTGCTGAAACTTTTCTTCTGTTTCTTCGTCCTTGTGTTACCCGTTTTTTTTTTTTTTTCTGTTGTTGTTGGTGTTGCGGGTTCTCCGTTCTCATGCTCATGCATATAGACTCACACACAACCACGTGCCAACCCTTTTTTCTCTTTCTCTTCCCCTCTCTCTGTATTTGTGCGTGGTATGTGTGTGCGTGTGCTATTAAAGGGAAAGTAAGAAGGGCGGAAAAAGTGAATTTCGCATTTTTCTTTCATGTATTGTATTTATGCCGTTTGTGCGCTCGCAAGTATTAGTGCGTTTTTTTTTTTGTAAAATTTACTTTTGTTTTCTGTTTGTTTGTGTTTGTACCATTGCCACCGCTGGTACACGCGCTTCTGGTGCGCCACTGGTGATTTGTTCAAAAATTCTCTCTTTTTTTCTTTCTTTTTTTTTTTATTTTATTTATTATTCCTTCTCCGTCTTCCTTTGTGTGTCTGTGCGTACGCAAGTGAGGGTGCGTATTTTTTTTTTTTTCTTTCTTTCTTTCTTTCTGCTTTCTCCTCCCCTTTATTTTCTTGTGTTGCCAAATCAATGACGGAGGTATACATATATGTATATATATATATGTGTGTGTGTGTGTGTGTGGAATGGGGGAACTGCGTCGGGAAACAAAAAACAAAACAAAACAAAAACAGAAGAAAACAAGAGGAAAAGCGATTGTGACACACGGATATTCATATATACATACCTACATATATATATATATATATATGGAGAGTACGAGGGAGGAAGGTACATAACAGCTGTTTTCCCTTTTGCTTTCTTTTTTGTTTCCCACCTTTTTTCCCTAGTTCCTTTCTACTACTGCCTCCGTGCTCTGACAGTTGCTGCTGCCGCTGCCCCCTCCCCCGTGCGTGTTTACGCGTGGCAGCAGCAACTGTCAGAGCACGGAGGCAGTAGTAGAGAAACGATAATAAAATGCAGGCAGCAGAAGCAGCAACGACAAAAGCGACAACAATACGAGAGGGGCTTCTTCCCTCTGTTCCCTCTCCCCCCCTTCACACACCCACTGAAAAAAAAAACAATATAGTCAAATATATACCATAATAACAAGAAGAAATTTTTATTTGATTCTGAACAAAAGAAAACAAAAAAAAAAAAGAGCATGTGCACAGGCGCTGTGGCGAGTGATTGTGTGTATATTCATATACCCCTCTACCCATCATTCTATCAGCGTATGTAGGCCTACTAAGAGCGAAGGAAGATGGAATAACAAGAACGATAAGAAACGAAAAAAAAAAAAAAAACAGAAAAAAATAAAAAAAAAAAAACAGTAACAACAACCGTATCCAAGAAAAAAAAACAACGATAACAACAACAACAACAAAAAAAAAAAATGGCGTCAGTGGAGGAAAAAAAAATAAATAAAAAAACCCACACAAAAAGAAAGAAAAAACCCGGAAAGAAAAAAAAATTGTAAAAGAAGGTTAATCGTTGCAAAAAGCAAAAGAGGGAAAATAGAAAACACACAACTTTAAGAACAACAACCAAAGAGAGGGAAAACACCCCAATGTAATTAAAACGCGAGAGATAACTTGTTTCTCTTGAGGGGAAAAAAAGACGAATGAAAGAAATCGGGAGGTATTTTTTTCTTTTTTTTTTGTTATTGTTGTTGCCGGTGATGATGCGCTAAAGGAGGAGAGGCAGAGGGGGTGGGGGTTATTGTTTTGAGGATGGACGTCGAGTCGTCCCTGAGGGAAGAGGCGGCCTGTGATCCAAAAAAAGTGGGAGTGCAGATGGGCTTGTCGTTTTTTCTTTCCGTACGAACACCCCCGCTCTTTTTTTTATTTTGTTTCATTGTGTTTTTTTTTTTTCTTTTTTCGGCTGTCGCGACATCCCTTTCTTCGCCCCTCACACCCCGTTTCTTCTCCCGCGCCTGATATCCTCTCCTGAAAGCATCACCCCCGCCCTGCTTCACCCCACCCAGTCTCTCAGAGGGTTTTTCCCTTTACTGTTTTTGTTTTCCGATTCCCTCTTTTCCTTTCGTCTTTTTTTTTTCCTTTTGTTTTTTGGTGAGGAGGGGGCGGGGGTACCAATTCATTTGATCGAACGACTTCATTGTGTTTATAAATAAATATATATTTGTATATATTTAAGCAAAAATTTCCCCCCTTTGTTTTGTCTGTTGGCTGCAAGAAGAGTTGTACTCCATCCTCTCTTTTTCTTTTTTTTCTCTGATATCCCCTTCTGAGTTGTGTTTCTCAGATTATGTTTCTGTACATTACATTCAACACGCTTCTACGAGCTGCTGATGAAACCATCTGCAAGTGAGTTACCTGCGCATCATCTACGTGCGTCTAAATTTTTCTCCTTCGATTTTTTGGGGTTTTTTGCGCCCCCTTTTTTTATTCCTTCTGTGTATATGTGTGTATGTGCTTCTGCTTTTATCTTTTCTGTTTGATTCACGGATGAATTGTTTTTTTTTTTTTCCTACACTACCGAGGAAGCACGGTTTTTTTTTTTTTTTGTGGGAGGAGCTGGGGGGTGGGGTAAAGAAAAAATTTCGTGTTTTTTTTCTTCTTTTCTTGTGTGGGTAACTGTGCGTGTTAGGAGGTGCTTTTCATTTCTGTTTTTGTGCTGCAGGGTTGTAGCGGATGTGATGCCTGTTAAATGTGGCTGTTCGTGTCTGATGGCCCCCCTTTTCTGCTCGTTGCCCCTCCGCTGCAGGTGCATGGGGAACGAGGCGGGTAGCAGCGAAGGAATGCTTGGACGGGAGGGGTGGTTAATGAGAAAGTGCGGGGCAAAACGGATTGTGCACGCGTTTGCATCGGCGTGGATGCTCCTGTTATCGTTTGTTTCTTCTTTGTGTGCTCCTCTCCGTTCTGTGTTACTTTTTATCGTGAAGATGGTGATCGTGGCACCAATGCCTCTTTTTTTTTTCTTTTTGTGAAGGTTCTCCTTCAGCAAATGCGGCCATTATAAGTGGGTCGCTGGTGATGCGACGCCAGCGCTTCTCATATTTGTTTGACGCGATACGGACGACTTTTTTCGCTTCTATTTTCGTCTCGTATTTTGTTGGGGATTCCTCGATGTTGTTGTTCTTCCTTCCTGCGCTGCCCGGGAGAATGAGGGGAAAAAAAAAAGGTCTTTCTATGATTGTAAGCTTCTGTACGTGTGTCGTGCTTTTTTCGTCTTATTTTATTTTATTTTTTAACCCCCTGAGCGGCTGGGCCGAACTGAAGAGCGGCACAACGACTGCTATACGTTGGCGGAGAGAGAAGGAGCGATGGGGAGCACATACAGTGGAGGACAGACGCACGTGTGTGTGCCCCGGAGACGCAATCATAACAGCGGCGGCAGCAGAATCAGCGGCATCGGTGTGAGGGGCGGGTTTGAGGGAAGAGAAAAAACAAACCGAAAAGGACTGCCAAAAAAAGGGCGGGGGGTGTTTGCTGGAAATGCGCTGCAGCAGCCGCAAAGACGGGGGACGTAAAATTGTTGAAAAAACAAGGCATGTGTGGATATCAAAGAAATGAAGGGGTGCCAACAGGAAAGAGAATAAAAAAAAGGGGGGGAGGGGAGGATGAAGGGAGAAAAAAAAAATAAAAAAAAAACAGCAACAACAAGGAGATAAAACGATGCAAGTATGCAAAAACCCCGGCGCACACTCACACATACATGCATGCCGCAAAAACAACAATTGAAAAGTGGGAAGTGAGAAAGGCATGACGAGGACTTGAGAAGTTTGTCATCCTGAAATTCAGTGTTTGCTTTCTCTTGTGGACGAGAACATCCGGGTTCTTGCTTTTTTTAAAAAAAAAAAATTCTTTTTGTTCTCGCTCGCAGTGTTTTTCTTACCTATTGCTTTTACAGGTTCGTATATACAACAACCATACTCGCTGATCTTTTTACTTGCTGAGATCAGCTACTCTCCCCTCCATCGCTTTCTTTCCCCCCTCCCCAGTTGTCCTCCTATTCTATTTCTCCCTTTCCCTATCCTTTAAAACGATTTCTTTTTTGTTACGCTTGTTGCTGCTGTTGCTGTTATCACTCCACATACAGTTCTGTGTCTCATGCACTGGAGCTATTTACTTTTGTATCAGCCATACAGCGGGTTCTTTTTGCGTGAGTGCGCGCTCATAGGAGTAGTGAGCGTCGTGCAATGGAGGATGGGGACTGATGATTAGGCAGGCAGGCAAATTCCCCTCCTCCGGGCGGGGGAGGGCAAAAGTGATGGATGGAATATTCAAGAAACAAAGAGAGAAAGGAAGAAGGATACGGAACTAATCGTGAATGTGCTGCGGCTGTCAATCCAAGTTGGCGGAATCTGAGCGGGCAAAGACGAAGAAAGAAAGGGGGAGGGGAAGGAAGAGAGCACCCGGTGATTTATCTTTTCGAGGAACTCATCGTATCCGCGCAGACATTTTCTTTTTTTCTCTCCCTCCCCTAAGCCTCCGATACGGTGGAAGGGGGAGGGAATGTGGCAGTGCAATTTTCTCTAAATCCCGCTTCCAATTTTTTTTTTTTTGCTAACTTCAACATGTGGAAAGCGCATGTGTCGGTATGCAATGTATGTGTAAAACTGCGCACGTGTGTTTTTGTGCGTATGCCTGTTTGAATATCTACGCCTGTGCTGTTTTCTACACCACTCCATCCGGCAGCCGCATCCAAAACAGCGACGTAAGATTCACATTTGCTTATAATATTTATACATACGTACATATATACATATACACATGTATATGTATATATATACATATATATATATATGTGTGTATATATATGTACGTATGTATAATGTGCACGTGCACTCTACTGCCATCTGTTTGTATTTTGTGTTTTCTTGTTACGTTAGTATACAAATACAGCTCTCCATATCGGTAGAGAAAATTTAAATAAGAGCACCGTTTCACTGTTCTTAATGTCAAACTACCTGGCACACCACGTTTCTTCTTCTGCTGCCCCCGCGTCTCCCAACCGGCATCTTGCGAGGCGTTATGATGGCACTCTCTGCATGGCGGTGGTCGATCCGGCCACCAGAAAACTGTTGATTCCCTGTGGGTATGTATATCCTACACGAGCACAGCAGCGTGCTACGATCCCAAGCCTCTGCCAGCTGTTTCTGCAAGGTCGGTGCCGTCAGAGTGTCCACTGCCATCAGGTCCATGCCGCTCTGGATGTGGTGATGGCGCTTCGGGAGCAGGTGGAAAGCCTTCCGTGGTGCTGTGTGATGCATGGTGACAAGGATTATGCGGGTGTTCTAGAGAAGCAATCGTGGTTATCCAACGTTGTTCTGCACATCCCCGAAAGCAGCTTTGAGGGTGGTTACATTCCGTTGAGCCGCGTTGGCTACACCCACGCCCTTCAAAAGATACTCAAGGAACAAGGGACTCGAGTGGAGCAGGTGAGTGGACTAAACACAAGCGCTGACAAGAAAGTTGCTAATGCACGTGCCGGATTCGTAGTGTTGAGTGCACGTGATCAAGTTATCTGCCGTTTGCACATCTTTGACCGTTGCCGATACGCCGAAGACTGCCGTTTTTTGCATGTGTGCAAGCAGATAACATCCAAGGCCTGCACTTGTCAAAAGCAGTGTGACGAAAATTTCTTTCTTTCTTCTGACGTGAAGAGCACCTCCATCTTCACTTCGCCATCACTTCAGAAGCAGCCGTGTGAGGACATGATGCATCAGAGCGGGGATGAATTAATGGTGAGAAACATGTCGCCAGAACTTTGGATGCCCACCGGCAACAGTGCATGGACTACTAAGGCAGGTACTCCGTGGCTGTCGTATGAACCAACGACAACCATGAACTTCCGACAGTCACAACTTTCACGCACCTCTCCGTTGCTTACGAGGGCTGAATGCTGCGGAGGTACGGTGCCGGAGAATAGTATAAACAACTCATGCTGCTCAGAGCGCAACCGCGTTGCCACTGGCTTGTGTCCGGACAAGATACAGTTGATTTCTGCCACCCCATATGGGGGGACCTCATTAAACGGAGTGACACCGACTACTAAAGTTTCGCTAAGCAGTTGCGAAAGCAATGGTAACGCAGAAAACACACCGTCGACAGCGTATGAGCACTCCTTGACGCCACTGCCGTCACCACTGCTCGATATCTCATCGGTACAATACCCAGCTGCGTCAATGAACTCTGGATGCAAGCGCTACCGGCAGCATAACCCATACCGCAACACCTCACCTTTTTATACGTGTGAGGAGGGAGGGGAAGGGAAAAACATCCAAATATAGCGACACCAATCTTTTTGTTTTTGTTTTTGTTTTCTTTTTTTTCTTATGCTGTCTACTGACTGTTTAGCTTTCATTACGGACTATTATGTGTGTCACTGTGAAAAAAAAAAAGGTGATGCGGTGGCTGCATTCTCTTTATTTAAAAACAAAAAAAAAAGAAAAGAAAAAAAAATTCTCTGTTCCATGTCAACATACTAACTTATTTACTTTACCGTTTTTTTTTTCTTTTTATTATCTTCTTTTCTTTTTATTATCTTCTTTTCTTTTTATTATCTTCCTTTCTTTTATATATTCCGCCTTCTTTTTTTTTCTTCTTTGTCATGGCTGAGGACACCCTCTTTTTATGTTCCTATGAAATTCTGGGGTGCGTTTTTTTTGTTCGTTTCTCGCGGAAGCTTCCCACTTTCCTCACATTTTTCTTTTGTCTTCCTTCTGCGGTTGTCGCTGTCTGTTCGTGTTGTAATTATGCCTGTTACGCCTTCTTTCATTTTTTTTTTTCTTTTCTTTGGGCAACCCACTCTTCCTTCGTACTCCCGTTTCTCTCACGCCTCTGCCACGGCAACTCCTCCGTCTTCACAGCAAACCAGAATAAAAAAAAAACACTCACAAACACAAACGCAGCGTCTTTCTGTACATTTCTCGTTACTCTTCTATTTCCTTCGCGCACTTCTTTAGTTTCTTCTTCTTTGCCCTGTTTTTTTTTTTTTCGACGGAAAAAATAATTTTTCTAAGGGGAATAAAACCTCTTCAAACGAAAAAAAAAAGGGGGAAGGAGGGGGAAAAAACGAAAAAAAAAACGCGCTCTCAATTTTTTCAGTTCCTTTCTAAATGCTCTTCTCTTCATATATTTCTGCATGAGGGTTTTTTTTTTCTTTTCTTCCTTTCTGTCTGTCTGTCTGTGTATATGTGTGTCTCTCTGTTGTTGGTTTGTTTGTCTTCACCCGCATGCGTTTCATGTCGTGTGTAATGTCTCTGCGTGCTGTGCGGGTTCCTCACTGAACGCCGCCAGCAGCGCAGCGAAACAAGTGAAAAAAAAAAGGTCGGGTGTGTGGCGACGTGCCGCTTCGTCTTCTGCGGGTGACGAGAGGCGCACGTAAAGTCCACAAACGCACGGCGGTGGATGGAGAAGTCACTTGCCAACTGCGAGGGGGGAGGGGGGGGGGCACGTCATGCGTAGCGATATGAGTGGTGGGGGTGAAAAGAAATGGAAACGAAAAAGAAATCAAAAGGAAAAAAAAACCCAAACTTTTTTTCCCTTTGCTTATACCACCACTACCGCCACTACGACTAGCGTTTTCTCACTCTCTCTCTAAGACATGGAGACACGTGCCGCCCCTTCCGTCGGAGGAAGAAAGGAAGAGGCAAAGAAGAGGCAGTGTAGTGCAATGAAAACCTCGCTACTTTTGTCAAGATTATGGCATATGATATATTAAAAAAAAATTTCCCACGCGTGGGAGGTGCGGGGAAGAATTGTTTCGCATTGGATGGTGACTGGATAAAAATGTGTGTATGCATCAGCTAGAGAAACAACAAACAAACAAAAAAAAAAGGGAGGCCATGTGAGTGGAAGGCTAACTGCGAGAGGCAAGACGGAGAGGGGTGATGATGACAATAAGAGAAACAAAAATAAGAAAAAATGTAATCTGGACGTGATTCTGCGTCTGAGTAGGAGAGGGAGGGAGAGAGAGAGAGGGTGCCGTTATTGGCTGGTTGACATTTTTTTTCTTTTGTTGTTTTTGTATATACCCCTCTCTGAGATTTAAACATTTGGCGTGTTGAAAGAGTGCTAGTGTGGGTGGTCGAGGCCCAAGTAGGGAAAGACTTGTATGCGGCACATAACAATGAACCACAACGGGTGCGAGTAGACGTGTGAATGGGTGAAGACGGCGAAGTCACTGCTGCTACTGTTCACGATGATGATTATGATATTTCTCTTTCCACATCTGTTCGTTTTTTTTTTTGTTTATTATTGCTACTATTATTATTATTATTACTACCGCTATTACTGTTGTTGTTGTTGTCGCTATTAATCACTTGCGGGGGGTGGTGCATTCCCCCCCCCCCCCCCTCCCCACACACACACACACCGAAAAACAAAACAACAGCAGAGAGACGAATGACGATGAGTGCAGCGCACACATCCTGTCGAACATATTCGCTCGTGCACCTCACAGCACGCAGAGACACACGCAGTGTGCGTACTGAAGCGCAAGAGGATTTGGGTAGATGTGTGCGTGTGCGTCTGACAGGATGGGTGTGTCTCTGAGGATAGCGGAGACAAAAAAAAAAAGTTGCACACTGGACATTTGTGTTTCTTCCTCCTTCTTAACGCGCAATCGCTCCACACGGACGGGAAAAGGAAGATGAACGAATAGAAGCACATGCCGCATCATGTCAGAATTGTTAACAGAAATGTATGTATCCATGTATACTATGGATATGCACTACACGTGCATCCGCAGACGCATGTATGCATGCACTGTGTATTCGTATGCCATTCTGGTTAACTTTTTTTTTTTTTCTCTCGTCCTCACCTTTTTTATGATGCTTTTGTTTCGTTCAGCTGCTTCTTTTTTTTTTTTTTTTGCTTCTTCCTCCTTCTTTTCTTTTTCTTCGTTTTTTTTTGTTTTTCATCTTATGATGATGCCGTTGAATATTCTTTTTTTTTCTTCTCTTCGTTTGTTGTTGTTGTTCTCGGTCACTTTTGTCGATTGCTGTGCATTTCGTATTGCATTATTTTATTTTATTTTTTTGCTTGACGTTTGCCGGGAAGAGAGCTGCGACACACACACAGGCATATATAAACACACACACATATATATATATACATATAAAAAAAAATGTATATATATATATATATATATATATATATATACATATACGTACATCACTGCAGGAATGCAAGAGAAGAACACCGTTGCAAGAAGTTGACTGCCCAACCTCTTCTCTTCTCCCCCTCCTTTTTTTTTTCTGTTCTTTTTGGGTTTTTCTTCCCGAAACAAACACTGAGAAGGAAAGGCAGCAGCAACGGAAGCTTCGAGAAAAAACAACAACCAAACAACCAATCACCTTTTTCAACAATCAACAACAACAAGATAAAAAGAGAGAAAAAAAAAAAAGAAAACCGACCTCAAGAAAACTGCAGCGTCTGCAAGCTAAACAAAGAGGAAAAAGTGGCAGGAGAAAAGCAGCACGAAAGAAATGCAGTTTTTGGCGCCATTGATTGAAGCTAGAGAGGGCATAACATATGACTCTAAAGGCATGCCTTGCATGGTGGTGGTCGATCCGGCCACCAGAAAACTGTTGATTCCCTGTGGGTATGTATATCCTACACGAGCACAGCAGCGTGCTACGATCCCAAGCCTCTGCCAGCTGTTTCTGCAAGGTCGGTGCCGTCAGAGTGTCCACTGCCATCAGGTCCATGCCGCTCTGGATGTGGTGATGGCGCTTCGGGAGCAGGTGGAAAGCCTTCCGTGGTGCTGTGTGATGCATGGTGACAAGGATTATGCGGGTGTTCTAGAGAAGCAATCGTGGTTATCCAACGTTGTTCTGCACATCCCCGAAAGCAGCTTTGAGGGTGGTTACATTCCGTTGAGCCGCGTTGGCTACACCCTCCCAATGTCTAAATTGCTGAATGAGTTGTCGCACGAGACCCTTGTCGCTATCGATCGTTACAGGAAAGCCGTACAGCAGGGTATCGTACTCGATGAAAAACCCCCAAGAGTGGTGCTTGAGGCTGGAGATATCCCGATATGTCGTCTTCACATTCTGGACCGTTGTCGGTACGCCGAGGAATGCAGTTTTCTCCACGTCTGCAAGGAGGTGGTGTCACTTGACCCGGGTCTTCCATTGGGACGCCGATCGCGTCTAAAGGCAGTGTCAAAGGCACCAATGTGTTTTTCAACCGAGCCGCAGGGACCGCACATGCTCTCGTCTGTTTCCTTGACGTGTGCTAAAGGGTTTATCCCGACACCACATTCGCGTCCAACATCAGTTCGTGGCTTTCCTCTTCTGCTACGAGGGAGCGGAAGTAATCAAAGCTCCCTAGTGAACTCTTTTTCACTGAGTGGTGATCAAAATACATGGATTTCCGCTGCAAGTACTACTACCGCAGCCCACAACCCCAACGGTGACTTAATGGGGAATGAGCATTCCAAAGTTCAAACCACACGGACACTACAGAGCGCATCGAAATCTGGTGTTTATCGCCAATACAAACCTAAAGTTGAGGCCGGGTGTCCGCAGTTCTTGCACGCTTTTTCCGAGTCCGATAATTTGGCTCAGAGTGAGGTGGTTACTGAGGTGGTGATGGAGTGTATTCCAGAGGCACTGACGTGTGCCGACAGCACAGGCAGGCACACTTCACCCATGTCTATTTGTACGGTTATGTCCGATTCCATCGGTGTGCTCAGCGGAGACGAGGGGACACGAGTCTCCTCTGCGAGCTTGTTATCAAGCTCCAGGTGTAACACCGGAGGGAAATGGAGGCACGACCCGTACAAATTTATGCCTTTAAAGGCCTAAGTTGTATGAGGCTGAGAAAACTAACCATGGCTTCCTCTTTTTTTTTTTTTCTTTCTTGTCGTTGCTTTTATGTTCTTT
Source organism: Trypanosoma platydactyli (assembly GCA_030849675.1). Taxonomy (NCBI): domain Eukaryota; phylum Euglenozoa; class Kinetoplastea; order Trypanosomatida; family Trypanosomatidae; genus Trypanosoma; species Trypanosoma platydactyli. The sequence continues at coordinate 91,137 of JASANU010000912.1, forward strand.
TTTCCTGTTAATTCTCGATTTTACTCTTCCATTTTATTGCCGTTCTTTCATTTGATCGTTGCTTTTTTTTTTTTGGCTGTTTAATTTCTTGCCGTCTTTATTCCCAGTCTTTTTTTTTTCCTTTTTCTTTTCTGCTAGTCCGTGTCACCATCTGTTGTCTGTTGCTCTGCTTCTCTGCTTATGGGCCTTTCGTTGTTATGTTCCCCCCCCTTTTTTTAAAAATTTCTACCACAGCTCCACCACCACTCTCTCTTTCTCTCTTCCCTCGTCTCTCGTTCTGCGCATGCACCTTTTTTCTTCTTTTTCTTTTTAAATTTTATGTGCGTGTGTTTTTTTCTCTTTTGTTTTCGCGAGCGTGCCACCGAGTCGATCCTCCCGGTCGCAACTCCACCGCCCGCCTCCCCGGCGCGGCATCCCGCGTTGCTCCGCCAACGGGCGGGGTGGAGGGGAGGGGCAACAATCAAAAGAAGTGCAACACGACATAAATCAATCAAACAACAACAACAACAACAAAAAAAAAAACCGGAAAAATTACGAAAAAACGTCGCTGCCGCAGCGGTGCGAAGGGGGGGCATGAGGCGAGAGGAGGAGATAAAAACAACTAATGTGGTGGCTTGGGAGAAGAGAAAGAAACAAAAAAAAACAAATCAAAAAAAAAAACATGTACGTGAGTATGGACGAGCAAATGCTGCCAACTACACAAATGAAGGGGCAAACAACGCGGGAGACGATGAGGAAGAGAGACGTATTTTTTACCCCCTCCCTCCCTTCTTCCCTCTCCTCTTCTCCCATGAAGTGAAACAAAACGGAAAGACACACACGCACATGAGAAGAGTTGCGGCACCCGGAATTTAGTTCGTTTGGGCGAGTGAATTAGTAGAGACAGTGTGTTTGCTATTGTCTTGCGCGCCTAGCTATTATCTCATTTGACTCCTATGGGTCATCTTTCAACCCATACATGTATATTATTATGATTATTATTACCACTACTATTACCTGAAACACGATCGTGTCAGCAGCTTCTCTTATGTGCGTGTATGTTTTTCTCGTTTGCCCCTTTTTTTTTTTTCTCGTTCTTCTTGTTGTTACCACCATCATGTTGTACCCTCGCCGTCATCATGTTACCGCCACTAATTATGATGATAAAGATTTATTATTATTATTGTTATTACTACTATTATTCTTATTATTATTATTATTATTATTATTATTATTATTATTATTACTGGTGATTATGATTAGGGTTGATCCTCAGCAGAAGAAGTCCACACACAAACACACACTGGCACACGGACTGACCGGCATTTTTAAAGAAATTCATTTTTTTTTTTTTTTCCTTTTCGTCTTCGTTTCTCGCCGTCTTTTTTTTTTTTTTTCTCTTCTAACCGCAAAAAAATCAAAACGAAAAAATAAAAAAAAAATAAAATAAAATTTTTTGCTTCTTTGTTTCTTTTTCGGATGAAAAAAAAAAAAAATGAAAAAAAAATGTATTTTAAATTCTTTTGCTTAACTTCCTTCTTCTGAAGAGGCAACAACAACTCCCCCCTTCTCTTCTGAAAAAGAAGAAAAAAATACTTTTGCCCCCCTCCTCCTCTTCCTCCTCCTCCTCTCTCGAAGCAGCCGAGATACGAGTACGCGCATACACACACAAACACTTTCTTTCTCTCACTCTCTCGCGAAAAAAGAACATTTTTATATCCATACATATCATAATATACATGCAATTTGTAGGTCTACATACACCATGGCCAATAAACCGAAAACGAAAATGGGAGGGGGAAAGGAAAGAGGACGGGAAAGATGTAAAAATGGTTGACATTTTTGGGCGGGGAAAGAAGCGCTAAGTTCATGAGAAACGGGAAAGAAGGAAAAAAAAAAAGTATACTAATCAGCACATCAAGTTAGTCGTTAGGGGAGGGGGGGGAGAAGGAGGGAAAGTGATGAAATGATGCAAAGATGTTTTTCCTTTTTTTTCAACTTGCACATTTGGTAGTTTATCGCACCTGCTCCCGCCCTTCCTCCTGCCATCTCATTTTTCATTTTGACTTCACTGCAGATGTGGCCGAGAGAGAAGGAGCTGCCGTGTTTATGTCTTCCCGTTCTGTGTTTTTGGCCCGTTATGTGCCCCCCACCCTTTTTCGCTGTGTCTTGCTTTTTTTTTTTTTGCCCGCGTCTCTCCTCCTCTTCCCCCCCCCTTTGGCCCACACGCGTCTGCCTCCATGTTGCGTCCTCCTGCCGTTACACGGAGGATAGGGGAGTGAGGACGGGAAAACGCGTGTACAACAGTAGGGATGTGTGGTGCTCGGGAGGTGGTGGCGCGTGATGCGGTCGAGGATGAGAGACTATGGGGGAGAGAGCGGAGCAGCTGAAATAATAATAATAATAGTAATACTAATAATTATTATCATCATCATTATATGATCTTCATAAGTAAAATCCAGCCACACATATACCAATACATAAATGCATACATACACATGCCGACTCAAGGAGGAGGGGGGGGTAAACATGCTAGTGACCCTTTTCTATACTCCTTGCTTGATTGCTGCTGTTGGACGTGCGACGTTTCACGCCAGCAATTTTCACCTCCCCATTCTTTTTTTTTGTTTTTTCTCTTTTTGTCATATTGTTTGCTTGAAGTCATTTTGCCCTTTTTTTTTGTTGTTGTTGTTGTTTGAGGGGAGTTTCTGTGTAGGAGGGTTACACTTTTTCTTTTTTAGTATGATTTTTTTTTTTTTTTTGCTTCTTGGACTGCAACACACACGGTGAGTGCGCTCTTGTGCAGCCTTCACGGGCCGCAAGATTCCGGGAAACAGCCGTTACCGGATCTGCGTGCCTCCGTCTGTCCCACCTCCGTTTCTCTCTCTCTCTCTCTGTGTGTGTGTGTATGTGTGCGCTCTCAAAGAGAATGCTTTCCCATTGTCTCTAAAATGTGTCCCCGCCCCTATTTGCTGCCACGTGAAGGGTAACAACTGGGGAAGCTGAGGTCAGTGATAAGGGCTATGGTAAAGAGTCGCTCTTTGCGATATGTCTACGTTGTAACTTGCTTTTCCCATCTTTCCTTCCAATACGTACGTACAGAGATGAACAGTGGGAATGAGAGAGGCCGAGGTCGGTGGGGTGGAGAGGAAGGCAGTGTGTCTGAACGCACACGCAGCACATATGAGCGGTTGCGCGCTCGCACCGGAGCACACACACACTCGTGAGCTCACTTATAAAGTTCGGTGCTGTTGTTGCTGTTCTTTTGCATCCCCCCCTTTTTTTAAATTATCGAAAGGATGGCCGAAGATTCATGAGGAGAAAAAAAGGAAAAAGGGGGATAGTTCTGCACACGTAGTGAATTCCTTTCCTCTTCTTCTTTCTTCTTTTCTCCTGGTAGAAAAGAGATACTCCTTCATTCTTCTGTCACTCAAGGACAGCTGTTGTCACCTTTTCACCAATGATGAATCACCCACTTGCATGTATATCGCCGGGTTTGCTGTTATTTTGCCTTTTATAGACGGGGGTGGAATGAGAACAAAAGACCTTCACCTCTCACATCTTATATATATCCGTGACGACGACCACCACATGCAGCTGCTGTTCAGATATACACGGATGTATTTGCAGTTGCAATACGTTGGTGTGTTTGTTGGCCTTAAAAAAAAAATTCTTTTTTTTTTCTTTTCAGGATTTTTCACTTTTCGTTTTTCTCTGGCTCTCTTCCATCCTCCTGCTTGTTTTTTTTTTTTTGTTGTTGCTTCCGGTTTTTTTGAGGTGTTGTTGCCTTATACCACTCTTCCCTTCTTTTTTTTTTGTTTTTCGTTTCTCTTTTCAGACTTCGCAGTAAGGTGCTGGGCATTGGTGAGGGCGAGACGCTAATCTTGTCGCTCTCTTCTCACCCCCCTTTTTTTTTTGGGTTTTTTTTTTTTTTCGCTTTTGAGTCTAACTTTGCCTATTTTTATTTCTCTGTCACACTCTTTTTTTTTCTTCTTGTTTTTTTTTTTTTTGCCTTTCTGTACCCGTGGTGGTGGGGGACTCGCTCTCTGCCCTTCCGACCCCACACGTGCTGACAATATATATATATATATATATATATGTGTGTGTGTGTGTGTGTGCGTACTGTCTGCATCTTTATCACACAGCGATCTCTCGCCTGTCCCCGATAGTTTTCTCTGGAGGGGTGACTGCAACGGAGTGTGGTGTTGATGAAGGGCTAACCGGGAGGCTTTTATTATGTGCTTCCTTTCTTCTATTGTGATCCTACCCCACTTGCCGGTCTGTGCGCGTACTTCTGTCGACTGGTGCTGGTTGTGTGGTGTATGCATGCGATACGTGCTTCCACGAGCCACAAACAAACGAGCATAACAAGACAAAGAAGGCCACTAGAAACAGTGCCATACGTGCGGGGAAAGGAGTTGGTGTGGTGGCGTAAAGAAAGAAACAAACAAACAAACACGTACACACACAAAAAAAAAAAAAAGCATCCCTAATGGAGGCGAAAAGGGTAGCTGATACAAAAAAAAAAATGTGGCTCGCAGGAGGATGTGGAGGAGAATGTTTTCATTTAACAACTAAAAAAAAAAATCTCCGTGAGCGTGCGAAAACGGTTGGGAAGAGTAAAGACACACTGCTGCAAGTGCTTTCAACAGGGCGTAATTCTTTCTCGTGTTTTTTTTTTTCCTGCTGCCACCACAGTTACAATGATTGATATTTCAATTTGCTTATGAGATCCATCGCCCCCACCCTCCTTTCCTCCCGTGTTTGAAGCAATGACTGGCTTGCATGCCATTAGTTCTCGTTCTCCTGGGGTTTGTGCACACTGTTGCTGGCCTCGAAATAAAGGCAGATAAAATAGCAGCAGCACAGACACTTCCCGAAGAAAAAAAAAAAAAACGGCAAAACTTAATAAAGCGAGAGATGTGAGAACAAATAATGCAGTGGTGAAGGGGAAAAATCATTTTCCTTTTTTGTTACATTTGGAGGAATAATAGATTAAAAGGTGCAGCGTGGGAATCACCACTAAGAAAAGAAGCTGGAAGTAGGACAGAAAATGGGATGAATGAAGAAGAAAGGCAGCAACTCTCCTGCTATTCAAAACCATTTGTTTCTTCCTTGCCCTGTCTTGTAGAACAAGGATGGTGAAGAAGGGCTGGATGTCTGAGGAGAAGTGATGACAACAAGCGTATGTCTTCTTTTCCTTCCCTTTCTCGCTGGTCAGCAGGGCAATCTTCCGCACTGCGGCATCTACGTGTACAGGAGTGTTGTTGTTGGCACTGGTGCTGTTCTTGTTTGCGTTATTTCCATCATCTTTCACCTTTCTGCTACGCCGTTCTTGTGCTGAGGTTTCTGTTGTATCTGTGTATATGTGAATGAATGAGTTTTTTGCAGCGCTGTCACACACACAGAGACAAATACTGAGAGATAAGCACTATACGTATCCTGGATGGTGGTTTGGAGGGATGAAAGCAACAGCAACAACTGCCGTGGGTGTTGTAGGACGAAAGAAAAAAAAAAACGAAAAGCAAGGACAATAACTTTGGGTAGTGGAAGACCTGCAAAACACTGAACTTTTTTTTTGTCACTTTTTCTTCTTTATTGAGGCAACCCTTCCCGCGTTAATAATCTTTGTACTTACATAAGGGGCAATGGGGGGGGGGAAGTGAGGGAGGCCGTGGGCCGAGAGAATGTTTGGACTGGGACGAGAATGTCTAGAGCACGAGGGGCGGAGGAAACGTCTCTTTGTGGGTGCCGCTCTTCTTGTTTTTGTTTGCTCGCTTCCTACAAACGTGGTGCTCTGAAGTTTTAACACTTGCGGGGTATGATGGGTGTGAAGTGCGCTAAGGGTTTGGGGTTGCGCGTGACGGAGGGTGCGCTGTCGCATTTCCCTCGTCTTTCACACCTACAAACTCACTTCCACACACATATGCTTTCGGCCCATTGACTTTCGTCTGTTATGCCATCTTTTTCCCCACCCTCTTTGCAATCTACATCAGTCATTTTTAAGCGATACAAAACAAAAATACTTTGAAAGGAAAGCGCCGAAGGGAGCAACAAGAAGAGAAGGGAAAAACAACAACAACCCCACACATACCACAAAAAAGACAAACAGGGTCGCAATGTCCGTCACCAGTTTGAGCCTGCCTTATAAGACGCCGGTGGATGACGATATGCTCATCGAGAGGACAAGCAGACCGGGGTACAATTCCTCCCCTTCTAATGAAAAGGAAAAAAGTATGGCACAGAAACTTTCTTCTGGACGCTCACAAGAGGCTGCAGAGACGAGGGCAGCTTTTGTGGATCATTCTGAGCTCCACACGCCCGCTGCTAACGCTATGGGGAGCGTGGCGAGGAGTCGAAGCGAGGGAAATGGTGCGAGGAGCCAAAGCGAGGGAAATGGTGCGAGGAGCCAAAGCGAGGGGAATGGTGCGAAGAGTCAAAGCGAGGGGAATGGTGCGAAGAGTCAAAGCGAGGGGAATGGTGCGAAGAGTCAAAGCGAGGGAAATGGTGCGAGGAGCCAAAGCGAGGGAAATGGTGCGAGGAGCCAAAGCGAGGGAAATGGTGCGAGGAGCCAAAGCGAGGGAAATGGTGCGAAGAGTCAAAGCGAGGGAAATGGTGCGAAGAGTCAAAGCGAGGGAAATGGTGCGAAGAGTCAAAGCGAGGGAAATGGTGCGAGGAGCCAAAGCGAGGGAAATGGTGCGAGGAGCCAAAGCGAGGGAAATGGGGGGCGACAAGAGGGTGCGCGTCGTGGCTCTATGCACAATGTACTGGAGGCAATCGAGGCGGCTGAAAGAGAATTGGAGGAGCTGGATGCGTCGGAAGAAGAAATGGATGAGCGCCTGCGGCTTTACACTGATGTCATCAAAATGCGGAAAGAACACGAGCTCCTGGGAAGAGATACCGTGTTCTCACGTATGTATCTGCAGATGGGAGATGATATTTTGTCGCATTATGAGCCGTCTCTTGAGACGAAGGTCGCTGCCTTCGAGGAGGAGGCGCAGCGCTCAAACCTCCAGGAGGTTTGGGAGAAGGAGTGCCGAGAAAATCCGCTAAGTAATACTGAGGACAAATCCTTGTGGATGAGGGTGAACCTCGAGTGCCTTTCGGAGCGCGTAGATGCTGCGTTGGAAAAGTTCCACAGTGCGGAACAAGCGAAAAGGAAGCTCCAGGGGGAAGTGAATGGGAAGAACAAGTCAAATACGGTGGAGCAGGGACAGGTTGAGACAAGAGAGGGAGAAAATATGGATAAGGATATGGCAAAGCTCGTGGAGACGCGAAAAAGGCTGAAGCAGGTTGATGCCGACCAGCGGTTTCACTTACGCCGTGGTACGAACGTAAAGGTGAACCAGTTTTCGTCACAGTTGCATGACGACATCTCGAAGCACCGCGTGTACGTGGATGAATCTAAGCAGTTCGCTAATGTGCTGGCACTTCGGAATGAACTGACTGATCTGACGGAACAGGTGAACCAGAGCACACGTGTACTGGAGGACAACAAACGTGCCCACACTGGGGAAGAGCGAAAGTTGGAAAAACAGCTCGCTGAGGTGAAGGAAAGCGGTAAGGATGCACGTGAACTTCGCGTCTTTTTCGAGCGTGAAAATGAGGAGTTGAAGGCTCTCAAGCAAGACATGCAGCAAGTACTGCAATATATACGAGCATGTGAGCGTAAAGCATTTTTGGAAGACTAAGGGAATGTGTTTGACAATGGATGAAGAAACGGCAGAAAGAAATGAATTTGGAGAGGGCTATGCATATGCAGGCAGAGATGTCAAGAGGTAAATGCGAATATCTAAGAAAGAAAAAAAACGTGGAGGATCTCATGTATGAAAGGAAAAAAAAAAAACAGCTTGTCGTGTGTATGGAATACATCCCACTAGTGCGAATGAAAGGTGTCAAGTTTTTATTTGCTTGAGGAGAGGGAGAGATGCTCTATGTGTGTGTGCGTGCTATATGTGACTGTGCAGCAAGGTGCTTGAGTGTGTTCGTGACGGCTGTAGTAGAACATGAATCTAGTGGAGCAAAATTCAATAAACAGGGAATATGAGCTGTAGCGATGATGATGTGGGAATGAGTGAATAAGTGGGTGAGAAGAGGTTAGATGTATAAAGTAGGGGTGATTTTGTACCTGTGATAGTCTAGCTTCAGTTCGCACTTTTGAGGGGGTGGGTGGGTGGGTGGGGAATAGCAGTGTCATTGTTGTTGTACATCAATACCGAATCTCTTACCTCTTTTCGACTTTCTCTCCTTCTTTTTCTTCTTCTCTTTACGTGTACGTGTGAAGGGGTTGATTGAAGGAAGTAGGAAGCAAAAGGCACCAGCAAGAACAAAAAACAACAACCGTAACAAAAGAAGAAAAGAAGGACGGCGTCACCGGTGGAGGTGTGGAAACGAGGAGGAGGAGAAATGAGACTTCTTGAGCGCACGTCGATGCCGCACGGAGAAGAGGTGCCGACGAATAGAAGCCGTTTTTGGAGTTCAACAGGCGAACGGACGAGGGCGAGGCGAGACGAGGGGAGGGGAGCTGCGGGAAAACACCCCTGCCAAGCGAACGGGGGGGAGGTGATGGAAAGAAGTGCGACCAGGAGGCAATGAAGCTCAACAACAACAACAAGACGATGGCAAGAAAAAAAAATAATAAAGAAGAGTTGATATGACGAATGAAAAAAAAGCAACCCAACAATGTGAACAAAAACCTGGAAAAAAAGTACTTACGCTGTAAATACCCGTATGTACGTGTGTTTTCATCTCTCTCTCTCTCTCTCTATATATATATATATATATATATATATATATATATATAAGTATAAGTCCGAGTATGCAGATACATCTATGCATATGTACGGATGAATCACTGCGGGGTCACGATGGCAGGCGCGTTTGTTAATAATTTCAAACTTTTCTTTCAAAAAAATTTTTAATTGTTTTTTGTCGTCGTTGTTGCCAACATCTATTGTTGCATCTAAGCACCACTACTTGTTGGTGTCGTTGGCCTGGGCAAATTTCGCGTTTTTATTTCGTTCAACCTCTTTTCCTTTTTCACTGGAGCATCTTCATAGAACCCATGGACATGGACGCGATCTCAGACACGCCTATCACATGGATTTTATTTTATTTTCTGGTTCGGGTTCTCTTCTGCCTCATTAAATTTAACCTTCTTTTTTTTTTTGCTTGTTTTTCTTTTCCCCTTTCGCCACTGCTGCTGCTGCTCGTTCACTAAAATCGCCCCTTGTGTATTCTTCATGCGCGTACATGTGTACGTGCGTTCTCTCTCTCTCTCTCTCTCTCTCTGTGTGTGTGTGTGTGTGTACACTAACACATCTAATTTGCTTTTCATTGCTCTGTTTTTTTTTTTCTTCTTGAGTGTGACGTGGTGGTGGCGTTTCCCTCAGCTGCAACTTCTCTCGGGTGTCCCCTTGTGTGCAGGAAAATGCGGGGGTTGACACCGCTGTGGAGGTGCTCCTCCACAGGTCTTGAACTTGTGGCGCGGGTGCCGCTGCGCAGTCTCCCTCGCTACAGCCAGCAGCAATCTGCAGAGCGAAAAGTGTTAGATGGCAGCACTCTGGCAGCGTTGCCTGCAGCTCCATTCCGTCGGGCACGCCACGCTACGCAGCTGGTATTGAAAGAGGAGCCGAAACAAGAACCCTATCATGACGCTCTCTGCATTTCTACCAGTGAGGTGGACAATGATATCGTGCTGGATGACATCCACGAGAAGCAGCTGCGCGAGGTTGCCGCCTCATCCGAACGGGCGAAGTTTTGCGAGCACCACCCAGCGGCCCGTGGGGTTGGCGCGGATGTCATTGATCTCGTCACAGACGCCTTCAAGGAAGAGCGGGAGCGTCAGATTGCCCAACGTCGACGTGTGCTCTACAACCTCACGCATCCCGACCCTTCAGACTACACATATAATGCCAAACTGGTGCCGCCACCGCCGCTGAGTTTCGGAAAAATAACAGAGGAGGCAAGGCTCCTGGGAAACAAGATAATGCTTGGACAGCATTATACATTGGTAAAACAGGCGGGCGTGCGACGCGATGATACCAATATTTTATCATCCTCATCCGTGTCGTCTGCAGGACAGAGACAAAGTTGCCTGCAAAAGGCCGGCCTTTACGAGAACCATAATTTCTTTTTTGAGATCAATGAACTCTACCAGGAAATCGTGTTGGTTGGAAAGGCGTGCTCTGGGAAGTCCAGTCTCCTTAACGCGCTTTTGGGGCAAACAGTAGCGAAGACGAGTAGTACACCCAACACAACGAGACAGGTTTCTTTCTATCAAAGCGTTTCACCGGAGGAGATGCAGCGTTACCTCAATGTAAAAGGTAATGGACTAGTTAAACTTCCTGGTGGTGGGTTGCAGTTGACGTTTGTAGATGTCCCGGGCTTCGGTATCGAAGGGATGTCCGATCAGTGGCGTGACAAGGCGATTGCGCTGACAGATGCTTATCTCGGAGTGCGACGGTCTGTGAATACGGTGCTCTTCTGCATTGACTGCGAACGCGGACTCACAAAGGTAGACTTGCGCTACTTTGGTTGGCTCGAAAACCTTCATGGGGTCTTTTTTGTTGTCTTGACAAAATGCGATTCTGTACCACATTCGCGTGTGTGCTCTGTGATGCGGCAGATTTATGCCACCATCACCGAGAATCGACGCAAATATCGGAAAGTGTTTCCTTTTATCATTCCCACCTCTGCGAAGGACGGCACAAACGTGGAGATGTTGCGTGGGCTGATTACGGAGTCATCTGGACTCATACCAGGCGACAGATTGCGGCAGATATTGAAAACAAAAGCGGATGCCAGTATGCGTGCGGCACTAGAGGAGGAAAATAAACGGGTGGAAGAGGCGCGTTGCATTGAAGCACAAATGGCGAAGGCGTTTTTTGCCGCATCTGTGCGCACTAAAGGCGGTGAGGGCAAGAAAGGGGAGTTTAATGAGAACCAGACGGTAAAAACACCAGGGGTGCTGGCTTCGTCAAAGTCGGTAAAGGAAAGCAAGTTTGTGCTTCGCCTAGATGGCTGCAATATTAGCGGTCGAGATGACATTATGTCTTCAATATCATCAAGGAAGGAACCGTTACTGGCTTTCCAGACGGATGAGAACAATGGGGAACATGAACTAATGGAGGTTGAAAGGGCAAGACGACGGCAACGTTTCTTGTCCTGGCGACGCGCACATCCACTGCAGCGTCACGAGTCTGCCTACGGCACTTTCCGGCTGAACACTGGGCTCGAGCAGCCCGACGCTCCAAGGGTTGAACTGTCGTATACAGAGAATGTCATCTTGGGTGATAGCAACGGATCGGAATGCGCTGAGAAAATTAATGAAGGTTATGCTTCCGTCTCTGAGAAAGATGTGAGTGTTGCTACTGCGTGTGGTGCTGATCATACAACATCATTGGCACCACTTCCTGTTGCAACAACGAAGAGCGGTTCGTTCGCCGTGATTGGTTTAGGCGAAGTAGGGGCGGAAGTTTCACCCGACCGGCAGACGAACAGTGGTGGCGTCTCCCGATTCTTAGGTCTTATTGAGAGTTACGCGCATCAAAATAATTCAGTTGGGCGAAGCAAGCGGCAGCAGATGAAGGAGGCACGATGGCGTGATCGTGTCAAAAAGAGGTCTGTCACGCGGTTCCTTGTCGAGGAAGAAGATGGTCGCCTTGCCGAGTACAAGGCCGGAAAAAAGTTTGGCCCATCTGTTGTGGAGCCTGACAGCGTGGAAAACCGGCGCGCACAGTGGACCGCCCGTCAGTATGCGCACCAGGCGCTTGCAGTGCGCCCTACAGCTCCATGGACTGCACTCGACGTTTTGCGGAAGAATGTGGAGCGTGCGAAGCAGGAGGCAGCGTTACGGGGCATGACAAAGAAGGATCTTCAGGCGTATCTCCGAAATGCAGGGCGCGTGACAGAAGATTTTGAGAAGTTTGAGAGTGAGGTGACAGCCGCCAAGTATATGAACGAGGTACGGCAAACCAAAACGCTACGTTCTCAACAGCAAATGCACCTTAACAGCACCGCGAAGATATCATACGGCTCCATGCCAGCTGGGTTGTGGAAGCGCTACGGCCAGAAGGAGACTTTCTGCCCCACACCCAGAGTGCACGGCCGCTGAAAAGATGGCTGTAAACCCCTTTGCTGCTCTCGTTCCATTGCCCTTTGATTTTTTTTTGTCTCCCTCTCTTTCTGTGTGTGTGTATTTGTCTTCTATGTGGTCGAGTAGCTATTGATGCTGTTTTTTTTTTCTTCTTTTTCACTTGGGCATTTATCTGTATTGGCATTTCATGTGTGCATGCATACGATCAGTGTAGAACGCACACACACACACACAAAATACCAAGCTTCTCGAACTTCAATGTAAAGAAGGGAAGAGAGAAAAGGTTGAATTGGCAGCAATATACTTCAAAGCGAAGGGGATAAGGCAAGGTACGGCAACATCCCGAGAAGAAGGGGTGTCAATGCCGTCTTGTGCACAATGGAGCCCCTTGGGGATGGAGGGAAAGATGCGGGTGTTAATTCTGGCTCTGCGCGGTGAGCCGGACGAGGGAGGAATGATCACTTCACGTGGTGCAGAATGCTTCTGGTCAGTGGCTGAGGATATCCCCGGGGCCAACGTGCGACTGAACCGCAACTGCCTGCTGGTATGCCGCTCCTCTCCTCGTGACATTACCTCCACTACCACCAACAACAACGATGTTGCAGGGATGATTGCCATGGCAGGAGGAGCAATGCTTTATCGACTGCTACTTAGGCAAGAGAGAAGGGGCGATGCTTTGGTCGTGACACGACTGCTTGGGTCTGGTTTCAATCGCAGATCATGCGGAGACAATACGTTGCCTAATGAGGAGCAACTTACAGACTTGATTTCTGCACACCTTTTAGCGTTGTGTGCGAATAGTGGCGGGAGTAGCGTTGTGTCATCTATTTCTCTCAGGTCGCCGGAATGGTTCCTGTTCGTTTTTGGTAATTCTAGGCTTCTAGTCACAGATGATGCAGTCAATGTGCCGCAACAATTGCATCAACCGGAAGAACAGCGTGCGGTGGTGCTCTGGTTTCACAATGAGATGTCCCCCGTTGAATGTAACTCCTCTGCTCCCGAGTCTACAGCACTGCTCTGTGAGTGGTGGAGGTCCTTGCAGCGCAGCTTGCTGCTTCCTGTTGCAGAAATTGCGGTTGATCTACTGCTTTCCTGCCATCAAAAACCCTGCGATGATGTCGGTGACATGTCTTTCTTTGCTGAAGAAGGGAGTGCTATTGTGGACGAGGAGACCAACCAGCAGAAATTTGATTGGAAACATGAACTCTCACACGTTACTGCAAGCGGCAGATGGCTCACACTTCATCATGGGACTGATAGCGATGTTGACAAGGGCAAGAAGAGGGATTCCGCTAGACAGTCCTTGGGATGCTCGGCGGGTGTTGATGATCTATCACTCCTGCAGGAGAGCAAGCTAAAGATGGACTTGCGTTCCTCCTCCGTTTTACAGTCACCCGCTTTTCTTTCTTCTTCCCTAAATGAGACGGAAGAGGATGAGAGAGGCCTGCCAAACCTATGCGAAGCCCAACATGGTGATTATCAGAAGATGACGGAAGCGCTGGTGCCACAGCAGCTGCAGCTTAAGGCTATTCTCGAGAACACTCCGCACATTATTCTTTTTGTAGTTGCTGATGACACCGCAGTGGGCGGGTCTTCTCTCCCACCTAATGCAGCAGGATTATCGACGGCCCTTGCAACACCAAAGATGTGGTATGTGCAGCTCGTTCTGCAGTACGAAGAGACATGTGGTGTCCTTACCTCTCTACTGGGCAGTACCCCCAAAGTTCGACTCACCCCTAGCGCCTATTCCGCATCTCGCTTTGTGCTTCTCCCCGATGAAGAAAAAACGGGTTTGCGGGAGGGTTGGATGTTGCATTCTGTAGACCACCCGGGTGTTGTGTTACAGGCTGTGGTCGATTGTTCAGGGGTGTGGTCTATTGTCCCTGTCACGCTTACGGAAATATTGCCCTTGTTTCCTTTACGGCGACCCGCATCAGGGGCTGACCGTAAAAACAAGGAGGATACATGTGCTCCTGACATCTCAGCGTCAAGGTGTCAGAGTGAAATCCGGGCAACAAGCAGGTTTTACGTGGATTACGGGCAACCAGAGCCGGCGCCTCGACCGTATTCGACACTCCATGTTATTCCCTTTTTTGGTGAGGCTGTGAAGCTGAAGATTATGGCAGATCTCAATCTTCACACACTCACTGCAGTCCCAACCATGATGCAACATACCACCTCGAAGCTTACTGTGTATAGTACAGTGGCGCCTGCCTGGAGAGAGCGGACAGTGCCGAGATTGTTCTCGCCTTTTTCACACCTCCAGGGTTCTATAGCGCGTCTTTGGCGTCACTGTTTTCCACTCCTACCATTGGAAGAGGCAAACGCGAAGAATGTCTTCTTTGACACCACAAATTTCTCCGATCAGTCTGGTAGTCTGGGGTGTCTGAAGCCACAAGGTTTGCTGCAGAAAAAGGCCGAGTCTGCGGAGAGCATATCTGCTGTAGCAAGAGCAATTTGTTGCTATCCTTTGCTTTCAGCTGTCACAGTCTCGTTAAGCAGGGAACCGCTGCGGGTTGTTTTTGTGGGCAGCTCTGCAGTGGGAAAGACGATGATAGTGCGGTGGCTTTGGGCAAGGAGCCATGGCTGGAGTGATGAGGAGACGCTGCACGAGCTTGACAAGTGGTTTTGCCCTGCCCCTGATACTTTAGCTGAAGAGGAAGGGGATAAAGATGTTGTCACCACACTGTTGCAAACGCCAGCTCTTGGATCAGCACAACAACTCCAGCGACTCTTGTCAGTGCTATTGCCGACCAAGGAAGAGGAGGACAAGATGGCATCAGATGGGCAGAATGCGGGGAAACACGTGGTGCTGACAGTTGGTGGACAGACACATACTTTTTTCGATGCTGACGCGCGATTTCTTATGCAGTCTGTTGCGGGTGTCAGTGAGGTGGTGTTGCACGTGGTGGATTCTGGTATTTCTGTACGTGTGCAGATTATTGACATCCCCGGCCTCGCCTCTCGGGAGCTGTTGCGCACACATTGCGCGGATGCAGATGTGGTGATGTGTGCCATCGACGTATGCGACTATTTTAGTCTCGCTTGGTTAGAAGAGCGTCTGGATGTGCTGATTTCTGCTTCAACGAAGAAGAGTTACACACAAGAACCGCTCCCTTCCTTGTTTCCGCGGGGGGACTCTCAGCCACATCAGCAATTTGTTCTTCTGAAAGTGAGCGAGGGGTCACCACATCAGGTGGTGTACTCTCGTGAGGTAAGACGAGTACTCCAAAAGGCGGATATGATACTCAGTACACACTGTGCGTCGTGGGAGGTATGGGAAGTGCCTTGCAAGGAGAAAATGGAGAATTCACGCCGTTGTGAGCTCCTGTACCAAAAATTCGTGGACTTGGTGCAGAGACGCCATGCGTCTCGCCTCGTCTCTGCCACCATGGGGTGGAGCAACAACATTGTCTGGCGTCTGCAGCGTGTTGCGCGTCTTATCGAAAGTGCTTATGATGACGCTGATCCTCGCTTGGACCACGCAGCATGTCATGCAGAGGAAGCATTCCCTCAAACCCCCGATTGCGGTATGTTATTTTTCCCCATTCTGCTGCGTGAGCGTATTTTAATGGAATCTTCACAGTACGTTATTGTGGGACCACCGGAAAGATCTTTGCCGCTGTGGTGGCGATTGCTGCGCTGGCTCATGACGGGATTCTGCATCTCTGACCCACTGGCACTTTGTTTCTGGCTCGCTCTGCAGGTAGGGGAGGAGGGTGACGATGACATCCATAACGGCAACCGGATTGGTGTGGGGAAAGGGTGTCATACTCGCTCTGATGACCATAACCATCTTCATCATTCATTGGTCGGACGGGTTCGTTCTGTCGCCGTGTCAAGACTGCAGCAGCTGCTTGAGGATTTCTATCGTTTCAGGATGCAGTCAAAACCCGCAACTGAAAATATTTTCACATCTTCTGCTCTGGTTGTGCGGGATGTGGCGCAACTCCTCTATGTTGATGTTTCATTACCTACACTAAAGAGTTGGCTGAGTTGTGTGGCTGACACTATGCTGAAGGTATCTAATGATGATGATGTTGAAGGTGGTGCTGCTGGTGGATGCCAAATGTTTCTGGTCTTCATGCTTTCCCAGATCACTGGTGACACCCTACTGCAGTCTGTTGGGGAGGCAAGGAGGAAACGCGAGGACGCATCTCTCACAGAGGTGTTGCTAATGTCCGTGACGATGCTTCGACTTCTGCATGATTCATCTGCTGTTCGCGACGCTATATGTTGCGATCTAGAGCCTTTCAGCGCTTTGCCCTTCTCTCGTCTTGCGTGTTCCATGGGGAGCGGACCACAACTGAACGAAGGGCTTGACGTGGAAGTGATAAGGACTGAAGAAAAGATTCACGGAGTACCTAATGCTTCTTACCGGTGTGACGATCAGATCAACCACGCCACGCACTTCCCCATGCTATCGAAGGATACTGGTGAGGGTAGTGGGGAGACAATGGACTGTGTGCGGAACACTGGGTTGTGCTTCAGTAGTGAAGTACCCGTGGCGGAGTTTGTCCGCTCTCTCCGTCCCGTCTGGCCAAGTGCAGACGTTGCCTACGTGCTGGACTGGCGCATCACCTGGACGGAGCGGGACGAGGCACAATTCATACGTAACGCTCATTTGGAAATTGAGCGTCATGAGAAAAAGAAGCGTTGTTCGCGTAAAGAGGCTTACGCTGAAGAGGCACTGGGTCGCTTAGCACCTTCCATACATGCGTATGTTGACAGGCGGTCAAGTTCTACGGCTGAAAGTGCCGGTCTGAAAGTGACATATCGTAAATCCGGAGAGGACTTGGCACCACTCTCACCCTAAGGGGGAGCCCATGCCGGAGAAGCAAACAAAATACACCAGCGTGCTGAAGCGGGTGAACTGTACAGTGATCTTTTCTTTCCCACCCCCCACCTCGCTTCTTTGGTATCAGTTTTTTCTTTCGTTTTTATTTTTTCCCCACAATTGATTTTAGCGTTTAAAACCCATAGGAAAAAGAAACACAAGAAAGACGAAGGATATTTTTTTCTGTACTTTATCCTTTGGGGCTCCCAAGCTCATCACCAGCAAGCGTGGCGTGTCTCCGTGATAGTAGTTTTGCCTGAAGTGGGAAGCTGTGTGCGACGAATGGAGGTATATCGGCGAATCACAGAGCGGGTACGTGGTGCGTTGTGGGCACACCATCGCCGCCTCATGCCGGAGCGTCAATTTCACCGCATATTGGCATACGTGTATAACAACAAGTACGAGCACCAGATCCGCTTCGATCGCATGGAGGTGGTGGGACGAGAATGGGGAGGTTGCGTGGAGGTTGTCACAAATCCGGCGGGCTTCTTGAAACGAGTGCGTGTGAACCCTTGTTTTGAGGAACTCTCATCGCACACACAGCAGCAGTTGATACTCGCAGCCTACGCTGATGCTTGCGGACAGGGCCGACGGCTAATGGAAAAGGCAGAGATGAACATTTACAAACAGTTTTTGAAGGACTTGAAGCCCATTGTTATGGGCATCCGCGATAATGCGGAGTTTTACACGGTGCCAGAGGACTCTTTGGAGACAATTGGTGGAACGCTGCATGGAGGCCAGAGTGCGGCCACAATGACGTACCGCACAATTCCTGCAGAAATGGCACGCCAGCCCGCTGAGGAAGTGCGTGCTCGCCAGCAGTGGGAAAAAAAGTGGCTTAACAGCCCTAGGGGAAAGTCGTGGGCGTTGACGCTTAAAGGCAAGACTTACTTTACGATGCATGGTCCGCAATACCGACCGCGTGGCGCACCCGGTGCCAAGAAGGAGACGCTGCCATTAGACCTCCCCGCGCCCTACACGCCTATGGATGAGGGGCGACTACTGAAGAAAAACTGGATGGCGTACCTTGACAACAAACACGTGGCGGAAGTGATGTGGACGCGAGCTAAGATAGCAGACAGGGAAAAACAGCAGCGAAAGCTGCAGGAAACAGGGCAGGCATGGCATCGCCCCATCAACGAAGAGGCAGTGACACGGTGGTGACCTCTTTTCGATTCCTAGTTATTACAACTCTCGTCGTTGATGTGCGCTACTGCGTTGGGCCTATTTGGATGCACCACACGTTGGCTGAAGCTGCATGAGGTCTTTTCCCTTTCAACACGAATCACCTCCTTCCTCTTTACCTTGTCGCTGTTTTTATTATTACTGTTCTTGTTCTTGTGGTGTTTCTTAGCGGCTAAACGGTAGGAGGTCTGATAGACCAATTGAAAAGGTAGGCATCACACCATTGAATGCGCAAGGGAAGAGGAATATACCAGACGTATTTGCATGACAATGAGCTATCGATATACACTTCGCCCACCGTTTCACTTTTTCGTAGGTCACACAATGACAACACACCGGCTGCATTCGATACGACGATGAATCAGGCTGATTGTAATGACCAGTACGAAGACCATCAAGAGGGATTGCAACTGCAGTATGGGAAAGAAAGGAAGGAAGAGGGATTGGGGGAGGGGAAGGTGGCCATGTCGTCTCTTCCTTGTAAAGTTCCTGAATCTTTTGTTTCCTCTCCACTTTCTCCTTCACCGATGAGAGAACGCTTATCATTGCCTCGGATGCAGCAGGGACAACACAATGCTCAACACACGCCGTTGAAGCGAGCGCCACCCACCACCCTTGGCTCCTTCAGTGAACACCAGTACAACATCTCATTGAAAAATGACACATCTTTCCAGGAGGATATGTTGTCTGTGTTTCGGATGCGAGCGCAGCGGGGTGTTTTGCCTGACAAGCCAGGTGCCTTAGATGACAAACGACCTGACTCCAACGGTCGCATGGCGCCTCTTGTGGATATGACCTCGTTACCATCGAGGGTCGCGAGGGGCAGAAGCTCACGAGGAGTCGATGTGGGGGTTGGGAATGCATCCCTAACACGTAGTTACACCGCGCGTCTCATAGATACGGTGTTCGCTACACCGATAACGCCTACTGTAGTGACAGGGTGTACTGGTATCGCAATGAGTGGCAGTGGGATTTCTTGTGCCACATTGGTGCAATCCATCGAGGCGGAGGTGTATGGACGACTTATCGCTGAGCAACTACAGGTGTGGTTGAAGGAGGATGTAGAGCGACGGAAGGTTCTCTTGTGTGAGGAACATGCACGACACATGCTCACAAGTCAAACGTCGTTAACGATGCAGGTGGAGCTAAGTAAGCGACAACATGCATTGCGAATGCGTGACCTCTTATCATGCTTGTCTGAGGTGTCGCGGGAGGAGTGTGACACACTCCTTTCCTCTGTTCGCCGACTTGAATCTGAGGAGGCGGTACTACTTGGTCGCGTCCAACGGCTGGAGCGGCAGGTGAGATGGAATCAACGAAGGTTTGCGATGCAGGAGCAGGAGGTTCTTTCGCGCATTAAGCTGGAACGACAGACAATGATGGAGGAAATGAAATTGCTGGAGGCGCAGATGGAGGAGGCGCTAGAGAAACGAAAAAGGGTTGTTTTAGATGCTGCATTCGGCCGTGATCATTCTCCACGCTTCCCCTCGCCTGCACCACAACCACCGATCTTCCCACAGCACACATCATGCTACCCTGCGTGCAGCTCGAAACCACCAGGGCAATTGCCCACAACTGCTGTTTTCGACCCTACGTTGACTTACCGTCTTGCCACGGCCTTCTCCATGGACGTTACTCCGTGTGAGGCACCTCCCCCATCTTCTCTAAGGGGTGGTGGCGGCGCGTTTGCCGTGGCGATTCGTGAGGCGGGATCCGCAGCGCGGTTGCATGAAGAAAAACTCTTGCATCCGTTTCACCACCGTGTTGTTGACTCACCACCTGCCGACTATTACGCCTTTGCGCGGAAACTAAAACCCGGCAGTGAATTGTTATACAATCGGACCATGTTGTCATGTGCGGGATCTGATGTTGCCAAGATATGTGAAGCATGAGGGTGACGGTGCTCTGCTTCTTATCCTTTCCTTTTTAAAAATTTTCATCATTGACAAATCAGGGAACAAATATTAGGTGGGTGGGAAACAGAGACCTGTTTTTAAAGTTCGTTTTTTTTTTTTGAAGTGTATGCCGTTCTCACCTTTTTCTCTCTTTGTATTGTGTTGCAGTCTGTGTAGAAAGAGGTGGTTGGGGTTGTTACAATTGTAGAAAGTATGCGGCAGGACCCCTTTAGCGCTCTTTCTAAAGATGGAAATTCCGAGGTATTCAGTGAGACGAGTGAGTGTTCGTCGTGTCACCTGTTGTTTCTCTTGCTTCTGCTTCTGCTCATCCCTGCACTAGTTGGTGCGTACTTTCTTGTGCGCTACCACCGCAGGCACCGCTATCGTCAGCTTGCGCAGCAACTAAAGCTGTCGGGTAAACGAAAGCCGGGGGAGGTGGACGATTTAGAAATGGGGCATTTCATTGGTGGCGGTGAGTGGCTGACAGGACGCAAATACTTTCAAGGCAGTGGCATCGATAATAACATTCTACCAGTTTATGCGCTGCAGAGTGAAGATGAATTCGATCCCATTCATGAGGAGGCAAAGGTTCAAAGAAGACGGCGGCTTCTGCGCCGTCGGGTGGACGACACCAACAGCGTTGATGTGAACGAAAGCGAGATGAGTGCGGGTGCGACCGCGGATTTCTTACTGGAGGGAGAAAAGGGAGAGGACCGCGGTGCCACTGGGATGTACAACGCAACGACTGCGGGTGTGTGGTTACGAAAACTTCATACTGTAGAAAATACAGACCAGTCGCTGGCGAAAGTAGCACCTGCAGGAAATGGAAAGACGACACCACCAGAAGCAACCCAGCTAGACCGCCTGACAGGCGTGACGACGGGTGTTGATGTTCCTGAGACTCGCATGGAAGGTAACGACAGCCAATTGAGGATGGGAAGCGATGACATTGAGAAGGTCTTGGCGACTACTTTTTCATCTGTGGAACACGCTGCAGAGTTTAGCGAGAAGAAACAAGATGCGCAAGAGTACTCTGTATTTGCCCTGTACTCCAGCGATGAGGATGTATGACGTCGTCAGGATGGAGATTGTTAATGCTGATGATGATGATGTGTCTTGGAGACATTGTGGCTCTTCTTCTTCCTTCGGTTTAACAGGATTTGTCTTCACCTGCCTTATTTTTTCCTCCCCTTTTCTTTCAGACAGCTTCTCCAGCGAACCGAACCGTCTGTGTTTGCTGATAGTCATACTGCTATTTATTTCATTGCCGCATGTCAGGGACTATATATATATATATATTCTTGCGACAAGGAACACAACCCATGCATACACCATGACTAGTATTTCTATCAGTTCTTGGTTTTTTTTTGTGGATTTTGCTTTTGTGTTGTGTTGTGTGTTCTTTAGTCATGGGCCTTTGCTTCATCTTTTTTTGTTCTTGTCCCATTCCTACAGCATCATCCCTTACCACCTCTCTCTGAGGTTGGAGAAAGGGAAGAAACGCTGTATTCTTCCCTGTTTCTGTTCCTGTCACCCTCATTGCAGGGCTGGTGTGAGCCCTCTTGTGGATGCCTGTCGTACGAAAGACTCAGTGGGATCATGTGACGCTGCCGTACGTGCCTCCGCGGCCGTGTCTGCTCTACTACCTTATTCCGGGTGACGCCGTTCCGCGTGTCATGGTGCCGAACGCACGCGGCGAATACCCCCAATTGATTCCAGGGATGCCGTACCTCGAGGAGGCGGACGACGATGATGATAGAATGGACGTCGAGTCGGCGCTCCCAGTTCTAGAGTATCCACCGCCGGCAATTGTGGCCGATGCAGGGACGCAAGTTGAGTGGGCGGACCTACCTATCCCTCCTCTGGAACACCTGCAGCGTTTTGAGAGTTCCTCCGCACATGGAGAAGATGATGATGATGCTTAGGGGGGTGCTGAGTGCACGATGCCTGGTGAAGACATGGTGTTGTTGTTCGCATTTTCTCCCAGCTCTTCTTCTTTCTTGGCGCGGAGAAAATAACAGAACACCCTTAACTCCCCCTCCTGACGGCTGCCTGGAATTTCACATCTTCTCTGGTGTCAGTGGACATGTATGCGTGTGTGTTTATGCATCTACCAGGTTTGCTTCTCTTCTACATGCCTCATCTCTTCCTGTTCTCTTCCTTTTTTTTTCACTCCCTTGGCTTTCTCGTTGACGTTGATGCTGCTGTTATTTTTTTTCCCCTTTTTTCGTCTTGTTTCTCCGCATCACCGGGTCTGGTATGCATTCGCCCACGAAGTGATTGTTTCCGTGTTTTTTTTTTTTTTCAAATTCACAGAAGTGTTTACGGGGATGGTTGGGCGAGGAGAAGAAGGTGGTAGTGGTAGCGGTGGCGCCATCAACATTACACAGCTGCCGCTTGAGCAACTCGAGGAGCTGCGGAAGCAACTCCAGCTGGATGTCAACAGCATGTCTGCCGCGTACGATAGCCTCAGCAACGCAAACACCAGTTTCCTCAGCAATCGTGATGTGCTCAGCGAGTACCAAAAGACATGCGAGGCCGCCCGCGCGAATCCAGAGAAGCCACAGGAAGCACTTGTGTGCATCAGCAGCGCCCTCTACATGACTGGCCACATCGTGCCAAGCAATCGCGTGCTGGTTGATGTCGGCACGGATTACTTTCTAGAGAAGCCAATTGACTCCGCCATGACGTACTTCGCTGGTCGCGCAGAAGCGGTACGGGAGAACATGGAATCACTCGAGCAGAAGCTGCGAACGAAGCAGGCACAATTGAGCCAGGTGACGGACACCATGCACGCAAAGCAGGTAGCCGCGCAGCAGGCAGCTTCCGCATAACAGCCGAAGCAACGAATGAATGGGGTTGGGGTCGGGAAAGTTTAAAGAACCACGGGGAGAGGGAAAGAAGTGCTGATAGAATACGGATATTAAGAGGCTTGTGTGTAATTTGCACATGTTTCTTTCCTTCTCTCTTTTATTTATTTTGTGTGTGTGTGTGTGCTCTTAACCTGCTTTTTCTTTTTTTATATCTGCCCCCCTTACTTCTCTCTTTCTCCCTGCTTCGTGTGGTGAGTGGTACCCGCTATCCCCCTTTTCCCCTCTTTTTTTTTTTTGTTTTGTTTTGTGTTCTTCTCCTCAGAGTCACCACTAGCACCGCCACAAGTCACCTTTTTTTGGTGTTGACGAGGGGCTGAAGGGGAAGACGCACAAGAGAAATCACGCACATACATACAGGCAGACAAAAAACATACAGAGTCGGTCGTATTCACACACACACACACACACACACACAACCCGAAGAAGAGAAAAGTGAGTGACACAGGTGCGCATTGAAATATATATATATATTTAATTAACACGTAGAGTCCTCGGTTACGGCCCCAACGAGTGGAAGGGCGTGCAGTCACACGTGTTTCTGCAGAAGAATACCTGGGTAAATAAAAAAGAAGGGAGCAGCTGAGAGCCCTCCTCGTATATACGCGTGTACGGAAGGAGAGTATAAAGAAGGGGAGATGTCCGGCACTCTCTCCCACACAACTGCAGTGTCACACACCCTGCATGATAAGTCGGTCGACTACCAGCGTCGTTCTGTTCCTATGGTGCAACAGAAACAGCAGCATACAGGGAGTACAGCATCGACAGTGCATCAACATGTTCCCCACCAGTACCCACACCACCAGCGACACCATGATCACCATCAGCATTATCAAATGCCCCAGCAGCAATTTCCGCAAACGCCGGTGCATAAGACCCACACCCCTGTGTGTGACATGCCTCTGCTGCCGCCGCATATTCACTCCATGCTTTACCACTCAATAGTAAATCACACGACTGATTCACCGATGGCAGGGTGTCAGGGGATCAAGAAGGTTTCAGTGGGTTTTCCCACCGCACCAACGGGGTGTTTGCAGAGTGGAAACCACACGCACGAGCAACGGTGTCATCATCATCATCAGCAGCAGCAGCAGCAACTGAGTGACACCCCTGCTGCAAAGCGCATCAAGCCGAGCTATACTTCTATCTCAAATGCAATTGTGGCTGGTACTACTTCTACCACAACTAATAATAATAATACTACCACTTGCGCCGCCTCCCGCGCTGCTGGAGTGCTTCCACTTGATTCTTCACAGATGGCGCCATCACCATACTCTGAAGATGCTTCGCTGGGAAATATTTCTGGGTCTCCATTCACTACGCGTGGGTTGCAAACAACCGACAAAAAGACGTACCTTTACACGTCGCCTGCGGCCTTTTCACCGGGCGTGAGTCCATCCAAAGTCTCGAGTTATTCCCCTTCGGCACTCACTGGTCGATCATTAGAGAAGGAGCTTCAGTTTGCAAGTAGCGATGAGCTTATTCAGATTCTACTTGAGCTAAGCAGCTGCAATATGGAGGCTGCTCAATTTATTCAAAGCAAGGCTCGTCTGTTTGCCCTGCGGCACACCGCCACGCCAAAGATCTCAACTGCTAAAGACTTCAATGACAAGGAGATGACAAGGGCTGCTTTCCCGGATTTAGTAGAGACTGCAGGGCGGAAAAGTCAACAGGATGGGAGTTTGGATATGCTGGGTCGCTTCGCTGCTTCGTCGTGTGTCACACCGAGAAAGCCATTGGATTTTGAAGATGAAACCCCGAAAAGGGAAATATGCAGCAAGTTCGCTTCCGCACCACGTGCTTCCTTGCCAAACTACCACCCTTGCAATCAGAGCCGTCTGCTGACCCCGCTGAAACAGCGCCTCGGTTGGTTGTGTATGGTAAATGAGAAGGACACTTCTAACATGGAAAGGAGCGTAATAGCAGAGAAACGGCCTTTTTGCGCCGAGCTGCATCCATGTTTGCGTTGGTACAAATCGTGCAGGCACCCAGCCGAATGTTTTTTCGCCGGGTGTCCACAGAACCTTTGTCTGAATTGGGTACGTGGTTGCTGTGTGATGGGGGACCAGTGCTTCGGCGTGCATCGGTTACCAGAGGCGTGTTCCATTGAGGTTCGGACGGTTTTTGAGCTCAGTCACGGTGCAGACCGAGATATGATGGGGTGGATGAAACAACAGGCAGTTGTTCCTGTGAAACACGCAGATTGGAACCACAATGTTACGAGCACTCCAAGGGGGCAGATTATCACAGATCCTGTGAGCATTCCTGCAAGCCTAGAGCATCATCACCGTCCGCTGCCTCAGAGCAGGGAAGAAATCCCTTTGGTAAGTGACGGAAGACACGATAATGACAGCACTTGCAATTGCAGGAGCTGCCGTCTGTCGGATCACGAGTGCGAGTCTGGATCTGACTCGGGGGAGCAACATCTGCAGTTTTCACGGCCACCACCTGCCCAACCGGTATCCCGTAGTTTGGACGACAGTTTTGCCGGTGTAGAGTCTCCCGCGCTGCTTATTTCGGAAACGCCCAACGCTCAGTGGTGGACCGCGCCGTTGTGCTCTTCACTTACCGGACGTGCCGCCATCTGCGAAGAGGATGTTGTGGAATTCCCCCCACGCAATGCGCTTACCCGTACCCAATCCCCGGTGGAGCCATAGATTGTTTGATATTCATATTACGAATATGCTTTGATATATGATTTTGTTATTGTTTTGTACCTACCCCACCTGAAATGAAACGCACGCACATGTCTCCTCTCTTGAGCATTATTAGCAGGCGGATCGTCAATGACGGCGAGTTCCTCTGTGCACAGATACAAGAAGGGGTTTTCGTTGAATTTCCACGTATAGAATATATGAAAAAAAAAAAAAACAATAGAATGAGGGTTTGAGGGAGGAGGGGGCGAACAAAATACTACAAATCGGGTTAGTGTAGATCTTAGATGCGAGGTCCATCTCCTCTTGGTCCCATTTCTTCTCCCCCTCTCTTTTTCTTGTTACAAGCATGAGAATTGCATTCAGTACCTTTTCGTGTGTGGGTGAGGCTTCCTTGTCACCACCGCCATCACTATGAGAATACTGTTATGGATTGCTTCCTGGGTTTTTTAGAAATGAATGAAAAACATGTCATAGACATATATATATATTTATATATATACGGTGGAGGGCAGGAGGTCTGTTTTTTACTTCTTTTATATGACTCCCCCACTCCCTTCTCTATTTGCCCTCCTTGAAAAAAAAACGAAAGAAATGTGACTACTGCGAGTGAGTGCTGAGGAGGATCGTGATGGCAGAGAACAACAAGGTAAAATTTTTTTTCTTTTTCCTAGAGAGTGTGTGTGGGGTGGGGGTGGAGGTCTTCGTTTTTTTTTTCTCTTCGTTGTTGTTCTCTTGTTTTTTCTTATTTTTATGTTTCTCGTTGCCGCATTTCATCACGGTGCATCGTCATCCTCAGTCTTTTTGATCTTCATCTTCCCTGTCGGCGCACGCCTGTGCCTTTGGTTCCATTACTGTTGCCCCCCTCTTATGTTTCCTTCCCGTTTCTGCACCGTTTCCCCACTCATGGGGCAAGTGAGGGAGTAAGAGAGGGACTGCGTTCGGCAGTTATGTACTGCCGCTACTCATTTCTCTCCCCTACTGTAGTTACAACTAAACATGTTGAAGTAAGATCATGTATTTTTAGCCTGTCTGCACATTATATATATATATATATATATATAGCCACTTCCATGATTTAAAAATGGATCGTTTGCATGTTTATTTTATTTTATTTTTTTGCCTGCCTGCTACCGCCCCCCCCATCCCTCATTGGCCACGCGCACACCAAAACAACCAACAGAAGAAGGAACGAGAGAAGTAAAGGTCGGTTGGAAGATCTCTGTACTGCCAAGATAAGCATCACATCCACTCACCCAGGGAAACTGAGTGCGAAAGAAGAGGATAAGAAAAAAAAAAAGACACTTAAAGAGAGAACAAAGGAGTGAATAACAAATCAGAAAAAAAAGCAAAATATATATACACATACGCGTACAACAGAGGCATGCTCCGCCTGCTGCGGCAACATTTTCTTGCTCTCCCCTCCTCTACTGTTGTGGCTCTCGGCCACAACCACCTTAGCGGTTTTCGACGAGCAGCGACGAACACGCGGGGGCATGAGACGTCTAACTCTGATGTTGTGCCACCAGAGAAGGTGTGGGCGCTATGGAACGAGGGAAACCTCTTTTCTTTGTCTCTCATCCAACTGCAAGGGTTTCTTACTCGCTCTGGAGTCAGGACAGATCCTGCTGCTAAAAAGGCTGCAGTGGTGCGACAGGTGGAAGAATATCTTCACTCAAAGGACTCGGCGGCAAAGAGTGGAGGTCATGCGTCTCCACCGCAGCAGCAGAACCAGCCGCAAGGCGGCTACGGACGTTGGAGCCAATCCACAGTGATGCAGCCTGAAACACTATTGGACCTTGCGCAGGCTGGGTTTTACGAAGGTTCTGCTAACATGGCACCGAAGGCCTTTCAGTTGCTTGTGAGCAACACTGCTGCGGACGTGGTGGTGTCGCGTGTGAACACCACTGCTTTTCCTGGATTTCCCGCCAATACGGAATGCTATACGTTGAGTGCGTCGGAGAAGGATATCGCCATCCGCTCCCGGTACAGCAAGGTACTTCAATGGTGCTGCTTGAACATGAGCAACCTGCAGATGGACGGTGAACTGTTTTTGGATTTTGGAAAGCTGCTTCTTCAGCCGTCGGTCATGCGAAAGAATCGTTCTATCGTTTCTTCTTTTACGCTTCAACAACGAATGCAGGTGAATCATCCTTACACTTGGGTATCAGCCCTCCCGGATTCTTCTGTCCAGACAATACAGGAGCAGCTGCTGAAGCCGGAGGGGTTCATGCCAGTAGGCAAGGGGTCACAACTTACTTACAGCGGATCCGTTAAGCGCGCAAAGGATCAAATTAATTTGGAGTTTGACAATAAGGGCAAGGTACTATCCGTGAATAGCGCATGGGTCAATGTGCAGACTGCATGGTGTACGCATGCCTGTGGTCCTGATATTCGTTTGCTATTGCGCTCTCGGCCACCTGTGCGGAAACAAGAGGTGGAGATGTACGCAGCGATGCCCATCATTCAGCTATCCGACGATGATGTTTCCGATGTCCTCCCCGCTGAACACGGGCAACTGGTCTATCTCTCTGAAGATGAAACCCGTCTCTTTGAGAAGGTGACGGATAAGGGGGTCAAAATTACTGTCAAGGAGGTAAAGCGACAACCGCTGATTGTACTTCGTGACGATGAGGAGGACGCACGACTAGAGTACAGTCTATCAGTGGCAATCCCTGCCAATGCGGCGAGGTCAACAGATGTCCGGGCTGTAGGGCTAGCCGCCTTTGAACTGGCGGGTCAGTTAGTCTCACTTGTATCAGAGGACTTTGTGAAACAGTACGGATGTGAAGCAAAACTGTGACGCATCGGGAGAAACGCCATCGATGTATCGCCTGACAGAGTGGCGAGTCAGATATGGTCCGACGAATACACCCACATACAAACACACACGCGGGGAAAAAAAAAATGAGAGAGCGAGATGTAGAGAGAGAGAGAGACTCACATACATACATATAAATACACAAGCATTTGATTTTTTCTACATTCGTCTGTTTATTGCAGCCAACTCACACTGCTTTCCACTTTATTGTGTGTTTTGGTGGCAGAATTGAAGGAGTCTTTCTTGTGAGGTTTGCCATGTTTTTCTTTCCTTATTTTTCTTCCGCTGCTTCTTCTTTGATCCATTGAGTGGTAATGGCTGTATGCGTCTCTCAGTCTGTCTCTCTATGTGTGTGTTTGTGTGTATTTTTTTCTTTCATATTCTTCGCTCACGCCCTCCCTGCTCGGGCCACCGTTTTTTTTTTTTTTGTGCGTGTGTGTGTGTTATCACTAACGCTGCTTTGCATTCATTCTTGCGCACATGGGAAGGTAGCGTATGGTGTGTGCTTGCTGACTACCTCGTCTACTGTTTCTGTCGGTGTACATATTTCCTTTTTACGACATTCTGTTCTCTTACTGTATTCCCCTCCCCGCTTTTTTTTCTTCATTGTGTTCCCGTTTTCTCTTGCATGCGTACGCGTGCCTCTCATGGTGAATTCTTTAGGACAAAGCCGTCTCTGTCTTTCCAAGGGCAGAGAGGGCATCGTAAAGCGTAACAACACGAGGAAAGTTTTTTTTTTTGGAAATATTTATTCCGGAACATTCTCTCTCTCTGGAGGTAAACAGGGTGTGTGAGTTTCCGCAATGACTCGCTTGCAACAAGCCACACGAGTGGTTTCATCCCTTCACCAGGCGTCAGCATCACTGTCATCGTCATTAAACAAATCACACAAGGGGCCGCAGGAGACTTCTGAGGTGGTGGCAAATGTTTTTCTTCTTGGGAGTCAATGCCTTTTTTTTGCTATCAACGCTGGGAGTGTTACGAGAGCAAAGAGTGCTTCGGGGCCGTTTTCCTACATTTCTTTTCCTACGCAATCAAAATCATCGAATGAGACGGCCACAATAGAAAACGCTTACGCTCTTCTTGAAGAGTTGCAGCAGGGTGCTGGCATCGGAGCGGCGTGCGGTGATGCGATATCGCAACGACAGAGGGGCCACTGTCCTCGCTGTCCTGGTAGAGATCGAGGCATCTGCGCCGTCTCGATGCTGCACGTCGAAGAAACTTATGTCGTCCTTTTTTTGGTTTTGGAGTGCAACTGCTTAGTCCTTGCGTCATTCGCGTTGGACATTCCCTTTACTGATAGTGACGGGATCAGCAGCAGTAATGGGGGGTGCCGACTGCTGTCGGTGCGATGGTTTTCTAGTGTTCCACAGGATGCGGAGACCCGCTGCATCTCTCGCAGGCAATCTCACATTCCTATGAGCGTTATCTTGGAGTGCAATAATACTCAAGGTTGCAGCACTTTGTCTTCCAAGTCCCGTTTCATGGTTTCGAATCTCTCTCCTCCTCTCTCAAGGCGCAGCGGGTGTCTTGCTAAAAGCGCTGCAACTCGTCTTTTACATGAACCCCCTCCTATTTTTGTGTTGCGCATCGCTTTTGTGCGGGTGGTGGGATGGCTGGAGTACATTGACTTGCGCTGGCAGGGGGGAGAGGATTATGTACCATCACCTTGGAGGGCGTTGAATGGTTTTCAACAGATGACTTCAGGCTCGCTGCGGTTGGAAATGAATGACAGCGAGGGGGGGATGACAGGGGAAGTGCGAGCACTACATTGGCTTCCATTCTCGCGCGACTACCAAAAGAAGTACCCACTGCTTGCTATTTTGCATCAGCATGCACTTGTGCCAGGGGATCCTTTTCTTGATCGCCTCTCTATCTGTATGGTCTCCGCACGTGAAAAAAAACAAAAAGAACAAGAGCGACAAGAGGATACTTTAGTGTTTACTGGAAACCATGGTGGATACTGGACCTCTGCGCGGGAGACTATATGTGGATCGTGTGTGGATGGGCCTTGGTGTGTGGAGGCTCTTACTCTCGCCCATCCATCGTTTTTGTTACATCTCAACGCGGCCGTTCTGTGCGAGGGGTCTGAGAAGGGAGATGGAGGCATTGACGTGTTGGGTGTGTTTCTCCGTCCATCACACGTCATGTTTCCAATGAGTGCGCTTCTGCGTGAGACCAGTGTCTACGCCACGTGGAAACCTTCCACCCCAGTCTTCGTGAACTCCAGCAAGAAGCAAGATTTCTGTTTCGCGCTTTTCGCAGAAAATGGTGAGGTAGCACGCTGTCATGTGGGTGGTTTCTTGGAGAGTGCCTGTTGCTTTCCCGTGCGACTTCCTGAGACGCAACGTCTCAGCTGTGGCGCTGCAGCTGCGGGGAATTTCATTCTTGCTGCGGTGCTGGCGTTTCGGAGTTCAGGTGACGTTCTCCTCATGGAAGTCTGGGCCGCATCTTCCTCTTGCTCTCAACCATCGTCATCAGTACCTTCTTTTTCTTCCTCGATCAACCGTCGCAGGGGAGAACCTAATAACAGTACACGGGACGAATTGTTTTCTCTTTCTGTGCGCTCTGTTTCAATATGGGAACCAGATATACTACGACCTTTGCGGCACCTTCACCAGTCTATCGCTCTGCAGTGGGACGGAAAAAAGGGGACTGCGTTTGT
Source organism: Trypanosoma platydactyli (assembly GCA_030849675.1). Classification (NCBI taxonomy): domain Eukaryota; phylum Euglenozoa; class Kinetoplastea; order Trypanosomatida; family Trypanosomatidae; genus Trypanosoma; species Trypanosoma platydactyli. The sequence goes on from JASANU010000912.1 coordinate 122,140, forward strand.
ACTTGTCGTGCACGAAGACAGTGGGATGGGGTGTTTGAATTGCAGTCTAGTGGGGGGAGAGTTGCGTCTACAGGGAACTGGTGCGTTGCAGTTTATATGGAGCAATCCTGTCAAGGAGGTATTTTTGAAAGGGGAAAATTTATCTGGTGTGTTTCCCGTGCGCATGGGTCTCTCATCATTGTTGCACTTGCCGAGGACGCTTGAGATGGAATATAACCTTGGGGCCTTCGAGCATGCCCCTTTACAAGTTCTATGTCAGTGCACCATTCTTAGCCACAAAGAGGGAAATTATTATGAAAAGAGAATTGTTTTGTTTCGCTCTGGTGATATTTGTCTTGTAGTGCAGAACTCCTCATCTTTGGAGCCCATATCAGATGCTCCTGTAACCTGCAAGTGGCTCTCAAGGGTGCAGTGGTCTTCGTCTACGGATGCAGAAGTGATTGCTGCCTTGACGCTTTTGTTTTCTTCGAGGTCAGCCAACATCTGCATGGAACCCTTATGCAACAATAGATGCACCGTTGTGGATGGGATGATAGCGACAGATACTACAAATGACTTATCTCATCTTCGACTTCTTATCATTTGTCGATCTACTGCTATTCTTATGACAGTTGCGGGTCGGGTGGTGTGCATAAGCGAGTTGTTTTTTTCTTCGAAAGCCAAATGTGGTGATAGCGCCCTTTGCGGTTCGATTTCTAGTGTACCGAAGCCCGCGGCTGGAGAGAGTTGTCCGTTCCTCGCGTGCACGATGCGCTATTTTTTCTCCTATGAGTGGGATCATTTTTTTGTTGTTTCTGCCCGTGCAGTGACTGCCTTTCAGATGAAGGAAGGTGTTCATGGGTGCTTCTTTCTCCTCCTGCACGTGACGTCCCCTGAGGAGGAAATGGATGAAAGCAAAACGATGGCAAGTGTTGTGGTAGATGACGTCATTCATGTCACCATGGAGGGATACCCACTGTTTGACCTCCTCCCAGACGTGAATATCAACAACTGCAGTACTGTGAACCAACAGACAACGTTATGTGCTCGGGAGATTATGTATGTAGCTGATGCCGCGATACATGCTGTGCCATGTATTCTTGAAAGTGTTCTATCGGGGGAAGATCTGGAAACCACAGTAGGACGCTTTGGTTCATCATCAAGTGGTGAAGGAGGTAACAGCAGCCGTCTACTAGACCTGCGTAGAATTCTAGAAATAGAAAATAGTGCCACGACATTTGCACAACCTTGTTTGCTGCGCTGCTTCCTTGATTCCTCCTCCTCTTATTGCTGCTGCGGCGACAACTCGTGTTGCTCTGTCCTCGTGGTTGTAATTTCCTTCGTTAGTGGGTTCACCGTGGCAGCAGCCGTGTACACCGGCACCCCATCACGTCGGTTTTGGATTTTTCAGGTGTTGATAAAGGCACCCGAAATGATGCACAATGCGGAGGATAAGGCAGCAGCTGCAAATGTCCCCGCTCAGCCTTTTGTACGACTTGTGACACGAATGTGCGGGAGAAACAGCGACGGCGACGCCCTCTGTTGGATGCTGGAACCTGATGGGCACTGGCAGCTCCTCACATTTCGTGAATCTAGTCGTCCAAGGATCCTCTCATGCGATGCCAGGAGAGATGCGCTTCTGCGGCTGAGCGACATGGTGCCTGTCACGCACCACATTTATGCGGCACCCACTTCAAATGGGAGCAGCAAAGATATGGCTATTATGTGCGGAGAGGACAGCATTTTCACATTAGAGCCCTGTTGCTAGTGGTCTTGGTCTTCTCTGTGCTTTTCCAGGACAAACTTTTTGTCCTGTTTTTCTCCCTCTTTTTTTTTTTTGACTTGTCTACTGTCAGTGATGGTAATGCTCGTGCGTCTGATGTGAAATGGAGAAGGTGGAGCAACACCGGTTTCAATCTACTTCATAAGAGTGCTCTGTCACTTCTTCTGCATCTGCATCTTTACCAATCGTTTTCTTCCATGGCCCCCTCAGACTTTCTGCTGCACCGTACTTGGGAATATACATCTAGGAAGAGCAAACAATCCGTGGATATGTCGTTTATCGATTTGATGCCGGAACGGGGACCTTCGCGAATGATGGCTCGAGAAGTCGTGCTGCATGCGAAGGCGATGTTGAGCGTCATGCCGGAAGTTGTAAGGCTCACGCGTGAGGGATTTATTACCATTTGTGTGGAATCAACGCTCGCATTCCTTCGTGAGGGAAAAAGTGGCTGTGATGACCGAAGTGGCAGCAACAACAGCGATTGCGCTGAAAAGCCTCGAATGAACTCCAGCGTTCGTGTTGTGACAAGATCTCTCCACCGCAACAGCCGCAGCCGAAGTGGTGCTGCGCAGGGGAGACGACAGCGGCCAAGGTGCGTGTCCGATACACCGTTGGATGTTTCTAAGCGAGAGAAGCAGTCATTGGTGCCGCAGCTCACGAAGAGTGACTTGGCGCAACTGAAACGTTTGGTACTCCACAACTACCTCTCTTGGTGCCGTGACGATGATGCGCAACTTAAGAATGTGGACTCCGTGCGGTTCCCCGATATCCCACGTGCCAAAATCGAGGCGGCAACAATCATCAAAGGGGTGCTGGACGCCCCGTATCGCCGAGGCGTGTTGTCGCGGCAGAGGTACTCCGTAATTGTGCTTGCGGTTCTGGAAAAGTTGTTTCCTGACTGTGCGACCTTGCTTAATGATGCGGGTATTGGTCACGATTGTGAAACCCATGACCGCAGTGAGAACAGGAGCAACAGCATTGAGGATAATCTGATGAGCGGGGAGATGCTGATGGTAAATCCGCCACAGGACCCGCAAGCCCCACTGCGCTATGATGTAGCTGAACTCGCAGAGCGGTTGGCCAATCGTGCATTGGAGTACTTCACTGATCCCGACACTGCGGTCAATATGGAGGTTCCCATAAATGAAGTGAAGGAGAACCATCCGGTGTTTGTGGATGGAGCTAGCCCGCTTCCTCGCAAGCCGCACAACGGCAGTGTTACCAACCCGAATGATGCGGTCTCTAAGGAGCGTTTAACATCTCTATCGTCGCATTCTGTGCAATTTGATGACGCTTTTGAGCAGCAGGTCGAACGGTTGTGTTATGTGCTGGAGGAGAAGTACGCGCTTGACCTTTCTGGCGCTCGCGCCTCAGCTCGTCGGATGGGCAAAAAGAAAGCCGATGATTTCTGTCGCTCTGTTGCGGAGGCTTCTACTGCTACCTCTTCAGCTCACTCGTCCCCGGGAGGGGAGTCCGTCTCGGGGGACAAGACGAACGAAAGCGTCGACGCAAAGCAGAAACGTGATCGGCTCTACGCAGAGGTGCTGCGCTGTCAAAGCGAAATGTATCAGACGCAGGAGCGCCTTGGAAGCGTTGTGCAGGAGCTCCACGCGATGGAGCAGGCAAAGGAAGAATTTAGCGGTTGAGGAAACCTTCAACAATATATAAATTTAGAGAGAGAGAGAAAGAGAGCGAATAAAAAAAAATGTGTGTTTGTGTTTTTATTTGTGTATAAATTTAGCGAAGAGATTTCGCTAGACGGCTGTGTGCCCCCCAGCTCACTTGGCTTACATTTTTTTGTTGTTTTCTATACAGGGTTTGCTTACGCGCTGCAAGTCATGTCTGTTGCAGTCAATCTGTCGACAATAAGAGGACACAACCACCACCCCACCCTTCGGCAAGTGTTGACAGCCAGAGTGAGGTGTGCCAGCACTGTGGGAGGGATGCAGGGAAAACGGAGTTGCAGTGGCGCATGTGCCATCAAACACATACACAAGAGTACATACGCAAACACGTTCTTTTTTTTGTTGTTGTTCTCTCTTTCACTCTCTCTCTCTCTCTCTTTTTTTTTACCTTCCCCTCTCCTCTTGTTATCGTAGATGCCTGTTAATTTCCATCTGTTCTATTCGGTGTGATTATCGCATATATGTGCATGTGTCGTTTCTGCATTAGTATTTGTGTATGTGTGTCCATGTACGTTACGCCGTTGTATATGTTGTTGTCGCTTCTTCTTCCCTTTCGTTTGTTGTTTTTTTGCCCTTTGCATCGGTCTCGGTGCGACGTCGCAGAAGGAACGTGAAGTCACGTGGTGAGAAGGAATACAAGGAGGGAGAGGAACAGCAGCAGCAGCACGTGTAGTTGGTGGTAATAGACGGAGAAAGCGGAAGGGTGCATTCGGACCACACACACACACACACACATATATATATATATATATATATATATATATATATAAGCTGATAAAAGACACACGCGCAGTCAGGGAGATCAATTCTTCATGTCAAGGGCCTTCGCTCGAACAGGTGGTGGGCAGGAGGATGTAGGTGCCGCCGCCACCGCGAACGGCAACAACAGTGTGCCGGCAGCCAGCATGCTGACGAGTGAGGAACTAGCAAACATTGATACCCTCACTAACGCACAGCTCCGCTCCCGTTCGAATCATCTGCAGCGTGAGATTCAGCAGTTGAAGAACGAGGAGCGCGCCAAGATGAATGAGCTCCAACGGCTCAAGAAGGAGTTGGAGGAGGACAAGAAACGCGTACGGGAGAACAACAAGCTGCCGTACCTTGTGGCCAGCATAGCAGAGGTGCTTGACATCGAAGATGACGAGGGTGAGGTTGAGGAACTCGATGTGGGCCGAAAGAAGTCAAAGCGGAAGCAAAAAAGCGCTGTTGTGAAGACATCCAACCGGCAGACCGTTTTTTTACCAGTTGTCGGGCTTGTGGATGCGAATAAGTTAACGCCACAGGATCTCGTGGGCGTGAACAAGGACACATACCTTGTGCTGGACACACTTCCGCCGGAGTATGATAGTCGTGTCAAGGCGATGGAAATTGAGGAAAAACCCAAGGAGAAGTACACTGATGTAGGAGGCCTTGATAAGCAAATTAACGAAATGATCGAGGCTGTTGTGCTGCCTATCACTGAGAAGGAAAAGTATGCACGGATCGGCATTAAGCCGCCCAAGGGTGTGTTACTCTATGGGTCGCCAGGCACGGGAAAAACAATGCTGGCTCGTGCCTGTGCTACTGCCACAGATGCCTGCTTCCTCCGCCTCGCAGGGCCACAGCTGGTGCAAATGTACATTGGTGAAGGCGCCCGCATTCTGCGAGACGCATTTGCCCTCGCCAAGAAGAAGGCACCAACGATCATCTTCATTGATGAACTTGACGCCATTGGCTCTCGGCGTTCAGACGAGGGTGGAAAGCATGGCTCAAGAGAGGTGCAACGCACCATGCTGGAACTCCTCTCGCAGCTTGACGGATTTGGCAGCACTGACGATGTGAAGGTCATCGCTGCCACAAACCGCATCGATGTCCTCGACCCCGCACTCCTTCGTAGTGGGCGTCTTGACAGAAAAGTGGAGTTCACTCTCCCGGATGAGGAGGCGCGTGCACGAATTCTCGAAATTCACTCACGCCGCATGTCTATTCACGGTGACGTAAACTTCGAGGAAATTTCCCGCATGACGGAGGACATGAATGGGGCACAACTGAAGGCGGTTTGTGTTGAGGCCGGCATGTTGGCACTACGCAATGAACGGGCGTATGTGTTACATGAGGATTTTGCGGAGGGTGTGACTGCAGTGCAAGCCCGCAAGAAGTCCAGCCTCAATTATTATGCATGAGAGAAGCATTTTCAATCATCAGGAGTCTCACTTTTTCCCCCTCTTCCTTTGCAGGCTAAGTGGGAAGAACAAAAGGGGCAATGGCTGACGTTGGTGATGACACGGGGGAAAACGAAGAAAATGTGGACGGATGTGAAGTATTTTTCGGGGGGATGGGGGGAATGGGAGAAGAGGGCAGATGAAAAAAACGAAAGTAGAAAAAAGGGCGACACTGCATGAAATGGTGTAAACGTCTCTGCGCACACATGCACAACAACATATACACATGTGTCAGCTGGTGCCATCTCGTTATGTGTATATGTTGTTGTGGATTGTGTACGTTGCTATAGCTGTTTTCTTTGCAATTGTTACAGGTGAGCCCAGAGAGGCGAAGAACGCGGTGGTCAAACTCTTCTTTTACTTCCTTTTTCACCTTCATCACCACTAGTTGCACGTGAGTGGGGAGACCAGCGAATCCGAGGAAACGGAAGAGAACGCAGCACAGGAGGGAAGGTGGCTGACGGGTGAGGGAGGGGAAGTGGCGGCTGGACAAAAGGCGGAACAATCATTTTTGTTATTTTTCCACTCACATGCATATATTGTGTGCCTGTGCGCACGTGTTGTTTCTTCTCGTTTTTTTTTTTTTCTTTCTTACTCCTGTTTGTTTTATTTTTTTCCTCTTGGGTGCCGGAGATGTGCGTTCTGAATCTTTCTATTTCACCACCTGTTTTTTCTTCTGATTTTCGAGAAGAGTGTTACATTCGCATCAAAACAATACAAAAAAAAAAAGAAAAAGAAAACGATACCGTAGGCAGTGTGCGGATAGCGTTCTGGCAATACAAAGCGGAATTTGTGGTGGACCTTTTTCCCCCATTTTTTTTTTTTTTGTTTGCATCTTCGCTTGCCTGCTCTCAGGTGAGTCAACCGACATTGGGGACGTGTCCAACATGGAACAGGTGCCTCCTGCAAGGACGTTAGTAGAACTTGTGGAGTCGGCACAAGAGGAGCATTTGATGGTTCAGCAGCAACGAGGGGTGACACAGGTACATGTGGAACAGGCCCGTTCTGTGGGGATAGATCCGCGCAGTGTTCATGACGCGCGCCGGAGGCTCATGCGCGACTTGCAACGTCTACAACAACACCCCAACGAGCATTTCTCAGCAACACCAATTGGTGGTGACTTATTTCATTGGCGAGCTGTCATTGTTGGACCTGACGGCACATCGTGGGAGGGTGGGGTCTTTAAACTGCGGCTTGACTTCACGGAAGAATACCCATGCGCTCCACCAGTTGTTCGCTTCTTGACAAAAAACATCTTCCACCCAAATGTATACGTGGATGGAAACATTTGTCTTGACACACTTAAAACGCACTGGAGCTCGGCGCTTGATGTAGAGAGTCTACTTATGATGATCATTTCCCTTTTGTCGGATCCAAACCCGAACTCTGCCGCAAACGGTGAAGCGGCCAGGTTATACACAACTGCGAAGGATAGGTACGAAGAACGCGTTCGTCGTATTGTGGAGGAGTCTCTTGAGCAGTCCTTCTCAGATGACGAGGAGCAGTAGGACAAGGAGAGGGGTCTGGCTACATCAGTGTTCTCCACTCTTAGCGATCTGATGTTTTAAGGCTAATTACCTACAGTTCCGAGTAGTCTCCCGTACCTCACTCATTCTCCTTCACCCCTCCTCCCCTTGTTAAAGATGTTTAACTCAGCAGTTGCAAAGGGTTTTACACCAGGAACTGCTACTTGCGGAAAAAAAAACTCCCCTCCCCCATTCGTCTTCCTCGGCGATCCATTACTTTGAATTGAAGAGGGGTGCAGGCAGGAGTGAAGGTAAATAAAAATGGAAGAAAAAAAAGAGGATGCGAAAGCGGGGGCTGCCTTGGAAGAGAGAAGAAGGGAGAAAAGGGGAAAACAATCTGGACCGCGGTCATTCTGAAGGACAAACTTCCGACTATGGATGCATGTGATGAGATACACTTGTGATTGTTCCCAGTACGCACGCATAATGGCGCGTCTGTCTGGAGTCGCTTTTCTCTCATCCAGTCTTTTTTTTTTTTATGGGGTTTTGTTTTGCTCTTTCACAGTATTCCTGTGCCTCCGTGTGCGCAGTTGCTTCCCCGTTTGTTCGCCGCCATTTCACGTTCTACAACTGTTCTGTTTGGCATCTCCTTCTTCCCATCAAATATACGCAGTGACGTACCGTCATTGCGTGCAAACACAAACACACATACAGTTTTTTTTTCTTCTTAGCTTCCACATACGCATACATCCGTTTTCAGATGCGGTGCAGCCCCCTCTCAGGCGAGGGGGGGGTGGGGGGCAACTGAGCGCTGCTAAAGTGTCATGCGACCTTTTCTATTCCTATTGTTTTTTTTTCCATTCTTTTTTCCTGTTCACTTGCCATTTCATTACACTTGGTTCTTTTGTATCATTTCTTTTTCTCTCTTTTTTTTATTACAAAAAAAATATTAGTATTATTATTTATATGCATTTCTGGGTGGGCGGATTCTCAGTGTTGGATGAATAATGAGAACGTGTTGGTTAGCGGCATCAGGCTGCGACTGGTGCCGTACTTGCCGCAGCACGTGCCACGCTACCATCAGTGGATGAAAGATGGCGAATTGCTGCAGAACACTTCAAGTGAGCCGATCACGTTGGAGGAGGAGTATGCCAACCAGCGTGAATGGCTTTGCGCGAGTGACAAACTCACTTTCATTCTTTTGGCGCCGCTCTCTCTGGTGGTTGGTAGAGAGGGTGAGAAGAAGATATCGGTGGAGGGTTGTGAGGAGGACTTCGTCGTACACCACACGTCCGGTAGTGGGGGTTGTCACGCAGTGGCGTCTGAGGGTAGAAATGGGAGTTGTGGTGATGTTTTTCTAAAGAACTCGTCCACACATCTTCCTCCTGCGGTGCCGCATTCGTACAGTCGATCTCCATCCCGTTACCTTGAAAAAGGAGATCAAATGGGCCAAACGTATGTGATGATTGGAGACTGCAATCTTTTTCATTTGGGAAATGATGAGACAGATGATGAAGTGAGTACGACAAGTGGTGGTGTTGATGGCGTTGAAGGAAACGGAGCCATTTGTAGTGTGTCGACGGAGAGGAAGTGCTTTGAGGTGACGGTGATGATTGCCGAACGCAGTGCTCGTGGGCTGGGGTTTGGCGAAGAGGCGGTACGGCTTCTTATGAGCTACGCCTTGGATAAACTGAATGCTTCCTGTTTTATAGCTAAGATTCTGAAGAACAACATCCCTAGCGTTCGCCTATTCGCAGATAAGCTTGACTTTGGCTTTCTGAAGGAAGTCGCCGTATTTGATGAGGTTCACTACTACAAGCGGTTTGACTCCGTGTCGAAGGAGATGTGGAAGAGTGCCGTCGGGTACAAAGTTGACGTTTACAATGAGACGGTGGAGCGGCGGATGACGATCCTGCAGGCACTGCCGTAAGCGGTTAAGACATGCACTAAAGGCTCAGGCTGGTGGAGGGATAAAATTGCAACACATGATCTTCGTTTCTCCTTGTTCCTTTTTCTTTTCTGCTGGTGCTAGTGCTGTTGCACCGCAGAGGGAGAGGAAGGCTTTTGGAGGAGAAAGACCTCATCTGTTTCCACCTACTCGATGTGTGCTTCCCCCCCCCCCCCTTAAGTAGAGACTGGGGTATTTACTCTTTTCTCTTCTTGCACTCCAATATATTTTTCTTCTCCCTTGTTGTTTGTGTGTGTGTGTGTACACAGGTATGATGGGTATTATGCCTCTACAGTTTCCTTCACTGGTCTTTTTCCATTCTTCTTATTAATTCTATTAAAAATATTTTCTTTAGCTTCTGTCCTTGTCAGGAGTTTCTGGTCACACGTGGAGAAGAAAAGTTGTCGCAGAGTACATCAGTTATGGACTGCGGTGGTGAGTTATTGAGTGCGCCTGATAAGTATCGTGCCGCCGCTGTCGCCGTCGGGACAGAGCGCCGCGATGCTGATGGAGTGACTGGCAGTGGCAAAAGTAGGAGTGGTGCACCAGATGGATGCCCGCCGCGGCTTGGTGTGCGTGTACATTATTTTCTTCCAGGCGACATTGTGTGGATACGACCAGCTGGTTTTCCGTACTGGCCTGCTGAGGTGGTGGATGGGGATGTGGCGACGGGTGTCATCACTGCACGCCTCTTTGTTCCGCCGGCGTCTCTCACTCCATCTCCTGCTGGTGAGGGCCCCCCGCGGGACCTTGTCAAGTCTGCTGCAGGCAAGGTGTTCTTCTTCGATCAGCTTAGGACGCCTGAGGAGGTTGAAGATTGTCTAGAGGGGCGTCTGCAGCGGAAGACACATGACGTGTCCGCATACGAGGCGGAGTTTCAGCGCGCTGTCCTGCACGCCAACCGGTTAGTGCGAACTGTTCTCACTCCTGAGAAGCTTCAACCACAAGCCATATGTGGTGTGGGGGTGGTTCACAGCCTCATGCGAACACACATAGCGGCACCAAGGCAACCGCACACACCGAATTTCACACCGCAAACGGCTGTGATCAAGCTTCGGGTGGGCCTTGAGAATGCTGTGCGGGATCTCCGCGGCTTTGAGTACATTTGGGTGCTCTTCTCTTTTTCGTACGCAACTACTGACGATGCTGGGGATTCGGACGGCAGGGAGACCCTACCCGGTGGTAAGCGTCGACGACAGGGCTCGGAGCGATCAACGGGATTCAAAACGATGCTCGTGCCTCCACGGGATAACCAGCTGCGTGGTGTGTTTGCAACACGAAGTCCGCACCGGCCGAACTTTATTGGTCTTTCATGTGTGCGTCTCGTCGCCGTGCGTGGTTTGGAAGTTCACATCGCTGATCACGACCTGCTGCATGGCACGCCAGTTCTGGACATCAAACCGTACCTTCCCTTCTGCGACGCCCACCCGGATGCAAAGGCAGGGTGGGTGGAGGAACTGGATGCATCTGGGCGAGGTGGTGCGGACCATAAATGCAGTGTGCAGCGGCTGCAGGTGGACCGCGTGTTCGAGGAGGGGTGATTTCCTTTTTCTTCAATTTGTTGTTTGTTGTTGTTGTAGTGGTGGTGGTGGCCGTTTGACGGAGTCGCACCTTATTCCCTTTCCCTTCTCATTTTTTTTCTGTTGTTGTGGTTAATTTTTCTCCCCACGGTCTGCGCTCCTTTACAACAACTGCTCTTATTTCTTCTGCTGCTCTCGTTCCTGATTCCTCTGTTTGTGGTTGGTTCCTGTAATTTACTTTTCCTCGTCATTATTATTATTATTATTGACTCTGTGAAGTTGCCATATAATAACACGAGGGAAAAGCAAGCGAAAGAGGATATAAAGTGTGTTGGATAGGAAGAACAACAACAACATCTGGAGAAAAAGAATTTCCTTCTGAGGCTGCTCTTTTTTTTTTCGTGGAGGGAGGCAGGGGAAGACGAGGCTGGGCATCACTCACCCTCCTGTGTTCAATCCGTGTACGCACATCTTCAGACACACGCTGGCGGAGGGGGGATAGAAGGGAGGGTAAATTTGACCCCGTTAATTGGTGGGTGGTTGGGAGAATCTGAAGAATTAGCTCTCTGAGTATCTCACGTGGAAACCGGGGATAAGTTATCGCATCTGGAATACCACGTTTGTGTGTGTAGTGTAGGGCTTTACTGCAAAGAAATGCCGCCTAAGGACATAACGGGGGAAAAGAAAGGGTTTGATGAGGTCAGGCTTAAACTGCACCATGTTTTTCAGCGTTACCTCGACAGGAGTGTGCCACATCGCTCGATGAGATGGGCCATGCTCGGCTTTTTGTTGTTCTTCTATTTTCTCCGTGTGTTTTATCACGGTGGGTTCTACGTTATCACGTACGCAATGGGCATTCACATCTTGTACTTGACGCTTTTGCTCATTACGCCTCTTGGCGACAACGATCTCATGGAGGAATCGGAGCTCCCGAGAAGAGGTAATATGAACGGGGAGGAGTTTCGCCCTTTTGTTCCGCGCATGCAGGAATTTTCGGTGTGGTGCAGCATGTTCAGGGCCGTTTCTTTTTGCCTTTTTCTGACGCTCTTCGACTTCCTCGACATTCCTGTCTTTTGGCCCATCTTGGTTCTGTATTTCATCATGCTGACGGCCTCTCAGATGGGGAGCCGCATCAAGCATATGGTAAGACATCGCTACGTTCCGTGGAATTCGGGAAAGCCGAAGTTCGTTCCGAAAGCAGCCCCATAAAAAAAAAAAAAACAGTAAAAGGAAGAGGGAGAGAGCAATGGACTTGTTTGCTTTGCTGCTTTCTTTTCCCCTCCCCCTCTCCCTTCTCTTGCCCTCTGTTTTTTTTTTTGTTTGTTTGTGTGTGTGTGCTCTGCATGTACGCCACACGATGGTGTTGTGTCGTGTATTTTTGTTTCCTTTGAATTGGCGTGCTGCGCTGTGATGCTTCCCGTTTCCTTTTTTCTTATTATTTATATTTCTCTCTATTTCCCCTTCCTTGTATACTGCCCCGTGCTGCTTTTGTTTTTTTTCGTTTCTTTTGCCTTGCCTGATGTTGTTGTTGTTGTTGTTGTGTGCTCCTGCCTCCTTTCGCAGAGCGGAGAAAGAGGAGCAGAAGAAAAAAAAAGAAAAAAAACAGGTATCAGTCGTCTACAACATCCTTATCATCATCAGCGTCAGCAGGGAGTGTAAATAGCTGAGAATCTACAAACCACAGCAAAGGAAACAGTGAGAGAGCCCCAACAACATCAATATCATATCATGGCAAATGAGAAGGGAGCTTGTCAAACCACCAACACAATCCGCGTGAAAGATAAGGAGGATGGTGCGGAAGAGGAGATCATCCCACTTGACCAGGCTGACATTGCGCTGCTAAAGCTCTATGGCTCTGGTCCGTACCACGCGGCGGTAAAGGAGTTGGAGGAGTTTGTCAAGACAAAGGCGGAGGGGGTCAACAAACTGGCAGGTGCGAGGGACAACGAGCTTGGTCTTGCCCCACCTGTGCAGTGGGATCTTAACAGCGACCAGGAGGTGATGCGCTCTGAAAACTCACTCCACGTTGGCCGCTGCACACGCATTCTCAACAAAGGGCAAGCGGATGCCAAGTACGTCGTGAACATTCGTGACAACGCCAAGTACGTTGTGAAGCTTGGCAATCGTGTCGCACCAGAGGATATTGAGGAGTCGATGCGTGTCGGTGTGTTGATGGGGTACTCCACAATTCAGATTGAGATCCCTCTTCCACCCCGCATTGATCCCTCTGTGTCCATGATGCAGGTGGAGGAGAAACCAGATGTTACATACAACGATGTGGGGGGGGCAAAGGAGCAAATCGACCGTATTCGCGAAGTGGTGGAGTTACCACTCACACATCCGGAGAAGTACACTCAACTGGGTATCGATCCACCTAAGGGTGTGCTGCTGTACGGCCCACCAGGAACCGGAAAGACACTTTTAGCAAAGGCTGTCGCAAACCGAACTGATGCGACATTTATTCGTGTTATCGGCTCTGAATTGGTGCAACGCTATATTGGTGAAGGGGCCCGCATGATACGCGAGATCTTCCAGCTGGCCCGCACAAAAAAAGCGGCCATCATTTTCTTTGATGAGGTAGATGCTGTAGGTGGGGCACGGGGCGGTGGCGACGGCGACGATGAGATTCAGCGCACGATGTTGGAGATGGTGAATCAGATGGATGGCTTTGACTCGCGCGGCAATGTGAAGGTTATCATGGCGACAAACCGCCCTGACACGCTCGATCCCGCACTTACGCGTCCCGGTCGCATGGACCGCCGATTGGAGGTTGGCCTGCCAGACCTTGAGGGGCGCACAAAGATTCTGAGCATCCACGCCAAATCGCTCTCATGTGAAAAGAATATTCGTTTTGAACTCATTGCTCGTCTGTGCCCAAATTCTACTGGAGCGGATTTGCGATCGGTGTGCACGGAGGCGGGCATGTTTGCCATCCGCGCTCGTCGAAAAACGATCAATGAGAAGGACTTTCTCGATGCTGTGAACAAGGTTATCAAGGGGCACCATAAGTTCAGCGCTACAGCAAAGTACATGGTGTACAACTGAGTGAATGACAGGAGGACACAACACAAGCAAATGGAATGGTACATAGCGGAAGAAAAAAAAAGAAAACACAAACGTGTCTCCTTTACCGCATTGCTCGCCACATGTTGTTTTATACCTGTTTTTATTTTGTAGTTGTCTTTTTGGCCCAATCTCTACACACGCGCGTACTTCTTTCTTTTCTTTTTTCTTTTCCCCATTACCCATGCCGCATGCTTTTTGCACTACACGAATCGTTGGTATGCTTTGGTCGCTGCACGCATGCGTGGGTAAGATTAGATTAAAGGCCAGATGATGGATGCACGAAAAAGAAGACGACAGACAAGCATGGGGACCTTGTCTGTATGTGTGTGTGTGTGAGAGAGAGAGAGGCTTCTTCCTTTTCCTCCTTTTTACGTATCTTTCTGCAACGGTTGACGAGTGACGTTGCTGTAAAAAAAAAAAAAATCAATCACTCTTTCTCTTTCTTTCCCCCCTCCACCCTCTCCCCTCCTTTTCGTCGACTGCTGCTCTTTGTTGTCTCTTGTGCTGTTTCAGCTATGTTGTGTTTGGTGTGTATGTATCACTTCTTGCTGTTTTTATTCCTCTTCTTTCAATATTCTTCTTGACTCTTTCGTATGGGGGTAACAAAAAAAAAAAAAAACCGAAGTGCGGAGCACACATAAGAAGTTGCACCAGCAGGAGAGTGAGTGAAGAAACGGGGAGGGGGGGGGGAGGAGACAAAAAGAAAAAAGAAACAACAACAGTAAGACGCAAGAAAAGAATTTCAAATACAAAGCGCTGTTGAGGCAGAGACGGGGAAATTTACTGCGTTCCCATTATTATAATCATCATCGTCGTACCGACACGAGGATTTTTACCTTTTAGTGATTCCCTTTTGATTTCTTCTCTTACTCTTTTCGTGCTGGGCCATTGGCTGTTTTTTTTTTCGCTTCGCAGCAGAACGTGCTTCTTCAATCACTTTTGTGATCACCACTTCTGTTTAATACATATATATATATATATATATATATTAAACGGAGATAATTGGACTCATTTGCTAATCACGCCTGTTTCCACGATACCGCACCACAGAAGTCACTGTTGCCGTGCCCTGCAGCGGCAATCGGAGGGGGAGCGTAGCAGAAGCAACGTGCTTAAATAAGCACTGTGGATTCTGAGTGTGTCGTGGCGCTATTGTAACCATGAGGAGTGTTTCTCAAGTCAAGCGAAGCTCGATAGACGTGTTGATCCGTCTGCGTCCGATGCGAGCGGAACTGCAGGAAACAAAGCCTGCATGGGAGATTAGTGACTCTACGCTTTGTGAGAAAGGAAATCCTGATACTCTCTTTACCTTCGACTTCGTGTACCCCAGCGACGCGACAACAAAGGAGCTCTACGAGCGTAGCATACGGAGCAGTATTGTAGCAAATGTTGTCAAGGGATACAACGGGACTGTGTTTGCCTACGGCCAAACAGGAAGTGGAAAGTCATATACGATGTTTGGTGGTGATAGTATCGGTGCCGGCGACAGCCTGTCAAGCGGTCTTGTTGCTCTTTCTGTGCGTGATCTCTTTTCTGGTCTTGAGCAGGAGCAGAAGCAAAACCTGTCGATGCAGGTGAGTGTGTTTGTGACCATGGTAGAGATCTACAACGAGCAGCTGCGTGACCTTTTGCAGCCGTCTCTTACGGGAGCGACAGTGGTGCCCCTCTCTATTCGTGAAAACGAGCATGGTGTGTATGTGCATAACGCCATTAAAAGGGAGGTGTTTGGCGAACGGGAGTGCATTCAGCTCATTAAAGCGCATTCAGGGAATCGTGTGAGTGCCTCCACCGCAATGAATGAACATTCAAGTCGTTCTCACTGTGTGATTCGAGTTTTGGTGGAGAAAACCATCTTCCTCGAGGAAGATAGCGAAGGGGCGTCATGCAGCGAGGATGAAGATGAAGGAGGCTTGAAGAAGAAGATTGTTGCGACGCTCAATCTCGTTGACTTGGCGGGCTCAGAACGCGTGGCGAAGACCGGCTCCACAGGTCTGCGTATGGTGGAGGGTGGGCATATCAATAAGTCCCTTTCGATTCTCACCACAGTAATCAGCCGACTGACAGAGATTTATGGCAACACTAACAGCAGTGGTGCGGGTTCTGGATTTGTTCCGTACCGGGATTCGCGCCTCACACACCTGCTCAAGACGGCGATTGGTGGGAATTCCCTAACGGCTGTCTTGTGCTGCATCACACCCGCAGTGGAGCACGTCGATGAGTCGCGAAGCACGCTGCAGTTTGCTGCCCGCGTGAAGGCGATCAAAAACCGTGTGTCAATAAACGAGGTGATGAACCCCAGGACGAAGTTGTGTGAGATCGAAGCGCAGCTTCGGCGCTGCAGGCGCATGTTGGTGACGACAACGCTTCATCTCTGGAGCAAGAGTGTGCGCAACAAAAACCTGGAAAAGAGAATAGACGATCTTCTTGTTCTCCATTCTAAGCAGTCTCCAGTTTCGGCATCTGCAGGTAGTGCAGTTTCGCAGACACCTGCTAATGAAGAAGAGAGAATTGTTATTGAGCAGCTCACGCACCAAAACGAGTTGCTGCAACAACAACTTGCTGATGCGTGGGACACGCTGAAAAGATGCTCGGGCGGAATGTCTCATACTTATGTTGATCCTTATGGTGTTGCACCCCAAGTGGCGTCTAATATTATCGGACTTGCCGATGATGATGAGAAGCAGAAGCTCCGTGCGGATGTGCGGGACCTGGAGCAGATGTTGAAGGAGGCGATCGACGACAAGCAGGCCATTCAACAGTCCATGGATGAGTTGGATAACTTTTGTAAGGAGCTTGAAGAGGAGTCTGTGGCGCAGGCAACTTCTGTGAAAAAGTTGCAGGAAAGGTGCAACGAGCTGCAGGCGATTGTCGACACCAACAAAAAATTGGATACTTCTGCAGAGGGTGAGGTGATGTTGCTGAGGGACCAGCTTGCTAAAACACAGTCAAGACTTCTAGAGAAGGGCCGTAGCGACGAATACCTTCAGCAACTCACAAGACTGCACATTGAGCACCAGGAGCTTCAGTATAAGCATCATCAACTACAAGAAAAGCACGTCCGAGAACTGAATGACGAGTGTCTGAAGTTAAAGGAGGTGCATGACAAGATGAAGCGGCTGGAAGACGAGATGGTGGAAATGCGAGATGAAAATAAGCTGCAGAACTCCTACCTCTGGCGGTTGTTGAGTCTCGCATCTGTCATCACAGACGGCAAAGCAGCAGACCCTGATGAGATTGTCTCCACTGTTCACGGTTCTCAGGTCGACGCCGCTGTCAAGACGCTCACAACATTTGTGTTATCGTCGCTCGAAAAACCACACAGCTCGTTCGGGTCGTCAGAGGATGAACACAAAACGAAGACGAAGCAACAACAGCAGCGGTATGCAAAGGAAGAGGAAATAAGAGATGAGGAAGGCAGATGTACGTCGGACTCGGTGGCCAAGAGCAATGATGAGGCGACTCTTCTGAAGCGCATTGAGGAGTTACAGCGTCAGATTGTTGCAAGAGATGCTCAGCGGGATGTTATTGTGGACTGCAAGCTGAAGTGCATGCAAAACCTCGTTTTGCGCCTTCACACCTCCAACGCTGCTCTTATAGAAGAAATGCGGCGCTCCTTTTCGCTCAACGAGGAGCTCTTCCGCTTTGTTGACAACCACCCAAAGTTAGCACCAAAGCTGGTCAAAGCTGGAATCACTCCCATGTCGTTTAAGGCTGCGCTGGAACGTGTGAAGATGGCAAAAATCCCTGCCAAGCCATATGGCCACAATTGAAGGCCTAAGTGACACAGAAGAGGCAAAAAAAAAAATGAAGGTCAATTATATATACACATAAAGACGTGCATATTTCCGCTTCCTTGTGTTCTTTTTTCCTTTTTCGAGATATGGTGGTTTAGCCCTTTTTATTTTCCAGGGTGGAGTTCTGCTTCTGTGAAAATGTGACTGGGGAAATGGAGCGAGTGGATGAGACCTTCAGGAACCCCTGCCACATGCTGCTGCTCGCTAATATTCATTTTTTTTTTCGCGTCTCCTAATAGTTTTTTTTGTTTTTTTTTTTGCGTGCACTTCAACGTGAGTATTTGTGATTTTTCCCTTCTATTTTTTTTTTTAATCCGGAGATATGCGTCTGTGTGTTTGCGTCAGATTCTCTTCTGCCTCTGTCTTGTTTCTTGTGGTTTGCAGCACCCAACCTCTTTTTTTCTCTCCCCTCTTTGGGTTCGCACAAGTACCGGTCGTTTTCTGCAGAGCCTGAGTCATCCGCTACGGGCGAGGGAGGAGAACACAAAGGGAGGGTGCCAAGTAGGGGATGCAGAGGGCTGGATCCCATGGCAGCTACGCAACGCAGTTTTGGACGCGGCCGTCACAACCGCTGTATCGCTCACGCCGCGAGACGTTGACGGCGTATTCCAAGAAGGCTCTACAACGTCGTCTCGTGCTTCCTTTGGACGCGCACAACTGGGGCCGTGCCCTTGAGGTGCTGAGCGCTAGATATGCACGACTAGGTCGTACAGTAAAGGACTATCAGCGTGTGGTACGTGGCCTTGCAACTGAGACAACTCCACGAGGGCAGAGCGACGCCGTTAACACGTTAAATATGTTGCGTGACAAGGCGTATGCAGGTGAAATGGAATCCGGTAGTTTGTGGGTGACGCTTGTCTGGGCATATGCTCGTCTGGGACGACCGCAAGAGGGCTATGAGTGCCTTTTGCAGGCACGGCGACGCGCTCACTTTTCACCTCTAACATGGCATCATATGGCGGAACTTCTGCTGCCGCTTCTGGCCGAGAGTGGTCTGCAGGATGAGATAAAGTACCTCGTGACGAACTTCTTAAAACCTGGTGGAAGCATTAGCGAAAGGAATCGTGTGGCGGGATTCGTGGCTGAGGCGGCGGCGCGGAGCGGCTCGTGGGAGAGAGCCATTGCTTCCTTGCAACAACAACAAGAATCGAAGAGGGTGGATGGTGTGACAGGCGGGATACCAGTGGTCCCATTCGCAAGAACACTCACCAACTTGTTCGTTACGGATGAGGCAGTAGGTAGCGCCGAAGTGGTTGTGGACAAGCCAAAACATATGCAGGGGCTTTCGACCGAAGCGCTGCGGTCTATGATGTGCGCAATGGCCAATGATGGGCACTGGGTGATGGCCTTGCACTGTGCGCAGGAACTAGAGGGGCATTGTCAAAAGAAATGTGACTTTTCTCCAACAGCTGTTGAAAAGACGAAGAGATTTTGTTCCTCGCCGTCTCTGTCGGAGAGTGAGCTACAATGTCTTCTCAACTGTCTAGGGAGTCGCTACCAATGGGAGAAAGCGGTCGCACTCTTTCTTTCCTCTCAGCGTTGTTCTGATGCGGGCGCATCGCATGGAAAAATGCAGCCACTGCACACTGTGACACTGAATCTTCTTTTCGCCTCTTTTCCATGTGATAGAAGGGAGTTCCCCCTTCTTGATCCGAGAGGGAAGTGTGGCCCTGGCGCATTTGATACCACACAGCAGGAGGGGCGACATAAAGCGGGGTCCTTCCTGGAATTCGACACACCACGCCACCCCCAACAGGTCGTGGCTTTACTGGACTACCTGCTGAGTGAGCGTGATGATATTTTTATCACGGACTGGATGATGATGGCGGTGGGACCTGCACTGCTGCAGCTGGGCAACTGGGATCGAGCACTGCACCTGCTACGGCAGACACCCGCTCTCGTCCCTGGAAATCTTTCTGTCTTCAAGAGTGAGACAGAGCGTAACGTACGAAAGCAGCTCGTGGCTCTGCTTTACTACTTGCATGGATCCATCTCGCTGGAGGCGGAGTGTTATACGCTTTGCCACTTTCCCCATGCCTTTCCCAAGGAGTTATTTCGTCACCTACCGCCGCCATTGGAGCTTAAGTCATGCCTTCAGGAATGGAAGCAAGAGCAACAAGAAGAGAAGGACATGAGAGAGGAGACGAGAATACCCCCTTCGCCACTGGTTTCTTCAATAAGAAAACCATTTACATCCCAACGTCGCTCTGAAATTGTGCATCACACGGAGCGAATGGATGGCGTGCTGAAACAGCGGCTTGCAGCGTTGTACGCCGACCGTGTCTCTTCCTTTCACACACACGGCGACGCTGATCGAGACCCACGACCACCACCAAAGGGACTGCACGATACTGCCAGCGGCTGGAACTTCTACGGCCGAGGCGGTGAAATGGTATTCATGAACCACAAACGAACAGCGCACCCCTTTTCACTGCATCCCAAGATAATGCGGTCGCTTGCAGATCCCTACCGCGGGTGGAACGTGAAGCAGAACAGCTGCTGGGGCCACCGCGAGCGATTAAGAAAGTGGAATGGGCACAGCGCTGTTTAAGTGTATATCCTTTTCTGCAATATGATATATATCATCTGTACTGTCACCGTATTCGTTGATTTCTCTGCTCTTCTTCCTGAAAGACGGACAGTTGCCGTCGCATTGCTGGCTGCACAGTCGAAGAACATAAACACTAGGTTATATATGTACACATACATACATACTCGAGTGCATGCTTATGTGTCTTTTACTCTCTGGATGTACATGGACTTTTTTTATTTCTCTCCCTCTTCTATTTATCCATCTTCTCACCACCCCCGCCTTTGTTTGCTCTTCCCGTGCGATGCAAAGAAATTTCTACTTGCAACGCGCAAGTTTGGCAGCACGAATGGCGTCAGTGTCATCGTCCTGCACCAACAGTCTTCTCTCTCGTGTGACGCGCGTCGAGAAAGTGGCGGAAATCGCGAAGAAGGAGTCTCCTAAATTAGTGCAGCTGTCCGAAGAGGCCCAGGCCCTCTCGCCGCACATCCGAAGCATCACTGAACCGGCAAAACTAAATGCGCAGACACCTTTTTTTAAGTGCCCGCCATGGGCAGGGCTCCCAACTCTCGCCTGCCATTTACACTGCACTCGAGACGGAATAATGTTGCCGTCGCTTGGTCTGGATCGCTTTCCTTTTTACCTGTTTGGCCGAAGCTCTGTCTGCGACTATGTTCTTGAGCATCCGTCCATCAGCAGTATCCATGCAGTGCTGGTGTTTCATGGTGACCAGCAGTGCTTTGTGCTGATGGACTTAGGCTCGACGAATGGAGTGAAACTAAACGGTGTTCGCATCGAGAAGAAGCGACCAGTGCCGGCCCCCGTTGGCAGCAGCATCCAGTTTGGATTCAGCATTCGTGTTTACAAAATTTCTCTTGGAGCTCCCTCCTGTTTGAAGCGCCAGCGGGAGGAGCAGGAAGAGCAGACACATGCAAGGGGACATGGGGAAGGGGCTGCAATTTCCACTACCACCACCAGCACCACCACTTCTGCTGCTACTGGTGCTACCATCTCCACTTCTACAAACGTGAAGATGACTGATTCCTCTACGGCGCAAGTGGATGAAAATATGCGCCAAGACCAAAACACGGAGGCTACGAACGTAACCCATCCTGGAAAGGAAGTGACTTTGGATAGTGCACCGCCATCTCCACCACCTTCGCGCCACTTGTATCACCTTCTTATCAAACACAAAGACGTTCGTCGTCCTGTCTCGCTTGCTCCACGCAATAAGGGTGACAAAATTACACGGTCAAGGACTGATGCCATAGCATTGGCACAGGCTGTTCTAGCACGTCATGGTGGGCGGTTTTCGTGGTCATTACAGGAGTTCCATGCGATGGTTCGGGAGTACAGTGAGTGCAGTTCTGCCAAACGCGACGGTGACCTGGGTATGGTGGAGAATGGCAGCTACACGGAAAGTTTTGATGCATCGGCGTTTGCTCTAGACCTTGGCGCAGTGAGTGAACCGGTGGAGACAGAGCTTGGTGTGCATCTCATCTATCGCGCCGAGTAAAGGTGTGAGGTTGTCGTTGGTGGCGCAAATGGTGTACTAAATATATATATATATATATATATATATATATATATATATATATTTACTTTTTGGCTTAGATTCCTGTTAACATGGTTTCCAAGGCAATATGGGGCGTGGTGGGATAGAAAAGAATTCCTTCCTGAAGACTGTGCGCGTTTCTGTGTGTGTGTAAACGTAGCAACTGTGCTTCTTCTTGTGGTATGTATTTGCTGCTTAGCAGAGAATTTTTTCTTTACTGCCGTTGTACTTCCCGCCCTTAAAAAACAATATATATATATATATATATATATATATATATATATGATTTTCTCGTGACAGAGATGGTGTGAATGATAATAAGTTCAATCTGCCACAGTGTGTATGCACTACTATTTCTTTTCTCTTTTCTCTGCCCGTTTCTCTTCTGCCGCTGTTTAATGGGGTGGAGGAGGGGATCTTTTTCTTCATAGTAGGCACGTTGAGAGATATTGCAGGTGCTGCGGGGGTTCTGTTCCAACAGGAAGGTGGCACGCACGTAGGTACACGTTAAATTCCCTTTCATTTGCTCTCTTCTTCATGGAACCCGCTGACTGGAATCTCTTGAGAAGCCTGCTTGCGAATTCAAATTTCACGCATATTCTTCTTGTGCAAGATGAGGTCATCATCAAGGGGAATCCGAAAGACGACAGTAGGAACTATACTGGTCGGTTAATGCTTGTGAAACAGCCAATGGTTGCAGGGAGTGACGTCTCCCCCGCAACGCCTTTGACGGCGTCGGACCCGCCAGTCTCTTCTGTCGGTATCACCTCTGCGCAGTATGTGTCACCCTCTGGGCAGGTGGTCGGCTGTGGACGACAAACTGCGGATGAATTTTTTCTGATCTGGGTTCCCTACACATTTCTAGCCACTGAGTTTCCAAAACTTCTTCCAGTTTTCTTAAACCATCTCCGGCATACTGTGGCTAATACTGATGTCGATGAACCTACTGAATGGAGGTACATGATGTGTGTCCCAACAAGGAGCATTGCCAAAGTGCAACGTCGCCAAAACTTGCGTGGGATGCGTTTCATCACATTATGTTTTCTCAATGGTAGTATGGGGTTTCCGTTCATTTTCTGCCATGGGGGTGTCACAAAATTTTTGGATGTGTTAAAAATGATAGCGCCTGTGCGGCAAAGCCCGATTGTAGCGGATGACTTTATTGTGTATGGAGACTACCAGGAGGCGCTGGCCGCTGGTAGGATCGCGGAGCACACGTTGAGCAGCGACAAAATGACATCACGTATGGTGCCACAAGAAGGATACAGAGGGTTTGGATCATCACCTCCCAACTTCAGGAGTCTTGAGAAGCTGCAAGAAACGCTGTACGATCGTGGGCTTGGATCAGGTGGCTCGCGGTTGCGGGCATCTATCGCGACAACCATCGATGGGGTTCGCTCTTTTTTTTTCCGAGGGTCGACTGATCATCGCGAGAGACGTCTGGGTCGGGATTCTCCTTTGTTCAGTGGGCGAGGTGATGATACGCTAGCCACTTCATTCCCGCCTACTGAAGATTCGACGGCGGATGAACCGTTTGAGCTGCTGGAGGGGCTCATTCCTGTGGAGAATCAGATACCCCGCATTGCACCGCCACAAGGCCGAAGTATGGGACAACCTCTTACCGCTGCTGAGTGGGACGATTGCTTTATTGGTAAAGAGCGTCGCCTTAACCCGAAGCGCTACGCTGAAGCGATGACTACCGCCTACAGGGGTGGTGTGGAAAGATCTATTCGACTTCAGGTCTGGTGCTTTGTGCTTCAAGCCTACCCCGATCCTCTCGACTCGACAGAGGAAGAAAGGAATTCCATTCGTGAAGGCTACGCACAGATGTATGAACGACTCACAAATCAGTGGAAAAATATATTTCCAGAACAGGAATCTCATTTTTCTGCATTTCGCAAGGTGCGTGTTGCGATAGAGAAGGATGTAGTGCGCACGGATCGTGCACATAGTGCTTACGCTGATGATAAGGGCGTAAAGCAGCAGATGCTTCGCCAGGTACTTATGGCGTACGCAATGCTGAATTTCGATCTTGGCTACTGCCAGGGTATGAGCGATGTACTCTCCCCTATTGTTCTTCTTGCTGAGACCGAAGTCGAGGCGTTCATGTGCTTCCGCTGTTTCCTTTGTGGTCGTTGCGAGCATAACTTTCGTCGGGATGTTAGAATGGGCATGGAGGCTCAGCTCAGTGTATTAGGAACACTGGTGGAGTTCTTTATTCCGCGCCTCTATGCCCATCTGCTTAGTCAGCATGCGGAGGACATGTCCTTTTGCTTTCGCTGGCTACTAATGTTCTTCAAGCGTGAGTTCACTCTTGACGAGACAATGCTTCTATGGGACGTCATTCTATGCTGCCCGAACACTCCGCAATTCGAGTTGTTTGTTGCGGCAGCGCTGCTAAAGGCTCTGGAACCGCAGATTCTCGAGCAACACCTGACATATGATGAGTTGCTCAAGTTTGCCAACACAACCGCTGGAAACCTAGATGTAAATCATTTGATCCTCTTGGCGCACGAGTTTTATGAAGAGGTGGCAGGCTACGTTATGAAGCTCCATGGCTGCACTACTAAAACTGGAGAATTTCAACTGACTCTTAATGAGATTCTTCAGGCTCTGCGAGATTGTGAAAGGTAATGGACTGTATGCAGTCTTTCCTTGCAACATCTACGCTACCTTGTGGTCTGCCTGGTTTCAAGCGCACCTTCTTGTGATGACGCATCATTTGTTTTACTTAGAGAATTCAGCGAGATACCGAGAAACAAAACAGAAAAAAAAAAATTGATGGAGGGGGTGGGAGTATGTGACGGATTAGAGTACACCCCAGACACCGCGTTGTTTTTTCAACTTGAAAGGGGCTCGTCATTCCTCAATACTGGTCATGTTAAAAAGGGAAAAACCACCACCACATCCACAAGCAAAAAATAAAATAAATTAAAAAGTAGTACTCTATCTTTTTTGTGTATTTGTTATTCCCTCACCAGTTTATACATTCTTTCGAACTCATTCGCTCGCTTCACTTTCTGTTCTTCTCGATGGAAAAGTACTTTCTACTTGTGTGTGTGTGTGTGCAGTTGTACCAGAGGCTTCTGCTCTATTGTCTATGCCTATCTGCCTGTCTTTCTGCGTGCATTTTGAGAGGGGTTTTTCTCGAGAGAGGCGAGTGAGCGGAGAGGAATGCGAAACAACAGGGGATGGGAGAACAGGGACGATGAGAAAAAACAATGAAGAACAGCATCTCTCTATTTTTTTTCGTCTGGTCTCATTTGATTTTCTCTCATCTTGCGCAGAAAGGTTGATGGGGGTGCTAAAATAGGCGAAGCTCGGTTCCATGCAAAATCAGAAAACAAGTGCGCACCCACAGACGGACCCGCCTGCAGCGGGAGGGCACATGTCACGACGTCGTGAAAGCGCCTACACGTTGGTGCAGCGCCTCAAGGCAACGCCTGTGGCCCTGTTACCGCCTATTTTTCACAACGCATTAGACGGCG
The DNA here is from genome assembly GCA_030849675.1 of Trypanosoma platydactyli. Lineage (NCBI taxonomy): Eukaryota > Euglenozoa > Kinetoplastea > Trypanosomatida > Trypanosomatidae > Trypanosoma > Trypanosoma platydactyli. The sequence goes on from JASANU010000912.1 coordinate 147,155, forward strand.
GCCTCCGTCAGGGTGAGACACTCGTTGTTGGAGGGGGAACTGGTAGCGGGAAAAAAAAGTGGGTTTATCGTGTCGCTGCTCAACACTTGAGCAGCGGTGGAGCCGTCACATTCGTGTTTTTTCCGGGGAGTGGGAACTTTATGATGCGCTGCTTTATGGAGCGCCTTGAGGAGTGCACGCAACACGCAGACCCTTTCCCTCTGGAAACGGCAGCGCACGCATCTTTTATCGAAAAGAGACGCAAGGTTTTGCTGGAGGCTCTGGACCGTCTTGAGGTTGTGCACTGCATCGACATTACTGACCTCGCTGTGTTTTGTATGCACAGAGATGCGAAGGCAAGAACGGGGCTTAACTTTACTACTGTGGTATCGCCTGAGATGACGCCACTTGTCGTTGCTGTAGGGTGCGGTGGGAGGGGAAGCCATTTGCATCACATGGAGCGCGCCATGGGTCATGAAGTGCCGCTGTGCCACTGGCTTTTCGGTCTCCTGCAGCGTCGCAGGCGTTGTGCCCTTCTTCTGATCGAGGAATGGGGCTCCGTGAAAGCTGAGGAATTTCTGAGCCATGATGTTGAGCATCGCCAGTCCTCCTCCTTGAGGCGCGACACTTGCCCTTTTGTCTCCACAGTAGAGACAAAGTCGGAGATCCTCCGTCGCCTACAATGCGAGACATCCAAGGTGGCCGAAAAATCTTTGCAGTTGCCTGTGAAGGGGAAAAAGGGTTCTTTAGCTGCTCTCACTCCGGCTTCTGCCGCCTCATCGTGTTTGGCGACGGATGCGTTCTCGCATTTCATGGGAAATTTGCGAATTTTTTTTCTGTATACACAAGCTGTGCCAGCATCGGCTCATCAGATCGTCTCTGTAGCGCGCCTGTTCCGGTGGCGATTAATGAAGGCTCACACTGATGATGAAGAGGGTACCCGGATCGAGGTGTCTACGGAGCCCCCACGAAAAAGTTTTTGGCGGAAGCCGAGAAACAATACGCTATCTCTTCAAGGAGAGATGCTTTGCGGAGCACAGCTATGATCGCTTATGATTGTGCCAATATTCGTTTTTTCTACACTTCCTTATTCTTTTTCTTTTTTCCCCATCCTCCCACTTTCTATGAAGACATGTTTTTCCCCCTTCTGTGACTATGAGTCTCTCCGACGTGTAGGAAGAGATCTCCTTTCTGTCACTGCTTGTGGGTATTGTTACTCTCTTCAGAGGTAAGCCAAAATTGTAGCGTGTGTTTTTTTCTTTATTCCCCCTTCCCCTCCTAATCATCCGCGTTCGTTTGTGTATTTCTTTTTCCGTTCTTTCCCCGCGGGGACTTACCTCTGTTGCAGGGTCTAGTTTCATCAGTAGTTCGATGAACAGTGAGGACGACGACGACCGCGTGCTTGGCTTGGAACCAAGCGACTCCTTTGCATCACCTGCTGAGCGCGATTTCGTCGGCAAGTCAAAGGGGGACGGAGAAGAAGAGGAAGGCTTTCTCGACTTGGGCTCTGTCGACTCTGGCGAGGGCGATGATGATGATAATAATGACAGAGACCGCGAAGCAGTTGAAGTTGGTGACACCCACGGTACTGGTAGTGGTAATGATGGTAACGGGGCAGAGGAAGAGGGGGGCTGCACGCTTCTCTCCGATGATGAGCTCATGCGCATCAGCGCTAAAAGCGAAGCGAAGGCACTTGGTCGAGATGTGTATAAACGTTGGAAAAAGCTTCAGCGTCAGAGTGGAAAGGGGCGAAGTCGCCACAGCAGCAAAAAGAAGAGGAGTAAAAATAAGGAGGAGGATGGGAGGAGCAAAAAGGAGCGTAGGGGTAAAAGTGGGGGTACTCGAACGCATCGCAAGAAGAGACGTCGTGATGACGATAACGAAGATGATGATGATGATGATGGTACAGGTGTCGGAAGTAGTGCCGATGTAGGTACGACTGGGAAACGCTTGGGTAAACGCCACCGTCGTGAGAAACCCATCGCTCTTGGTGACGAGGAACTTGGTGCTGCACCATTTGCAGACCTCGACGATGTGCTTCAAGTGGAGGAAGCAGTGGCACAACGTAACAACAACGCCATCGGAACCAAGAAGCGGCGGGCCGGAGGAGAATATACCGACGTGGAGGTGCGCACAAAGAAGCTCACGGTGGATGCCCACCGTGGAATTCTCCGCAAGATGGCAGCTGCGGTTGTGAGCTCGATGCGCGAAGCACGTGTGAAGGACGAGGTGGACATTAATCAGCACCTCCCGCCGTTACACCGCGTGGGCATCGTGGATAACGTTGTGGCCCACTGCCGACGTGATGCATTGCTTGCGTTTCTGATAGAGGAAGGTATCCTGCAGGAGCTGAGCACGTGGCTCTACGACTTTACCCGTCACGAACTTGCCGCGTATGAATTGCGCTCTGCTGCACTTGATATTCTTTTGCGATTTCCCATCGACGGAGAACTGGGCACAGGGGTAGCGCGAAACGGTGACGATATCCTCGATGCGTTCAGTGGTATGACGCGTGATCATCTTATTCATACTTATCTTGGTAGTGCCGTTAACGCCCTGCGACAGGACAAGAAGGAGGTGCACCAGAACCGCACTAAGGCGGTGCGGTTGCTTGAACGACTGAGCCGTGCCATGGCAGGCGGTGTCAAACGGGCACACCGGGACGGCGCTGGTGCATCTGGTGCTGCAGTGGGGGGAGAGTCGTGTGGTGTTGTGACATGGAAGTGCCAGGACGACCCGACCGTGGCACCACCTTTTCACGTCGTGCTGACAGGAACAGAAGTCTTTCAAAAAACTCTCGTGCGGCCGGATCCGCTTGATCCGTTGTCGTATCTGCGGATACCGCCGCGCCGTGCGCCGAAAGCCTATGTGACAAACCTGGGTGGGAATGTCGGGGGTAATGAGAAGTAGAATGTACCTCTTTCTCTCTCTCTCTCTCTGTATGTGTGTGGTGAAGTGAAGGATAAGTACATCAGGTTATTCTATATGTATATATATATATATATGTGTGTGTCTGTTTATCTGAGTGGAGTGCACATATGAAACCCTCTTGTTATTAAATATTTATTTTTTATATCAGCGAAGAACTAGAAAAAAAAAGATATATATATTGGTATATATTCACATAAGTATTTACACGGTGCGTCTGTTTGTGTGTGTGAGGTGTTACAATGAAGATTGGATTTATTGGCTGCGGCAGCATGGGGGAGTGCATTCTCAAGGGGATCATTCAAAGCAAAGAGTTTTCCCCAGCCTCCATTTTTGTGTACAACCGTACGGCGGAGACGGTTTCACGGTTGTGTCAGTCCTACGGCGTGCAGAAGGCTGAGAGTGCTTTACACGTCACATCTGTCTCAGACATCATCATCATCGGCGTCAAACCTTACGCTGTGTGTGATGTTCTGTCAAGCATACGTGATGTGATCACCAAGGACAAACTCATTGTTTCTGTAGCCGCCGCCATAACCATTGCATCAATGGAGAAAGCGTTGGCACATCCGAGTAAAATTATTCGGGTGATGCCGAATGTTCCTACAAGTGTCGGCGCGGGCGTCTCTTCCATCACACCAAACGCGTTGGTGACGCGCGAGGAGACGGCTTGTATCTTAAAGATATTCAAGACTCTGGGGCTCGCGTTGGAGGTGACGGAGTCGCAGATTCACGCCGTGATTGGTGTGGCAGGTTCATCTCCTGCATATTTATTCATGTTTATGGAGGCAATGGGCGATGCTGCAGTGCATGGCGGGTTGCCACGCACCCAGGCCTATGAGCTTGCAGCGCAGGCTGTGCTGGGCACGGCGAAGATGCTGCAAGAGAGTGGGAAGTCACCGGGGCAGCTCAAAGATATGGTGTGCTCCCCGGGGGGCACGACAATTGAAGCGGTGCGATACCTTGAGAAGGGGGGTATGCGTTCTGCCGTCATGGAGGCGATGATTGCATGCATGGACAAGTCAAAAGTTCTCGAGGCTAAGCTCAACTAGAACTTCACTCTTTTTTTTTTTCTCCTTTGGTTCTGCTCTCATTCATCTGATTTTCCCCTCCCTCAACACCCGTTATTGTTTTTTTTTTTTTGTTGTTGTTGTTGTTGGTGGTGGTGATGTCACGCGAAAGAAAAAAAAAATGGGGAGTCGACGCAGAGTGTTTTTTTTTTTGTCTACCGTTTGTATCCGCGTGTTGGTGCGTCTGTGCATTCCGTTTTCACGTCTTCGGACCCCCCCCCCCTCCCCCCCAACTTACCACTTGTGCTGCTCCTCCTCCTCATTTTCTTTTTTTTTGTTGTTGTTGTTTACGTGGCGCACGCAATGCATGTATGGGTGCTGCTGTTGCGAAGGGAAAACGGCTAAAGGCTCTGTTGAGGCGAGGGAGAAGTGCGTGTGGGCAGCAGCAGCAGTGACAGCTACTGCAGTGGCAGGGGAGCGAAAAGAGAGGGGAAAACATAAGGAAACGGTCGGGGTGGTTCGTGGGGGAGGGGAATAACACACCACCACCATCGCTACGAGAAGCAAAAAGTCAAAAGCAAAGAGGAGTGGAGAGAATACACACGCAGAAAGAAGTAAAGAGGGGGAAATCAAGAACAACAAGAAGCAGGAGCCGAAGCTTGAGAGAACAAGTGATCAAAAAACGAAGTATATTTATATAAATTTATATTTATATAAATATAAATAAGAGGTTTTGTTTCACGTAGAAAAGAAAACGAAAAAGATCTGAAGAAAAAAAAAAATGAAAACGTCAAGGATGATGATGACTACAGACGATCCGCCACAACTTATCACCGCGCCACAGGAGTCCTCAAGCACTCCAGACAAGGCGGTTGGTGTAAGTGGCCAAGTGACGTATGAGCCACTTCAGGTGCTTGGGCGCGGTTCGTTCGGCGTTGTAATGATGGCGAGGGTACATGAAACAGGGAAGATCGTCGCTGTTAAGAAGGTTCTCTTTGACGGCCGTCTGCACCATCGCGAGCTGGTGCTTCTGCGGGACCACCTCGGGCTCAATGCACATGGCGATAGACACTCCGTGCCTTCCAGACATGGCAACACGTCCCACCAAGAGAAGGGGGACATAAGTGAGGACAGTGTCGGCGCCAGCTGCAGCCATTCAGATGAGGGAGTGACCACCCAATCAAAGAGAGAGGTAGATACCTTCACTGGGGTTACATCAACAATAGTGTCATACCATCCTTGTATTGTACGACTTCTGGATCATTTCTCTGCATGCGGATTAAATGGAGAGCAGCATCTTTTCATTGTAATGGATTACTTACCAATAGATGTTCATCGCCTGCATCAAATGTTTGTGAGACAGAAGCAACAACGGATGCCTCTAATTTTGGTCAAGGTCATAATGTTTCAGTTGGCGCGAGCGCTAGTATTTCTCCACAGACGCGGTATATGTCACCGTGATGTCAAGCCTAGCAATCTACTGGTTGATCCAGAGACAGGGGTTGTGAAGCTCTGCGACTTTGGCAGCGCCAAAGTGATGCAACCCCCTGGGGCCAATGGCGAAAAAGAGAAAAATGTATCGTACATCTGCTCCCGTTACTACCGCGCTCCCGAGCTACTACTTGGGTCGCTGTACTACGAATTTCATGTTGATATGTGGGCATTTGGTTGTGTGCTTGCCGAACTCCTCTGTGGTGAGGTTCTGTTCAGGGGCAGTACCACCGTTGATCAAATGACGGAGATCTTCAAGGTTCTCGGCGCACCATCGTCGCAGGAGCTTTTCGCACTCAACCCTCAAAGTGCCGATGCACTCCTACACACAAGTGAAACCTGCCGTAGACCACAACCATCACTGAATACATTAAACGCCCCAAAGAATGACTACTTGCAACGTTATCATGCGCTCCGAATAAAATCTCTTCAGTGGCAGAGTGTGCTTCCACCCGAGACCCCACCAGCTGCTGTGTCACTCGTGGGGCAGCTGCTGCGGTACACTCCGGCGGAACGGCTATCAGCTGCCGAAGTATTGGAGAGCTCTTTTTTCGATGAATTATTTCTCGATGATGTGCACCTGCCAAATGGTGCGCCACTTTCTTGCAGCATGTTTCAAGTGACGATGGAGGAGTATGGCATGCTTCCTTCGTGGTTGCTGGAGCGCATGTCTGTGGCCGAACGGTTAGCACTTCAGCGAGAGGGGGCGAATGACGGGGAGAAGCAGAAGCAGGAAGAATAACAATAGGCGCTATGGCATGGATATTATAATCAGCTCCGAACCCCCACGGAAAAAAAAAAGATGTGTTTTGACGGCAGGAATGAGTGTCATCTAGGGATGAGGACCAATAGGTGAAAACGACCTTCCCTCCTCTCCCCTTCTTTTTCTCCTTTCCTTTCGATTCTGCCCTTCTACCCACTCATTCGAGGGGACCAAACCTAATGTGGAAAGGTAAAGGGAAATAAGGGCAAATAAACAAAAGGGAACGTTACTGGTTTTGTAGAAAAACGTGTGTGGTCAAATGTTTGCACCGCTCACGAGGAAGTGGGCAGGGTAGGCAAGAAAGAACCGGCGAGGTGCTGGGGATCTGAACCCTTGAGTGGCATTTCGCAGGGGGCGGTGGTGATTCAGCTGCGCACCCAGCAAGACTGAAAACAGCAACTCGACTAACAAAAAAAAAATAAATAATAACCTTTTTTTTTTTGTTTTTGCTGTAGCTATTGTTGTCTGTGTGTCTTTCTGTCATAGTTTTTTTTTCCTCCTTTTTCTTTTTTTCGTTCTTTGTGTGTGTTCCCCCCCCCTTTCATTTGCGTGAATACTATTTGGGATGTCCGTGTGACGCCGCTGCTCTCTTGTTGGTTTTTGCGCTCCACTATTTTACTTCACCTTGCGGGGTGTGCATGCACTGCACTGATGCCTGCGACGCAGACGCACCGTACAGAAGAGAAATATGGCAAACTGGAAACAAACGCCGTTCTTTTCTTGTGCATCGTGTTGTTGTGTCATGGACGCATGTAGTTGTTTGGGTTTCCCCCTTTTTTTTCCCCCTTCACTGTTTCACTCCTCTTTTCGTTCACGGATTCCCTTCCTCTTCCTCCCCGTCACGTGGTGGTGGTGAGGAGGAGGATTGTGTTGCGTGTGTGTTGTTCTCTGGAGAAGTGCAATGCGTGCCGCCCCGGTGAGGGACACGCGCCACGTGCTTTCTGTTTTTTTTTCTTTTTTTCTGCTCGTTTGTTTCGTTGATTTGCTGCTGCAAAACGGGCGGATGAGGGGTGGGCGCGAAATGCGCGGTAGATGCAGTGAAGCAGAAACGCAAGAAACGGGTAATAAATAAGTTATAAAACAAAACCAACAGCAATCACCACCACGACAACAAAAAAACAAAAAAAAACCGATCTCTGTAATAAATCAAACGCGGGTGTTAAACAACAGTCACCTAGTGATTTATTATTACTATATATATATATATATATATATATATATATATATATCTTTATATCTCGTCATGTGAACTCCATGACCACCACCACCAGCAGCGTCTTGAATTTGAGTCCGAGGTGCGATGCAACACTGCGCAGAGGGCGGAGTCGGCCTTCAACAACAACAACAATAACAACAACACGCATATACACATTGGAGAAAGAACAAGAAGAGACAAACAACAATAACAGTGAAAGGAAAAAAAAAAGGCAGTTGCTCTCCTCCTCCTTTCAAAATCCCCTACCCGAAAAAAAAAAAAAACTCGCAAAGGAAATGCTTTTATTTTTATATAATTTTTTTTTTTACAGAAAATACGTCTGTATTTTTTTTTTTTTTTCGGGGTGGTTCTGCTGTGGTGCGGTGGGGTGAAGGGGCGGGGTTCATGCGTGTGTGTGTGTGAAGGCGCGTGGTGCAACGTAGTTATCTTGACGTATGCGCAGGTGCACAAGCGGATAGAGATTGATGTATACACACAAACACACACGCACATACACGTGTGTCTCTGTGTGTACGTGCTCACCAACCACCCTCTTTCTCTTCTGATCATTTATCCCCATCAGTAAACACCACAATTTTTTTTTGTTTTTTGGGTTCTTGTTGGTGTTTCTTGTGTCATGTTCAATCTCCTTTTTGTGACTTCTAGTTTTTTTCTTTCTGGGTTGAAAAGACGAAAGCTACATGGTTTACCCCCCCCTTTCCCCGTCTTTCTTGCCACTATTATGAGGGGGTGACTGCCCGTCATTATCATCTTGTTTCTGCATATGGGTGTTTTTTTTTTTTTTCTGTCAGCTCTGCGCGGTTGGGTTCTCCAGCGACACATACATATATATATATATATATATATATATACACTGCGTGTGTGTGTCTTTTTTTTTCTTTGCTTTCATTGTGGTGTGCACGCCGGGCCGCTGCTGTATGATCCATTTTTTTTTGTTGTTGTACTTTTTCTTCTTCTTCCTCCTTTTTTTTGCTTCCGCATATGTGTTTTCTGCATGTTATTTATACCTACGCGCTGTTGTCCTCTTTGTCGTTGTTGTGTTGTTGTGTTGTTGTGGCTGTGCGCGATGCATCGCTAAGGCTGGATCTGTGTTCTGCACCCCACTGGACGCGGTGGCATGGAAGGGGGACGGCGGTGGCGGCAGCACCAAGACTAGACGAAAGGGGGCAAATACTGACGGTGGTAGACGAAACAGAACGAAGGGGGTATTGCTGAATGTTCTCACTCGCTGGTTTTATTCCTCCTACCCCCCCCTCCCCCCCCCTCTTCCTCCCTTTTGTTATTTAGTGTTCTTCAATACCTTGTGATAAGTGGAGATCCGCAGTGCACTCTCGCCTCTTTTCTACACAGACGTTCATTGAATATATATATATATATATATATATATCGTTGTTTGTCTGCGTTTTCAATGATCGGAAAGAAAAGTAATGAGGAATAGGGGAGTTAAAGGGAAGGAATGATGATAAAACAAAGGTGGAACAGAATACACTAGTAGTTGATGGAACACTAGCCACTGTTTTCGGACTGTCAGTTCCCTTCCCCGTACTTGTACTTGCATTTTATGTGTTTGTTTTCATCATACTCGTGCTATCAGCTACTCCGTCTTTCCTCTCTGTATATGTAGCTCAAGGGAAGGGTGGGGAAAAAAAAAGGATTATGTACTACTGGAAGAATACAGTAGCCGCTGCACACCAAAAAGGAATCTTCCACATGGGTTCCCCGTGCAAAATTACGCGGTGCCTTTGGGGTATTCCGCCTGGGGGTACGATGTGCTCTCGTCTTCATTCTCAACGCTCCATGGCCGCCTCTGTCACTGCGTGTGGTGTTCTGCACTGCGGCTTCCGGGGATTCTTTGCACCGACTGCCATCCTGTGGAAAAAGGAGGAAGCCGTGGCTGTGGGTAGTAGTTGGGGCGTGGGCGCGGATGAGGAATGCCAATTGAGTGCAGATGATAAAACGGCTCTGAAAAGTATTGAAAATGCCCTCTTGTCCGTGAAAAATAACACTTTGCGACACTATGATGATGCCTTCAATTTCCTCCCTGCTGCTAGCCATCGCCAATCTATGGTGATGCTGCTTGGCAATCACAGCGCTGGGAAGTCTACCATCATCAATTACCTGCTCGGTCGTGAGGTACAGCGTACGGGCGTGGCACCGACAGATGATGGGTTCACAATTATTCAGCGTGGTGACGAAGACAGTGAGGAGGACGGCCCAACCAGTGTAAGTGATCCCCGTTATCAGTTTCAGGATCTACAGAAGTTTGGCATGTGTTTTGTGCACCGCTTCAGGGTAAAGACACGTCAACTGCCCTCAACTTCACTAGTTTCTCCTGGGCTGATGATTGTGGACACGCCAGGGATGATAGACACTCCAATTCACGTCCAGGATCGCCGAACACTGGAGGGCCAACTACGTGGTTACGATTTTCTCGCCGTGACGCGGTGGTTTGCATCGCGCTGCGATGTGATTCTTCTTTTGTTCGACCCCGCTAACCCAGGCACCACTGGTGAGACACTTGACGTCCTTACCAAATCCCTCGCTGGGTTTGAGCATAAGTTCCTTCTCATCATGAACAAGGTTGATGTATTTGACAAAGCGGCAGATTTTGCACGAGCATATGGGGCACTCTGCTGGAACCTTAGCAAGGTGCTGCAGATGAAGGATATTCCACGCATCTATACCACTTTCTTTCCTGTGAAGATCGCCTCACAAGATGCTGGCGAGAGTGGAACAGGAAAGATGCGAACGACCTTTGTCTCTTCTGTGGAAGAGACAACTGCATCAGTTGTAGCGAAGCAAGAGTTCCTGCGGCAGCGGGATGAAGTGGTTGACGAGATGATGAGGGCTCCATTGCGCCGTCTTGATAACCTTATCACAGAGGCTGAGGAAAGTGCGAAGCGCATTCTACTTGCAGGAAGCTTTTGCAATGCAATAGTGTGGGAGTACCGCAAGTGGCAGGTGGTCACCTTGTTGGCACCATCGGTGTTGCTAGGCGGTTCTGCACTGCTGATCGGTCTCGGTGGAATCTCCGCCGTCACAATGACTTTTTCCAGCATACTCGCACTCATGGCTGTGGGTACATTCTACAAGTCAACGACCCGACTAAAGAATCTCTTGTCAGATCTACTCGAAAACAGTGACACTATGATAGACAAGCTCTTCATTGGACGAGAGAAAACGCTGGATCTCCAACTTCGCTGGAAGAATTCTGTGAAACCAGAAATACTCGACTTGGCACAGACATCTGCAGCAGCTGGTAGGGACGTCATTGCATCTCTGCCTACGCTTGGCCCATGGGGTCGCAAGAGTATCAAGTCCATCCTCAAACACGACATCCCCCTACTGCGGCTAAATGTGGCGCAGTATAAAAAGCAGCGCCATGGGCAGAGGAAAGGCTAACATATGCTCCTTCCTTTTCACATTTTACACATGATCAAAAAGGACTGTGGGTGTCAATCAACGATGGGAAACAAACGTCATGTATACATACGCATATACATTATGGACGCGTGTATTCATTCTGTTTTCTCGTCTTAGTTTCTCCGTAGCGGACAGTTGCATGGAGGAAAGAAAAGGGTGGGGTGGGGGGAATTAAATCTGTGCATCCTAAGGAGGATGAATAGGGGGGTGGGGGGAATGAAGTTTTCTTCTGGGAAAAAACATCACTCTAAGAAGGGAGGAAAAAAAAAGGACTGTTCTTTGAAACGAGGTCTGTTTTCTTTTTTTTTTTTTTTTACTTTTTCCATTGCGTGCTATTATTGCTCTTTCCGAGGTATACATACCTTATTGAAAAGGGGTCAATCTCTTGGTTTGCAGCTCGGTGCTTTATAGGATGTGGGAGAGTTGCAAAGTGATTTTGTGAGGTGATGTGAAATGACCTTCTGTGAGTGTTTTATGGACCTAAGGATGCTGCGTTGCATCTGCCTTTGTCAGACAGCGCACAGAATCCAGCTGGGACACGCTCACAAAAAGTGCGGTGTTGCCCGGATTTCACCCTGAAGCGGCGGCATGGTGATAATAGAGGTACTGCAGAGGTGTCGCTACTTAAACAGTAGGGCTCTTGTAGTCTTACTGCTAGAAAGGAACCTCCTTTGACACTGATGACAACGAAATCTTTGAAGGGAAACTTATTTGGATTGAATAGCCTTGCATGTAGTGAAAGCGACAAACATGCGTGTTTAATATGAAGTGTCCATGATTGAATGTACATTCCATCCTTCAGACACGCCGTCACATGCTGTAGGGCCACTGGGGAAGGATGACACACGTCATTCTACTTGCTGCATATTCCCTTTTTTCTACTTTGGCTTCGAATTTCCATGTACGCTATAAAGAAGCGAAGCGTGCCTGATATAATAAGTGCCTTCTTTTTTATTTTATTTTTATTCCTCACACTGTTGCAATGGGTGACCGAGATAAAGCTCGCATTATGATGAACTACAAGTACATCCTTCGGGAAAAGTCTCCCCTCTTCAAGGCGTTGCAGCACGTGCTGCAGATGTTTTCCATTCCTGCGGATAGTATCAACGTAAAGGGGGAACATTTTGCGGTGAAGGTTGGCCCTGTGATTCATGTGGGTATCCTTCCCCTCCTCTCAACGTTGCGTATTGCGGTGCCAAATGCGGAGTTACGCTCGTTTATTGGGGCTGATCCTGACATTCTCCCATTGGTGAATCAGTGGGTTACGACGGCATCGTTTCTATCAGCATACAGAGAGGGTGAGGGAAACGGAACGTGCACACCCTTCGCCAAGCATGTTCTTTTGGAAATTGAAAAAAATCTGGAGAGTTTTGATTTGCAAAAAAGCTTTCTGGCGGGTACATCGCGGGCAACCGTAGCGGATTTATTGCTCTATGCTGCTATTCATGGACATCGTGGAGAATTAGCTGAGAAGCGGCCCTCAACTACTGCGTGGTTGCTGTACACTCAGCAGGATGCTTACGTTACGCCCATCGTGTCTGAATCTGCAGCATTGCCATTGGCGACAGCTGGCGCATCAAAGGGCACTAAACCTGTCTATGTGAAGCCTTCAGAGGAGGAGATCGTGCGCCGTCGCTTGGAGAAGGCGAAGGAGAAGGAGGTAAAACTGGCGCAAACAGGCATTGCTGGTGCTGCCGCAGCTTCTTCGAGCTCGAAGGCCATTAAAGCACCGAAAGAAGGGAAGAAACTCCAAGAGGGCCCTGCTGCACTGGATCCCAATCGTTTGGACATTCGTGTGGGTCGGTTCACTAACGTCAAACGACATCCCGATGCGGATCGTCTCTATGTGGAGGAAATGGATATTGGCTCGGAGAAGCGTACCATCGTTTCGGGGCTCGTAGAGCATTACACCACAGACGAGGTTGAGGGAACACTCTGCCTTGTGGTGTGTAATATGAAGCCGAAACTGCTGAAGGGTGTAGCATCACACGGTATGGTCTTATGCGCTTCAAATGAGAGTACACTCCGCCTTGTTCGTCCACCAGAGGAGGCAAAACCTGGCGATCGGATTCTCTTCTGCGACGTGTTTAATCCTTCGGAGTTCCAGGAGACAAAGCAACTCTCTGGTAACATGATGAGTGAGCTTATCGGCTTCCTTCGTACCGATGAAGAGGGCATCGTGCGGTGGCGAGAAACCCCTGCACAGCACATCAATGGGGTTCTAAAGATTCCAGAGGTGACAAACGCAATCGTTAAGTAAGAGACTGAGAAAGGAGTATGTGAGCGAGTGAGCGGGAGGTGGTGTATACCGGGCATTAAACCTATTGGGAATGGTGCGTGTTTGATAATCTGTAATATGTATGTATATATATATATATATATATATATATATATATATATATATATCCTATTTCTTTTCATTCCCTCTCTTGCCTTGAGGATCTCCTCTTCGTTCTCTACCTTATCTTTTGTTTTTCTTATTTAATTTTGTTTCTGGATTTCTCTTTAGTAGTATCACGCACCGTCTCAGTGGAGAAGATTTTTTTTTTTTGAGGGGCTTGTTTTTTCAGAATATAATCCGCTGTTTACAGTGATGTATCGATGCAGGCCGGCAACCAAACGCGCTGCAGTCGCCTGTGAATCCCGTAAAAATACTGTTGAGGCGGTGCACCCTGTGGAGGATTCGACACCCGCGTCGCAGCCAAAGGCATCATTAGATGTCTCTATCGAGGAAGCTGTTGTGGCATACAAAACACGTTTGATGGCACCGTTTATGCTTTACGATAAGAAGCTCCAGAAAGTTGTCGCAAACCCCGCTCATGATCGTGTGTTTCGCTCGGAAGTATCGCAAGTGGCAGGGGTCGTCCTTCGTGAGCTTCGCCAGGTAATGGAGCTTGAATCTAGGTCAACCCCAAAGGAGCTGCTTTACGGAGTGCAGAAAAGTGTGATGCTTGCCTTTTCCTCATGTGCATTGCTAAGCGACACGGAATCCCTCGTACCAATTAGCTCTGACGAGGAGGCAGCGACTTTTATCTCGCGTTTGGAGGGGATTTTTGCGAAAAGAGGAGCCTGCCCCAAGGCGGTGGCATCGCTTACCGCTGTGCTGTCCACCGGGATCGTACAAGAGACTTTTGGAAAGGCGTGTAAGCGGCTCGAGGCACGGCTTGCGGAAGAGGGGAGTTCCAGCGTTGATAGTGGACGAACAAAGGAGGAGAAACTTGCACTCATTGCCACAAAAAAAAATACACGTGACTTTGTACAACTTTATTTTGCTATGGTTACAGCATTCAACACTATTAGCATATCATTTAATACAAATCCACGTACAACGTTGCATGGAGCTGCAGGAGTCGATACCAGAACAGCACAGCTTACTGTGCAGGCGTATCATAACCTGCTTGGTTGGGTGTTGATGCTGCAACCAGAGCGCCTTTGCCTGGCCTCAGCCGCTTCCGCGCCGTTGGTTAAAAGTAGCTCACAAGAGCAGAAACAAAACTTCACCAAGGTCCTTTCCTTCAATGCTACATCAGGAAGTATTGTTATTGAGCGCACAGATTCAACATGCAAATGGGGTGTAATGCTCAATACGGAAGGTGAGCTCGTTGGTTTGGAAAATGCGCTCCGAAACGCCACACCAGCTGGCGAAGAGCTTTACCATGCGCTTCAGCAGCAAAAAACCGCGCTACGGATTTATTCCATTAATGGAGTTGTCGTTCGCGACCTCAACATGCATGAGCAAAAGGCGATATCTGATGAGACCAAGGCTTTGATCTGGGAGAAAATACGAGGTGTTCTGGATGCGTCAAATCGTGTACTTTCTTTGGAGGTGGAAAAAATAACCACTATGGGCGCGCCAGAGGAGGTTGCCTTTAAAATGTTACCACAAGGAGGGGAAGGCGCTTCTGGACAACAAGCGGTGCTTACTCTCAAGCGGTCTTCCACCGAGGTACAGTGGCGGCTCAATGTGCGTGTTCGCACCGAGGGTCTCATGCTTCTGGACAGCTTCTCGGATTCACTGCCCATTTCAGAGGAAACCAGGCGGTTTCTTCAGAAACATAGTGGTCATTTGGTCATTCTTCAGGTTAATGGCTGTGAGGTGTCAAAAAACAGTTTTCTTGTGGAACTGATTCGTAGTTCCCTGTACCTTGCGCTGCATTTTCAGGTAGTGGACGATGTGGAACGTCTGGCGGCGGAGAGAGGAGCACCGCCATTGATCAAAGAAAATACAGCGCAGGTGATTGAAGCCGGGGTGGGGGAAGTCGTAGATGAACCATCCAAGCAAGATCCGGAAATGGCCGAAGAAGAGGAAGCTGAGGTGGCCCAACACCGTGCGCTCCTGCAGCAACACTATATCAGCCCGGATGAGCCGCTGCCTGAAGTGGAAATGGAGACGAGTAAGTTACCATCAACGAAGAAGGCGAAGAGCGGACGATCGAAGAAGGCGATGACTGAAATGAAGGATGACGTGGACGTTGCTCCGATGCCTGAGCTCTACGAGCCTGCCGATGAGCCGCTGCCTGAAGTAGAAATGGAGACGAGTAAGTTACCATCAACGAAGAAGGCGAAGAGCGGAAGATCGAAGAAGGCGATGACTGAAATGAAGGATGACGTGGACGTTGCTCCGATGCCTGAGCTCTACGAGCCTGCCGATGAGCCGCTGCCTGAAGTGGAAATGGAGACGAGTAAGTTACCATCAACGAAGAAGACGAAGAAAAAGGTGTCTCTGAAGGAGACAACCCCGAAAAAAAAGAAGTTGTTAAAGAAAGGGAAGAAGAGTAAAGAAGAAAAAAATAAGTCTCACGTTGACGAGATCAACGCGGATGAGGCACTGAAGACGGTAATGGTTGAATCTGAATTATCTGAATTCTCCAAGGGGCCTGAAAAGAAGAAGACTATGTTGGATGGTCAATTTGAGGAGAAAAAGCTACAGCCTAAATTAGCTACCAAGGTGAATACCGAAGTAAACGTGAACACGAAGCCCTCTACTTCACCTGGGCTCGTGATACCCACGTCACACCAAACAATGGACAGCACGTTTGCACCAGTGGCTCATACTGGACTTGAGAAAGCACCCCCTTTAACGTTTGAGAATGCCGTCACGTTGGATCGCTTTGATGGCTTCAAGATGGAGATCCGCCGTCCAGATATAAAAACCCCATGGAAAATAGAGGTTTCACTTTCAGGAGACAAGATGATGCTGACGCGGCTTCCACCCTTTTCAGCAGCTTTGAAGACACATCCTTTTATCAAGGCGTTACAGCCTGATGCTGATGGTCGTATTAGGTGGTGCGTGGACGGAGTGAACGGTACCGATTTGACAACTGCGAGTAAGTCTTTAAGGGCGAAGGCGATGGAATCCATCAAAAAGTCAAGCAAAATATTTCTTAATCTTCGTCCTTTTATCAAATAACTCCCTTTCGTTGGTCTAAAGAAATGCGTGTGAGTGGTGACGAAAAGGGGGGTGAATCGAAGCAGGGATTTCATTGCATACTCTTTTTCTCTTAATTTATTTTCGCACACACGTCTGTATTTTCCCCATGTATTCCTGGCTCTCAGCTCGACATAACTTGTGGAACTTACCTGACTTTTGTTGGCGTTCTGTGCCTTCTGTCGCCTGGTCAGAATTGTTGTTTTTTTTTTTTAGAAGATTTGAGTCGCTCCACGGCGTCGTTTGAGACGCCTGTAGATGTGCATGTGGCCCCCCTCCCTTCACATTATCACATGCAGCGAGAAGCGATGGGAAGGTGTATGCAGATAGAATGCGGAACTTGTTACACACGGTAGTCAAGATAACGAAAAGCAAACAAAACAAACCTCTAATATAAGACCGCGAGAAGAGAGAGGGGGCGGGGAAGTTGGGTAGATCTTTGGGGGTCGGGGAAGCGAAAAAAAAAAAGAAGTCATTTAGCAGGCGATTGAATGGGAAAATACGATTTGCTGCGATGGGTGGTGGAGGATTGCCATTTTTTGTTTTTTGGGGGTTGATCTCCACCCACGGCGTGGAAGCACTTGGAGAGTTGAGGAGGTATCCGTAGGCTTGCTTTCGGCAGCTAAGAAACAAACATAAAGAAATATATATATATATATATATATATATATTTCTTTTCTTTTCTTTTTTTTTTCGTTTTTCGTGAGAGCCTGCAACAGAATATGCTCGAACCTTTGATCCACTGCCCCCCCTTTTTTTTTCCATCCTTCAGAAACTTATTTCACTATTCAGCTTGTCGCAAATCGTAAGTTTTGTAAGTACCCACCGAACCCAACCAAATATTCATCTTTCTTTTGTGGACTGAGGGGCGCTTTTAGCACCTTCTTTTCGCCATTGCCTTTGGTTTGCAAATAACAAAGGAGCTCCTTCTGCACTTTCATGGGGGGCTTCGGTTTTACTTTTGACGTAATGAAGACAACACCTGGAGCCTTCATGTATTTCTTTTTTTCTTTGGCTGTCGCCGTCGTCTTCTTTTTTTTTTGTATTTACATTTCTTTAGAAGAAACCACACTTCTAGTTTCACTCTCGGTGAGTTGAACTCAGCTGAGTCGCACCACTGCAGAGAACGAAAAAAAAAAAAACGAAGTACAGAAACATTCTGCTGCCTCGTACAGATGGTGGAGAATGATCTTGTGGGGGACATGCAGGCTCTGCTTGCTAAGCTGCGGGATCCACAGGGAATGCCGACTGAGAGCAGCAGCGCGGCCAAACCCAAACACAGTCAAAGCGAAGCACTACCTCCTGTATTGCTAGAAGACAAACTAAGCAAACTTCTCGGTGCATTGCAATCTAACGGTTCTGACGAGTGGGAGGGAAAGCCACACCAGATAGATCTTGGGCTTCTTTTTTGCCCCCAGGAGGAGTCAAAAAAAATGAAAGAAACAAGAAGCGCGGAGGACGAGAGCGATGACAGCACGGCCGCAAGAGCTTCACTAGACAATATCATGGACGAGTATCTTACGGCTGTTGTCAATGCCCGTCGCACTGCACATCCATCAAATGTATAGTTCACGAGCCGGTGGGTGGTTGAGAGTGCCGCCCCATTCAGAACGGCCCTGCCCTCTCTCCAAGAAGTCTCAATTCTTTCTCCGTTTCACTGGAGACGTGTGCAACGAAGCTGCAGCTTATGTGGGTTGTGGCACACGATATTCATGTACGCAGCCCGTATTCGGGGTTGTTACTAGCACTGATAGAAGGCTTCTTTGGCCTTTTTTTTTCTACCCATTTTCACATCTGTTCCTTTATTTTTATTTTTCTTTTTTGATTCTGCATTTCACCTGTTATCACAACAACAACACCGACAAACACCTATTTAAACAGGCATCACGCACAAGCAGCAATGACGTCCAACATCACGCAGGAGCGCTACGAGCAGCTCAAGAAGGAGCGCACGTTCCACAAGTTCACGTACCGGGGGCTTGAGATCGACCCGCTGCTGGCGCTCTCGGAGGAGGAGTTCAAGACGCTGGTGCACGCCCGCGCGCGCCGCCACATGAACCGCCACGCGAACCGACGGGCGCCCATCCTGCTGAAACGCCTGCGGGAGGCGAAGAAGAACGTGAAGGCTGGCGAGAAGCCTGACGCCGTAAAGACACACCTCCGTGACGT
Organism: Trypanosoma platydactyli; assembly: GCA_030849675.1. NCBI lineage: Eukaryota > Euglenozoa > Kinetoplastea > Trypanosomatida > Trypanosomatidae > Trypanosoma > Trypanosoma platydactyli. Next base: position 165,562 of record JASANU010000912.1, read on the forward strand.
TATCATCACGCCAGAGATGGTGGGTTCTGTTGTTGGCATCTACAACGGCCACCACTTCAATGCGGTGGAGATCAAGGGTGAGATGATTGGCCACTTCCTTGGCGAGTTCTCCCTGACGTATAAGCCCGTCATGCACGGCCGTCCTGGTGTTGGTGCGACGCACTCCTCGCGGTTCATTCCTCTCAAGTAAGTCGTGGTTGCAGGAAGGTGGGTGAGTGATGCGTGTACCCATTCGTATCTTTTTTTTTTGTTTTTATTTTTGACTCGTACTTAAATAAATAAAAAATATTTTTTTTTTGCTTTGCTGCTTTCTTTTGTGGGTTCTTACTTTCTCTTTGCTGATATGTGTTGTTCTAGCGTCTACGCTCTTTTTTTTTTGTTTTTTTTTGTTTGTTTGTTTGTTTGTGTGTTTTTGAATTGCCGAGGCTATTGGCGCGATTTAACATGCCCAAAAAGGGCGGAAAGAAGGGTGCTCGGGACATTAGTGATGAAGCGCTCAACGCCTTGGTGGAGGCGATTGAGGGCACTTCCACAGAGAAAACGAGCAAAAATGCAAAAAAGGGAATGACGAAGAAGCAGGTTTTGGCACTGGATGAGAAAAAAGTAAGTGAAGCAATTGGTAAAGCTCAAGGAGCTCGAGGAATGGCGTTTAGCGAAAAGCAGTTGAACATGGCGCTTATGGCGCAACGTATCATGCAAGAGAAGGCGATTCGCGATGCGCAGTATGTTAATGTTCCCGTTCCTTTGAAGGTAGAACAAAAATGCTGGCAGGAGGTGTCGCCGAACAAATACATTCGCTACGAGCAGTTTGATGGAAGTGATGACGCGATGGAGTTTGTTGTAGATCTCTTTACAAAGGAGCTGACGGAACCATACAGCAGCTTTACGTACGAATATTTTGTTTTTGGGTGGCCTGATTTGACTGTAATTGCGTACGGTGTAGAAAGCGATACGGTTCCTGATGCTTCTGTTCAGGGTGAGCGTGTGGGGGCTGTGGTGTCACGCGTGACGCGGAAGGGACCAGGGCGTCCGTTACGAGGCTACGTGGCGATGTTTGCGGTGGTGCCAGCGTTCCGTGGCTTCCGCTTAGGAAGTCGCTTGGTCGCCCTTAATATTGAGCTCATGAAGGAGAAGGGGTGCGAGGAGGTGTACTTGGAAACCCCCGTGGATAATAAACGCGCGCTTTCACTTTACTTGAACTTGGGGTTTGTCAAAACCAAATTTCTTCCTCGTTATTACCTCGATCACTCCGACGCAGTTCGCCTTAAGCTGTGGCTCAGTGATGCTGTCCTCCCTATGGAAAAGCCGCCTGTTACTGAAGATACTGTGCGTGAAACGTTTTAGTTGTCGCTTTTTTTTTTTTGTTTCTTTCTCTTTCACTCCCACTTCAGCTCGTTTTCGGTGGTGGTGCTCCTGTTCCCTCCCTTCATGGCTGGTATGATCCACTCCGAAGAGGTGAAAACTGGTGGACGACGGGGTGGATGGGGGGTTTATGGTGGTCCCAATGATGTAATCATTAGCGGCTGAATGAGTTGGACTGCGTCTCTATTGTATTGATGTGTGGGGCGATTCAATAAGCAAGAAGGAAAAAAAAAAGAAAGCGACAACTTGAGGGAGGTATGCGTTGCGGGTGATAAACCGCACGTGCACATGAGAAGCCATGTTTTGCCCCTGAAAAGGGGAGAAACGTTTACAGAATAACAGTCCCTAGAAACAAATTAAAAAACAAAAAAGAAAACAGAATCATGAGGGAAACCATTCCATTCCTTATTTGTGTCTGTATGTGTGTATGTGTGTGTGTGTGCTTAATGCATGAGGCTGATGGAACGGGGTTAAGTAAAGAAATATTTTTCTGGGAAAAGTAATTAGGTGCGTGTAGCGTTCTTCCCCCCTTTTCGGTTTCAAACCGCAGGCTCTCCCGTGATGTTTCGTGAACTGTTAGTTGCGGCTGATTCTTTGCACGTGGATAACTACTTCTCTTTCTTTCGTTATTTTTCTCGTCCTGTTTTGTTCCTTCTAGCCCCTGTTTGTATTGCCTGCTGTTGACGCATTCTCTTCATGAGAAGGCGATGTCTTTAAGACATCTCGATCGGCCTCTTTTATCACACCCGTGTGGCGGTGGGGGATTTGTTGTTCCAAGAAGCCCCCGCACCACCGCTCGTTTGCAAAAGGGCAGTGCGGCACGTTCAGGCTCCGTTGAGAGTGGCGTTAGTGACAGTCGCTCTGGCACCGTTGCTTCAGGTGTGGGCAAATTGGATCCGATCGCCCAATCGTCACGCAAAAGCACCATAAGCGAGGGAGCCAAATTCTTTCCAATGCAGTGGGTGCTGAAGAGCCAGAGCCCAGAAAAGGGAAACACTACAAACATCAAGGAAAAGATCAAAGAAATCGAGACGTTCATGTCCGTGAGCTGCGCTCGGCATGTGGCTGAGCCACAGCGTGGTACAAACGTGGGGAAAGCCTTGGATAGCCTGAGCCGACTGTATCCCTCACTTTCGGGTGTACTGCTGACACTCCGGCGATATGTCAAGGAGCTCTCTACATCGAATGAGAGTTTGCAGGAGTCTTCTCAGCTGGAGATAAAAAAGCTCGAGGAGACTATATACAAGAAATACGAGAGTTTCTTTGAGGAAAAGACGCTTCAGCTTCTCCGTGAGAAGCGAAAGTCAGAGGCTGTCACCAGGCAGCTGCGCGAAGAGATTTTGATGTTGCGAAGAGAAAGGGATACCGAACTCATGGGGGTCAAAGAGGCCGTGATGATTCGACTGAACGAGTGCGAACGGAAGGAGGACGAGTTTAGCTCATTTCGAAAACTCATAGCATCTGTTTTTCAGACAAATGAACGTCTTGTAAACCGTATTGACGATTTAGAAGCAGTTCTTCGAAAGCATCGTATAGGGATTCCACCCGTCGATGATGAACTCTACATGTACAGTAAACCCAAAAATAATAACATGACAAACCTCACTGATGGTTGGAATGTAAAGAGGATACAAGATCAGGTGTCTCCTGAGTTTATTGAGGCGTCAAGGCAGGAGATGAACCTTGCGCGGCTTTCACTTCAGCGAGAGCTACTAACTAGCGCCTTTGACGAGAGAACTACCTATCGCCTTCAGGTAAATGGATTGCGCAATGAGAACTCTTCTCTTCAACTACAGATTGAATCTTTGCAGGAACAGGTTATCGTTCTTGAACGGTACATTCACGAAAAACGTTACTTGTTGTCAGAGGGGGTCGATGGTAATGTACCGCTGACCCCGCGCCCGCGTAATGTTCCCTTTTCTGTTCAAACTGATCTCGGCATCGACTTGAAGAACTCTACCTCGCGTGTCGTTGCGGAACTTTCCGCTGTGGGAACGAATCTCAAACATCAACTTAATTCGGCCGTTATGACTCTCCGTCGATTAGCATCTGCGGTAGAATGGATGGAAGATGAGACCATGTTGATAGTAGCGAAGGAAGCTGACATTCCCGGAGTCCTTCCGGTATTCCAGACGGCTGAATGGCCGAATATTCCACACTTCCTACGCACACACGTTGAGCCTGATGTTCCCAATCTTAATTGGACGGATGTCGAAGTTTCCGCATTTTTGATGGAATTCTTCGCCAACTACTCGTCGTTAAGAAAGGGATGCCGTTTTCTTCGCGATTCCAAAATGCTTACGCCGCGTACATTTCAGTTGTTTGAACGCTGTAGGCATTTTCTGGGTCGACTTGATGCGACCCAGAATGAGGTGAAGCAAAGTGAGGATAATGTTCCCTTTGGGTACGTTGTGTCATATTTCATTTCCAAAATGCTTGCGACAGTGAAGTCTGAAACGTTTCATTTCAACATGCTTCAGCCAGGCACCCTTAACCCGACGTTGTTGCATGGCGGAGCACAAGAGCCCATTGAGATGGAATTTGGAAAGTGCAGCTACAACTTGTGGTATTCTGCCTTGCGCTACAGAGAAGAGCAACCCTTGTGTCAGTTGTTTGTTGATGTAGTGGATGGAAAACTGCCACTGGAGCTGTTTGGTATTATGCAACGTGTGTTGCGAAATGTGGATACGCGAATTCACAGATATGACCTTGACGGAAGTAACTCATTTACATACAACAAATTAAACAGCTCGGTACTCAAAATGGTTTCGGATATGCCAACCCAAGTTGGACTTTCCGCTGTTCTTTCGGTGGTGGAAACCTTCAGAATAAACCAGATTCCACTAGTAGGTGGAAGGATTTTCACTCCCGCTATTCTGGCTGACGAGTCACATGTGGAGAAGAGCAGCTCCTCTCGAACCGAACGCCAACAAATGCCAATGGGTGTGCGTGTTTGCAAAAAAAAAAAAAAGATGGAATGTTCTCAGGGAGCCTCAGTTATCACACGTTTTTGGCGAAGGCTTATTATTCAGCGTCACGAGCGCGCGTACAGGCTGGTAGAAAAAATATTAGGACCACTTGTCATAGAAAGCCATTTGGTTGTTGGTATTTTTCTACTGCCTATTCCAAGCGCACTTGATGCAGCGAGGCGTTTCGATGAGAATAAAAAGCAACCTCATGAGGATTTTTTTACCCAAGGTATTGCATTTATATTGGGTCTAAATATGCCATTCGAAGAAAATGAAACGGAACCGTTGCCCTATTCGCTTGAAGGCTTCTCTCATCGTTATGCTACGAAGGTGTCGATGAAGAAATCGTATCTACAAGAGTTTGGCTATTTGTCAATGCAGGACCTCTTGACTTGCACGTTTGGGAAAGTGCAGCGACTTAGTAAATCGGTGCATCTTCCATCTGCGCCTATGCACAAGGCGAGCACGGAATTAGAGACTGCCGATTCGGCTGGTGATGGCGGTGGCCATACGTCTGATGCCGTGTTGCAGGAGAAATCGCTGTCGTCAGTAAAAAAAGTTGATGTAAAGAGGCATGGCGAAGCAAAGGGGAAGGGAGGAAAGAAGAAGGGCTTAGCTGCTAAGCCTTCCCATAAGAAGCGAGACGCTAAGATTGCACCACTGCCGCCGCCGCCGCCCCCGTCGCCCTTGTCGTCAGAAGATAAGGATGCCATACCACCGGAAATGGTCATCGACTCTGACAAGGAGTTAGTGGAGTGGTACGGTTTCTGTCACACGATGCGACAAACTGTTATTACATTCACGGAAAACATATTCCTCGATGAGCCCTCTCAGCAGATGGAGAAGTCCAATTCACTCCATAATGTTGCAGAGTTGCTGGCTTTTCAGGCAACCAAAGAATCAACAACAGATGAGGCGTAATATACACAAGAGCATTTCTAATTAAAAAAAAAAATCATGTGGGGCGACGTGCGAGGATGTTTTATTCACATAGCAGGGTTGTTTATTACGGGCTGTTCCCCCCTTTTTTTTCTTGTGGCGAGAAACAAGACGAGAATATACAGTAGTAAACAAAAACAAAAAAGATAATGCTCCACTGCAGTCTGCTTTTGCTGGGTTATATATGTATTCTAGTTACTATGTGTCATCATTTCCCTAATTTCTATCTATTTTTTCTCTTTTACCTTGTGCTCGCAAGGGTCTGTTTCTTTTTTTTTTTTCTCTGGTTTGGTTTACCGGATGAACTTCTATGTGGTATTCTGCTCTTGTGGCAGTTTTTAACATTTTTTTTTTTCCCTTCACAAAAAAACTCTTGTTTTTCTTCTTCTTCTACATATGCGCTTCCGCGTGCGTACATTGTGGATATAACACGGTCCCGTTTTCTCTGGGCTACTAGACGGAGAAGCAGCAATGACGTCCAACATCACGCAGGAGCGCTACGAGCAGCTCAAGAAGGAGCGCACGTTCCACAAGTTCACGTACCGGGGGCTTGAGATCGACCCGCTGCTGGCGCTCTCGGAGGAGGAGTTCAAGACGCTGGTGCACGCCCGCGCGCGCCGCCACATGAACCGCCACGCGAACCGACGGGCGCCCATCCTGCTGAAACGCCTGCGGGAGGCGAAGAAGAACGTGAAGGCTGGCGAGAAGCCTGACGCCGTAAAGACACACCTCCGTGACGTTATCATCACGCCAGAGATGGTGGGTTCTGTTGTTGGCATCTACAACGGCCACCACTTCAATGCGGTGGAGATCAAGGGTGAGATGATTGGCCACTTCCTTGGCGAGTTCTCCCTGACGTATAAGCCCGTCATGCACGGCCGTCCTGGTGTTGGTGCGACGCACTCCTCGCGGTTCATTCCTCTCAAGTAAGTCGTGGTTGCAGGAAGGTGGGTGAGTGATGCCTGCACGTTTTTTTTTTTTCTTTCACGTGCATGTGTGTTGTGTTCGCTCTCCGGTCAAATGTGGCTTTTCTTTCTTGTTTTTGTCTGTTTAGGGATGAAGTTGGGTGAGCCTCAAATTCAGGCAGCGTTTTCTTGTGTTTGCGCTCACTGTTTTGCACCTGCCTTTTTTTTTTGTTGTTGTTGTTGGTTTTTCCCCTATTGCCTGTGTTTATTGTCATCCCTTTTTATATGTTTTCTTTTTTCAAATTATTTTGTGATTTTTATCTTTTTTTTTTTTCTTTTTCTCTGTCTGTGCGTGTTTTCTCTACTGAAGGTGATTTAGTTAACGGAAGGTTAGATGCCCCTCAACATGTCGTTTCTTTCACGTTGTCGCTGCCGCTGAGTCTCCTTGTCATGTTCATTCGCCTTCCTTCGTACCTCACCTCTTCTATGTGGCGCCTGTGGGTGTGAGTGGTGGTGTATGCTGTGGAATTCTGTATTCTTTTTTTTTTTGTTTTGTCTGTTTATTGTTACTATTGTGATTGTTGTTGTTATCACTACTATTTTATTTTTTTTTTATTCTCGTTGTTTCTATTGGTTTTGCTCTTACTTCGCTTGCCGATGATGTGCTGGTTTATCTTCCTCGCATAAGAAAGAAGAAAAGGCGATATTTACATACATCTACTCGCATCTGCACTTCGCTAGACGTGTTTCTTTCTATCTACAGCAGGTAAGGGACTAAATCGAGTATTTAAAAAAGTGAAACAAGCGCGGGAACGTAAGTGTGGGTGCTGTGAGCAGTACAACACTTTACCGCCATCAGGAGAGGAGTTACTTCTCTTGCTGTGATTGTCAGGATTTTAGGAGCACCGAAGGGTAACTGAGAGGCGAGGAGGAAGAAGGAGCAACGGTGCGGTGACTGGATCAATTAAGTTTGTTTGCATCATCACGCGCCTCAGTTGTCTTGTGGGTCCGCAGGACGTGGTATACGGAACGCGCTGAGAAGTTCCCTGAACCGACGACTCGCTGAAAACAAAACAAAATCAAACACATTCAAAAAAAAAAAAGAAGAGGAATTGTGAAGGGGCGAGGAACTTTAAACTTCCCCTTCACGCAGTGGAACGGCATTGTTTGCCGCGTTTTCTTTCGCTCATCTTCTTTCTTTTTTAAAAGTTTCTCTGGGAGAAGCGAGCGGACGCTTCGGGCGCGCTGATACCGTCTTTCCTCTACGTGGCTTTTTTTCTGCATTTTTGCGTATAAGCACCGGCTTTAACTTTTTTGGCGGCGGAGACAAGTCACCGGTCTAACGCCAGGCGACATAACCGTCCGGAAAAGCGGAACCCCCCTTCCCCCCGAAATATATATATATATATATATATATATATATATATACTCGCACCCGTTTTTGTTACGTGAGGTGGTCAAAAGAAGGTCCTACTGTTGCGCACTTTCACAGAGTCCATCGTTCTGTAAGCAGCGTGAAAAGCACACGACATCGTTACAACTATAGTTTTTAATGTACTCGAACACCAAAAATGATATGAGGGGCCATGTATTGAATACGCATAGCAAGCTGCAGCCGAAAACTTCTCGCAAAGCTGCTGCTGCTGCTGCTGCCGCCACCGATGAAGTGAAGGGAGAAGATGATGTTCGCCGCCATGGAGCAGCAAGCGGAAACGATGTCACCGGCAATGGAATGTCGAGTCGCCACGCTGAAGATGTTGATGTTACCCCCTTTTTGTGTAGTACAGGTCTTCCTGACGGGGAGGCCTTACCGCCGTTGGAAGAGCTGAGTACTCCCATGCATGATGCTTCCATGATTCGTTATCAGCAAAATTCGCGGTTAATGGAAGATTTCAACTACTACGAGATGCATAAAAAGAAAGAAAATCCGATGCAGAACGATAATGGAGAGACCTCGCCAAACGTACTCGCTATGGTGGAGGCCTCTGAAGTAAGCTTCAGACGTCACTTCGAAAAAGCGGAAGAATTGTCTTTCATGAGAATTTTTGGTGAGACAGTACAGGACCGTATTCGCAGAGTGGGGCTGCTGCATAATCGTCGCCGCCGCGAAGAGCGGTCCTGGGAAGCATATCAAGATACCCAAGAATGTATAGAGCAGGAGATGGAGGTGCGAAATTTGATTGTCAGCGAAGAAGAGCTCTTGCGCAATCGACTAAAGCAGTGGTATTCACAACATGACACCGCGCCTCAAGTCGGACGCAAGGACGAAAACGAGGATCAAGTGAGATTTTGGGCCTTGTCCGCATACAAGCTTGGGCAAGACCACATCACTAAAACGGAGAGTATTCATCGCCACGAGCTGCGCAATGAATATGATCAGCAACTACATAATATTCGTAAAGAGTTCAGGCATCTTTTTGCGCCCACATCAAAAGAAAAGCCACAGCCACCACCCCCCTCTTCCACATGTACTTCCATAAATGAGGCAATAGCCAAAACTCTCATCGATGAGCACAGCGGTTGCACAGAAGATATAATGGATGCGGAGATATATGCACTAATAGAACTACTTCGAAATAAAAAACACAAGGCTCTCAGAGAAAATGCATCACAGTATGCCACTTCGAAGTTGACAAACGTTGCACCAATCGTTAGTAACAACGACGATATGTGGGAAAAGAAAAGTGAGCAGCTTATATTGATAGAAGACGGGCAACAGGTAAATTGTCCAGAAACCATGGCAGCCATTGCACCTCTGAGACTTGAAGAAGATAATAAACGAAGAAAAATTGAAGACAAGGAAGTTACGTCGCTTTTAAAACTTCTACAAAATGCAGACAAAAAAATAATACGAGAATTTATTCAACAGCAAAACCAACGCACACCAAAAACAATGCTATACGATACCTCGCACATAATCAAAAACACACCGAATATAGCACACGAAGAAACAATGCATACCGAAATGGATCTAAAACACGATAAAACCAATGAAGACAAAAACACCGAAAGACATACAGAAACACTAGTACCACATAAAGTCACAAGAACACAACAAAACAGCAAACAACATTCAAATTCTCATCATGCTTTAAAAGAAACAGAAGAAAAACGCGACATCCATTCAACGACTGCGAACAAACACACTGCTCTGCCTTCCGTTGGTGCTGGTGATGAGGAAGTCGATGAGGATGGCACTGACGATGCTCTGAGAACTGCAGAGGAAGATGCAGTTCTGCCTTCCGTTGGTGCTGGTGATGAGGAAGTCGATGAGGATGGCACTGACGATGCTCTGAGAACCGCAGAGGAGGATGCTGTTGTGCCTTCCGTTGGTGCTGTTGATGAGGAAGTCGATGAGGATGGCACTGACGATGCTCTGAGAACCGCAGAGGAGGATGCTGTTGTGCCTTCCGTTGGTGCTGTTAATGAGGAAGTCGATGAGGATGACACTGACGATGCTCTGAGAACCGCAGAGGAAGATGCTTTCTTTTCTTTTGTTGATACTTGTGATGAGGAGTTTGATGAGGATGTCACTTACGACACCCTGCGAACCGAAGAGGAAGATGCTTTCTTTCCCTTTGTTGATACTGGTGATGAGGATGTCGATGAGGATGGCACTTACGACACCCTGCGAACCGAAGAGGAAGATGCTGTCGTGCCATTTGTTGATGCCGGCGATGAGGAAGTCGATGAAGAGGATGGCATTGAGGGTGCTGTCGTGGCGAATGAAGTGGATGGTGTGTTGTCGTCGGTTTGGATGGATGTAGTGGATGATTCTTTGGGTGGAGACTCGTCTGTTGGGGTTAATGATTCTGCTGATGTTTCTTTGGTGCTTCTGTTGGATGCTTGTAAATTGATTGTGCTTCTTGAGGAAGAGGAGGATGCACGTTTGTGGTTGTCTGAGGATGAGGGTGCTGCGCGTGACAAGTTGTTGCGACGGTGGATTAAGAAAATGTCCCCTGTGCTTCCGCGTGGATCGGATGATTTAGTGAGTAGATCATTTCGTTTTGTGGGTGCTGGTGGTGGTGGATTGGAACGTTGGGTTCTAAGAAATCGTTAGTCTCTTGGTTGTCTTGTCTGTGCTGTAGTCGCTGATAGTGAGTGCTTCTTCCACTTATTGCTCTGTTTTAGACCGTGACGTGTAGACTGTGTGTCGCTGATTGAATGGCTTTTTTCTATGGAATACAAATGTTTGCCTCTGTTTCTGGTGTTCTGTTGCGTGCCTGGGTTGCTTCCTTGTGGTCGCGTGGGGTTGCTTCGAGGGGTGCCTTGCGTCCACCTTCTGATCGGCGAGGTCGCGTACGTGAACAATTCCTCGTCTTCCTGTGAGGGATTTGGGCACATGAATTTCTTTGCGCCGCTTACGTACGTGAGCATCGCACGTACGCTGTTTTTCTGAGTTTTTTTTAAACTTTGTTTTCCGGTGGCGGGCGGTGGACTGCTGCACATCTGCTTATGAGGTGGGTGTAGTTTTGCCTCGTTACGTGGTGTAGTGGCGTATTTTTTCTGTTGGCTGGCACATGCCGTCTTTTGATGGAGGTGTGCCGAATAGGTTGTCTTCCCGGCGATGTTTTTTCCGTGCCCGAAATTCCCTGGAGGTAGTGTGTCTTTATTCTTCTTTCTTTGTCTTCGGTAGCTGATTTTTTTAATGTTTTTAGGACCATTGTGTGCAGTTCGAGGTGTAGCGGGCACGCCGATGCTGCTGTTGTCAGGAGGGACTGGGCCGATTCTTCCGTTTACGTCTGCCGCCAAGTCATGCGTATATGTTGTCTCATTTCGGGGGCTCCGTCATGCTGGCCGTCGAGGGAGGGATGATGCGCGGAGAGGTCCATTGCCGTGACAGGAACCAGCGGGGCTGCCAGTGGGAAATGAGGTGTTTGGAGGCAAAAGAAACTGCCTGTGCAACCTTGCGGTACTCCTGCCGCGCACCGACGGCATCTTCTGAAGAGAATGCGGCTCCGCCCCCCCAACAGGAGTCAATCTTCTTCTGGAACTTGTCATAAAACGGTGCCCGATGCCACATTTGTGTGTGTGTGTGTGTCTGCAATTTCACAATTGTACTGTACTGTCCGAGAGCTGCTGCACCCTTCCCGGGTGCGACGGGTCGAGTGCAGCAATAGCCACGGCTGAAAGGGCATTGTGTCTGCTGAGCAGTGAAGGCAGGTTGCTCCATTTCTCGTCATGAGGCACAAGTCGCCTGAGCCCAGGACGGCATGGATCGTGCGAGAGGAATGCTGCGTCATTTTTCAGCGCTGGCACGACTTTGGGGTGTGCGGGCGCGTTTCCAGCTGTCCAATTCCCGCTGTGGCGCGAGTTGGCTTCCCCCGCATCCCATGCTCTCTAGGTGAGATGGCCTCGATGTGTGTGATTTTTTCTCCTCTAGGACTACAATTGAGGCAGTGGTGCGCTTCGCCTGCCAGCCACTACACTGCAGTTGGTTACGCTGGCCGCGGTGGCGTGCTTACTTCCTGCTACGAATGCTGCAGTCTTGACACTCCAACGATTATTGTCTGGGCACGTGCGCCGAAAAAAAATGTTGGTGGTCGCTACAGAGTGGCTGCATGTCCTTTGGACTGCCAGTGAAGGAAAACTCACTGTTGGCGTTAAGAGTTGAAAAATGGTGTGGTTCGTATTGGTGGGCAGACCGTACGATTGCCCAGCATGGTGCTGACGATTCCCTGTGTATTTTTTTGCTGTTTCTAACTACTGCGGGCGGCTGTGTGGCCAAGTGGTGACGACTGTGTGGGCATCCTCCCTCCTTCATTTCCCCGTTTTCTCTTCCCTGCTCACTGGGGCTTGCTTTCGTTTTTTTTTTTTTCGCCCGCACCTCCTGCCCTCTGCGCAGCGCGGTCCCATGCGGGTCGTGACGCACACTGGAGGGATGTGTGGCCTTCTTTGTCGTTTGTTTGATTCTCGCGGCACGCCTCGCGCCGTGCCCTCCCGTTGAGGATAATGAATACACTTTGCATACACGACCACTCGGGTGAGTGGATATAAAAGTGCTGCGACGTGCGGTGCGCTCTGACCGGCGCACTCACGTCATGCACATTCCCGCACTCCTATACAGCCAACCGTATACCATCGTGGCGGCCGCACTGGGCTCTGCGTGCCGCCGTGTTGATTGGGTTCTTTTTTTTTTTGTTTTCTTTTGGTTTTGATGATGGTGTGCTGTGCCTGCTGTGCGCTGCGTCATGGCTCTGTGCGTGTCTCGGTTGTTGCTGTTTGTGTGCTCTCCCTGTCGCACGTGTACATGCGTCTGCTCCTCGCTCTTCACCGACAGACGGTTGCAGGTTTCAAAGTGATGGCAGTTTGCTGCGTGTTAGATGTTTTTTTTTCTGTGGGGTTTCTATTTTGGGTTTTCTTATTTATGTGCGGTACGGATGGGATTGTCGGATTTTTTTGTTTATTTTATTTTTTTTGTTGCCGCAATAAAAATTTCTTCAAGTGATGTTGGCTGAAGCTCTTTTTTTTTATTAGTGCTGACTGCAGTGCGCGGAAGGCGGCATAAAGCTCTTTTAGCACTTGCCTGTTATTACTAACGTTACGGTAGGGAGAAAAGGTTGAATGATGCATTGCGCTTGCAATTTCTTTGATGAGTTTATAGAGTTCTTTTTTAGTAAGTGTGTGAATATCTTTTTTCTTTTCTTTTTCTTTTTTTGATGATAGGTATGTTCGTACGGTTCATCTGTTGTGCTGCCGTATATGAGTATTGTGAATATTCTTACGCCCTCGGAGAAACGCCTCTTAGCGGAAGCGTTGGAACTGTCAGAGTTGAGGGAGAAGTCTGAGGATGCGCAGACGCCGCCTGGATGTGCGCTGCCGCTCGTTACGGGGACGGTAGTCGCCGGCGGAAATACTACCAAGATACGAATGGAAGATGTGGAGGCGGGTCAAGTTTCTGTTTCTGTGCATGGGACGAGGGAGCAGATGAAGCCGAATAAACGTGGGAAAATGAAGTTCAAATGGACAAAGCCCCCGGATGCGCTGGCTCGCTCTGCTAAGCAGACGCGGCAGGAGCATGAGTTGTGGGATAATGTGGAAAGCTGTCTTGAACGCCCGTTTGTTTTTCGTACTGATGCCGAGAAGGATCTTTGTCTGAACATGCTGCGGCGAATACCGCTGCTGCAATCTCTTTCCGATGAAGATATGAGTGTGATATCTTCCCATATGGAAATTGTTCACGCTGGGCTGGGGGAGGTACTTGTGGGAAAGTGGTCTATGAGTGATAGTCAAAGATGTTTCTCAAGGTCTGTAGCTTCTCTGATGTCTCCTCCTTCCGGTGCGAAACGGGGAGCGGATAGTGTTACTTTTGTTAGTGAGGACTCGCCTGGGATCCATAAAGCGGGGCGGGATTCCCGCCAGCGTGTCTCGGAAGACGATGAAGGGGCATCTCGTCATGTGTTTGTACTGCTGCGCGGGAAGGTTTCTTTGCGCATCCCATCACTACCGAGTTCCGTAGATGTGTTTGTTGAGCTGTACGAGTTGTTTGCCTTGCCGGTGACTGTGGACGCGCTCCCTGAGGGTTCACGGTACGAGGCGGATGCGGATTGTATTGTGTTGCGCCTCTCATTGGGGGTGAATCTTTCGCTGGATCGCGTGGTAGGGCGCGTTGAGAAGCAGGTGATTGAATCGCGTGTGTCTTTCCTGCAGCAGAAGCTTCGTGTGCGGGTTTTCACGAACTGGACTCCGGAGGAGTTTGAGGTGTGTGCGCGGGTGCTCATCCCGTTGCGCGTGTCGTGGCGGCAGGAGTTGGTTCGGCAGGGGGCGGAGTCGAACGCCATGTACTTTATCAAAGAGGGTCAGTGCACTGTCGTTCGTGGTGTGCCACTCATCAGCCAGATGCAAAAAACAACTAAGTCTGCCTTGCAAGTGCGATCACCGATGCCGTCAAATGTGAAAGCGCCTATGAATCTCAGTGGGCCCGATGCACTCAGATCCCACGACAGCACTCAGCCGCCATCGCCGCCGCCGCTGTCACTTCCAATACGACATTTGGAAGTTGCAACGTTGCGCGAAGGCGAGTTCTTTGGTGAGCTTGGTCTTCTTCGCCATAATGTGGACTGGAAGCCCAACATCGGCGCTGTTTGGTCCAAGTCGCATTGGCAAGACACGCTCAATGACGCCTTGCGTGTACCAATCGACTTCACGGAGGTAGACGGTGAGCTGCCGTGGATGACAACGTCGCGGTCGCGTAAAAACTCTGGAGCTGCTCGTCCCGCTCCTGATAGCGGTGTGTTCCCACCGGAGCCGCTGCCGCGGCAGGCTACCGTCTATACGAAGAGCCCATGCGTCCTGTTTATGCTTACATATAATCGGTGCCGGCAGCTTTTTGGCGATTCTGAGCATGCACAGTTGGTGGGGTTTGCGAAAGGATACCCATCCCGTGATGATCTTGAAGACCAATACGAGCGGCAGCGCAAATGGGCGCACTACCGCACTGTCTTGGTCCACAGTGTGCTGAAGGACTCAAGTTTGGCGCCACAAGGACAATGTAAACTGCCACCTCTCCGCTTCAGGTGATGCATCGCCGCACATTTCTCTCCTTCTTTCTTGCGCACATGCACTCAGGGAGTAGATGTATGTAGGTGTGTTCGTGTGTGTGTGTCCAGGAGGATGTTGAAGAAGAAGAAAAAAAGAAGAAACTGCGAACGAATGTAAATAAGCCCGTGAATTTTCAGACCTCTGGTCGTCTGTGGTAATCCGTTGTGTTCAGTCTTTTTCGTTGTGTAAGCATGAGACCGGAATAGTGTTTGTCTGCGCTCTTCCTTTCTTGCCCTTTTCTTTGCCAATGCCTGCAAAGATCTACGGTTCTGTTTGTCATTTCGTATTGCCATATGATTGGGTCATTCCTCACGCGGTGAATCGCATAAGGGCTTCTTTTCTACCCACACAAACGAAGCCAAAATGGCTGCTGGTTGTGCACATTTCTCAAGGAAGTAGCTGTCCGAGGTATCATGAGGGATTCAATACCATTGGGGTGTTGGACACACTGGGACAAGAGAGCTTGTAAGGGCTAGTGTGTGAACCTGAAGGCATGGACACGCACGCACGCTTGAAAACTGCTGCCCCACTGGGCTTCTAGGCGTTGGCAGGGTAGCTTTCCGATGGACTGTTTCTTGGAAATCGACCGTTAGTTCAAAAGCTGTTGCTATTAAACCAGACTCTGTTGATAACTGGACCGTCTGCCAAACTGCAGTGTGCTTCATAAAACCTTGCAGTGGGCACTCATTAGGTGTGGCTTCCTGCTTCATCTGTTGTTGCGCATCTGTCTTTATCGCGATAAAGTCTGTTCTGACCCCAAAATGCCAGTATGGAGCAGGTCGGCAGGAGCGTGAAGCTCGGCATCAACGAGTACATCGCGAAATGGCAAACGCTGACGGAGCTGCTGCGCTTTCACAGCTCCGAGTCTGGTGAGTAGAACCACAAATGCGTTTGCAAGTCATGAATTTGACTTCGTGGAGTCCCGAGTGGCTTTTTTTTTTTTGTGTGGGGGGGACTTGGCAAAGGGGGAGTTCGAGAGATGAGAGAGGAGCCTCTGGGATTTCTCTTTTGTTATTAAATCTTTTGCTCTCTCTTTTCTTTACATGTTTTTCCTTTTCCTTAGTTCTTTTTCTGGGTGGATTGGAGATGCTGTCGCGGATTATTCGTTGTTTTTTTTTTGCTGAAAGGGGAAGAAGCTAACGTGCGGGACCTTCGCGGTGTCGCTGGAGCCATTGGGGGCAAGGGCGATTCATCGTCTCCCCTTTCGCAGCTTTTCTCGGAGAAAACACACGGCGAGAAGCGCTAGTACTTGAGACGGCAATATGGAGTCTCTGAAAGCCACGAGGTATGCGAATAGACGCAGCATCTTTCTGCTGCTGTCGGTGAGTATCGTGTGGCTCTTGCAACTCTTTCCTTTTCCCTTTCTGTGTGCTGTTCTATTCCCATCCCAGCGTCACTTTATTGGATCCTGTAGTTGAAGGGCATATTTGTTGTAAGCCGTGCAGCACTTGGGGCGTGGCATTGAACTGCACGGGTTGCAGTTTTTTCTTCTTTCGTTTTTCTATCGTCGTGGGTCTCGGCAATGTTTCTGCAGTTTGATCCCGAATATGCCGAGCAAACTGGGATTCACATGCAGAGGCAGTGCGGGCACCATGAGCAGCGTTCCTGTGTGGAGCATTTAGGTGCACGCCATCGCCAAGAAGCCACGTCGACGTGACGACTTGAAGCTCTCTTTTTACGCGCGTGCATTGCTTCAAGTGCTGCGGAATGCAGGGGAGAAACTGCTGGTGGAAGTGAAACCAGAAGTGGCACTCATTCGGTCAGAACAGTCTGAGTGATGGCGATGTGCGTGGCATTGGATGCACCGAGGTGTTGTAGGTGGATGTGATTTTTGCGGTGATGTGTGACTCTTGTTGCGCAAACATGGGGTGTGGTGGGCAACTCCCGCGGCTGCCTCACCGCGCGGTGGATCCTCTTTCTGATGTTGAGTGCTCTGTGTGGCGCTGCACGCCTCTGACTTGCCGACACGGTGCTTTTCGGTGTTTTCTGACGTTGCCGAGGTGTGGTTGCATGTGTGGTGTGTGCGAGTCTCTAGTGAGCGTCGTGTCTGTGCCGCCTCCTGTTGTGTGGGGATTTCTTGGGTTCTTCAGCGGGTACGTGTAGCATCTGCTGCAGAGCATCGGGAGTGGGCATAGGCGGCTTCTAAAAGTCCATGACCAGCAGCTGCTGCGGGATTTTGTGGTGGCACTGCCCTGTGCACGGCTACTGGTTAGCAGCGTGACTGTCGCCCATCGGGATGCCAACACTCGGATCTCTGCAATCGATAAACACCCACTGACCGCTCACGTGATGGGTGATTTAGGACTACTGCGCTGCCCATCGTGGCATATGCGTCGCTGTTTTTTTACAAATTGGTCCACACTATTTTTGACGAGGTACGTGAGTGGTTTTTTCCTGCGGCGCGAAGGTAATCCTGTGCATTTCCTCCTTTTTTTTTTCCTGGATTGCACGCATGGGTGTCTTCTCCAGCTCCCTTTGATGGGTGTGCGGCGTGTTGTGATGTTTGCTCGTTGATTTTGCACCGACGCCGCCAGCGTGTTGTGTGGATTGGCGGCGACGGAGAGGACTTTTGCGTCGGCTGTTGGTGTTGTCGCACTCCCCCCGTGCGACTGTGGGAGCGGGGAGTCATCCCTGGCACTTTCCCACCCTCTCTGCCCGCTGTGCCTTGCTGCCAGAAGGCACGAGGTTGCTGCCACGTTGAATAGGTGCTACTTTCTTGTTTTTTGCAAACGCAATTCCGCTGCGGCCAGACAGATCACATGGTTCCCTGATCTGTTGCAAATACCACTAGGACACCAAACAGCCGCGTTGCAGGCAATAATGATAACAACACAGGTTGTGCCACTACCACATGCATTTTGGTGCGCTGGCCTCTTCAATAACCGCTGCCGCAATAGAGCCGGGATAACGAGGCCTACAGCCGCTCATACTGCAGTTCCGCTACGATTCCTCTGACGCTGCCCTGCGAACCGCAGAGGAAGATGCTTTCTTTCCCTTCGTTGATACTAGTGATGAGGATGTCGATGAGGATGGCACTTACGACACCCTGCGAACCGAAGAGGAAGATGCTGTCGTGCCATTTGTTGATGCCGGCGATGAGGAAGTCGATGAAGAGGATGGCATTGAGGGTGCTGTCGTGGCGAATGAAGTGGATGGTGTGTTGTCGTCGGTTTGGATGGATGTAGTGGATGATTCTTTGGGTGGAGACTCGTCTGTTGGGGTTAATGATTCTGCTGATGTTTCTTTGGTGCTTCTGTTGGATGCTTGTAAATTGATTGTGCTTCTTGAGGAAGAGGAGGATGCACGTTTGTGGTTGTCTGAGGATGAGGGTGCTGCGCGTGACAAGTTGTTGCGACGGTGGATTAAGAAAATGTCCCCTGTGCTTCCGCGTGGATCGGATGATTTAGTGAGTAGATCATTTCGTTTTGTGGGTGCTGGTGGTGGTGGATTGGAACGTTGGGTTCTAAGAAATCGTTAGTCTCTTGGTTGTCTTGTCTGTGCTGTAGTCGCTGATAGTGAGTGCTTCTTCCACTTATTGCTCTGTTTTAGACCGTGACGTGTAGACTGTGTGTCGCTGATTGAATGGCTTTTTTCTATGGAATACAAATGTTTGCCTCTGTTTCTGGTGTTCTGTTGCGTGCCTGGGTTGCTTCCTTGTGGTCGCGTGGGGTTGCTTCGAGGGGTGCCTTGCGTCCACCTTCTGATCGGCGAGGTCGCGTACGTGAACAATTCCTCGTCTTCCTGTGAGGGATTTGGGCACATGAATTTCTTTGCGCCGCTTACGTACGTGAGCATCGCACGTACGCTGTTTTTCTGAGTTTTTTTTAAACTTTGTTTTCCGGTGGCGGGCGGTGGACTGCTGCACATCTGCTTATGAGGTGGGTGTAGTTTTGCCTCGTTACGTGGTGTAGTGGCGTATTTTTTCTGTTGGCTGGCACATGCCGTCTTTTGATGGAGGTGTGCCGAATAGGTTGTCTTCCCGGCGATGTTTTTTCCGTGCCCGAAATTCCCTGGAGGTAGTGTGTCTTTATTCTTCTTTCTTTGTCTTCGGTAGCTGATTTTTTTAATGTTTTTAGGACCATTGTGTGCAGTTCGAGGTGTAGCGGGCACGCCGATGCTGCTGTTGTCAGGAGGGACTGGGCCGATTCTTCCGTTTACGTCTGCCGCCAAGTCATGCGTATATGTTGTCTCATTTCGGGGGCTCCGTCATGCTGGCCGTCGAGGGAGGGATGATGCGCGGAGAGGTCCATTGCCGTGACAGGAACCAGCGGGGCTGCCAGTGGGAAATGAGGTGTTTGGAGGCAAAAGAAACTGCCTGTGCAACCTTGCGGTACTCCTGCCGCGCACCGACGGCATCTTCTGAAGAGAATGCGGCTCCGCCCCCCCAACAGGAGTCAATCTTCTTCTGGAACTTGTCATAAAACGGTGCCCGATGCCACATTTGTGTGTGTGTGTGTGTCTGCAATTTCACAATTGTACTGTACTGTCCGAGAGCTGCTGCACCCTTCCCGGGTGCGACGGGTCGAGTGCAGCAATAGCCACGGCTGAAAGGGCATTGTGTCTGCTGAGCAGTGAAGGCAGGTTGCTCCATTTCTCGTCATGAGGCACAAGTCGCCTGAGCCCAGGACGGCATGGATCGTGCGAGAGGAATGCTGCGTCATTTTTCAGCGCTGGCACGACTTTGGGGTGTGCGGGCGCGTTTCCAGCTGTCCAATTCCCGCTGTGGCGCGAGTTGGCTTCCCCCGCATCCCATGCTCTCTAGGTGAGATGGCCTCGATGTGTGTGATTTTTTCTCCTCTAGGACTACAATTGAGGCAGTGGTGCGCTTCGCCTGCCAGCCACTACACTGCAGTTGGTTACGCTGGCCGCGGTGGCGTGCTTACTTCCTGCTACGAATGCTGCAGTCTTGACACTCCAACGATTATTGTCTGGGCACGTGCGCCGAAAAAAAATGTTGGTGGTCGCTACAGAGTGGCTGCATGTCCTTTGGACTGCCAGTGAAGGAAAACTCACTGTTGGCGTTAAGAGTTGAAAAATGGTGTGGTTCGTATTGGTGGGCAGACCGTACGATTGCCCAGCATGGTGCTGACGATTCCCTGTGTATTTTTTTGCTGTTTCTAACTACTGCGGGCGGCTGTGTGGCCAAGTGGTGACGACTGTGTGGGCATCCTCCCTCCTTCATTTCCCCGTTTTCTCTTCCCTGCTCACTGGGGCTTGCTTTCGTTTTTTTTTTTTTCGCCCGCACCTCCTGCCCTCTGCGCAGCGCGGTCCCATGCGGGTCGTGACGCACACTGGAGGGATGTGTGGCCTTCTTTGTCGTTTGTTTGATTCTCGCGGCACGCCTCGCGCCGTGCCCTCCCGTTGAGGATAATGAATACACTTTGCATACACGACCACTCGGGTGAGTGGATATAAAAGTGCTGCGACGTGCGGTGCGCTCTGACCGGCGCACTCACGTCATGCACATTCCCGCACTCCTATACAGCCAACCGTATACCATCGTGGCGGCCGCACTGGGCTCTGCGTGCCGCCGTGTTGATTGGGTTCTTTTTTTTTTTGTTTTCTTTTGGTTTTGATGATGGTGTGCTGTGCCTGCTGTGCGCTGCGTCATGGCTCTGTGCGTGTCTCGGTTGTTGCTGTTTGTGTGCTCTCCCTGTCGCACGTGTACATGCGTCTGCTCCTCGCTCTTCACCGACAGACGGTTGCAGGTTTCAAAGTGATGGCAGTTTGCTGCGTGTTAGATGTTTTTTTTTCTGTGGGGTTTCTATTTTGGGTTTTCTTATTTATGTGCGGTACGGATGGGATTGTCGGATTTTTTTGTTTATTTTATTTTTTTTGTTGCCGCAATAAAAATTTCTTCAAGTGATGTTGGCTGAAGCTCTTTTTTTTTATTAGTGCTGACTGCAGTGCGCGGAAGGCTGCGTAAGTCTTTTTTTGCACTTGATTGTTCGCTAGTAATGATGGAGTGGAGAGCTAATGTCTTATGAGTATTTTTTTGTGTTGTTTGTGAATTTGGGTTTTTGCTTTCGTTCGCTAATTTTCTTTTTTTTTTTTTTTACTGTTTTTTATTTTTTTTTGAGGATAGGAAGAGGTAGATATGATTTTTTTCTTTTGCGGGTCTTAGTGGTGGTGTGTAGAGCGAGTATTTGTTGTTGTATTTTTTTTTTTAGTTTGCTTGCATTTTATATGCTGTTTCTTTTTTTTGTTTTTCTTGTTTCTGACCTCTGAATTTTTTTTTACTGCTGTCTTTTGTGTGTCTCTGTTTGTATGTAAGTGGAGGACAAGTGAAGTGGTGGGTCGAATGCTGGACGAGGTGTCGTTGCGGGAATTTTATGAGTTCGTCTACCCCGTAGACCTCGTGGTGCAATGGCTGTCTCCTAGAACCTTCGCTTCTGACAGGACTACAATTACTTCTTCTGATGGTGTTTCGGCTGGCGACTCCAGTTTCTCTTCACCTGACGGTGCTGTCAAGAAGGAGCAATTGAGCGCTGCCTCCACGGATGGATATCTTGCCCGGCGAGAGTTTTGCTTCACACTTCTGGGGGATATCTTCACACGTTTTCGAAGCTACAGTACCGCCGCTGAGCTCCGCCGCGACCTTATTCGATGTTTTCCCGAGAAGATTGATGTTGGTGCGGTGTATACGATACGGCCAAACCAAAAGCAGTGTGCGGCCAGTATTCAGCCAGTGGAACGTGAGCTTGTGTTTGATATTGACATGAGTGATTACGACAGCGTGCGTTCATGCTGCAGTGGAAAGTCAATATGCCGCTACTGTTGGACTTGGATGGCATGTGCAGCACATGTACTACGAGCTGTTTTGCAAGATGACTTTGGTTTTCGGTACATTTTGCCGGTTTTTTCCGGCCGACGTGGGATTCATCTGTGGGTGTGTGACAGGCGTGCGTGCAGGCTGCATGATGACGAGCGCATTGCTCTGGTGGGATACCTGACGGCAGTGACACCTAAGGCCTCCCGTCTTTCCGTGGTGGCAGACATTGTGAATGGCAAACCGATTCACCCCACAATACGTCATGCACAACTGGATGTCATTGATCCTGCCTTTACGGAACTCTTTCTGAGTTCCCCGCCAGAGAATCCGAACAGTGTAATGCATCCAAAAGGGGCGAGTGTTGTGTACGGAGCAATTGTGGGGGCACTGAAAATGGGCTCACGGCGCGATGTGGAACAACGATTTCTGCAGTACGTGTCTTTTGAAGAGGGAAACGTGCTTGACTGGAGCTATGTTGTGCGTGTTCTTGGTGACGCAGCGGAAAGGGTGACGGCTGCTGTACAAATTCTTCTCATGTACCCGAGACTAGATGAACACGTCAGCACACGGCGCGATCATCTCCTGAAATTGCCCTTCTGCGTGCATCCTGCCACGGCGTCTCTGTGTTGCCCGCTTGAGTGGGACGAACTTGTCATGTTTGACCCTCTTAGTGATCCCCCTAAATTGCAGGAGATGCTGTTGGGGCGTCATATGGATCAGAAGTGGCTCCGGCCGATGGAACGTATGCTGCTTGAGATGGCGCAGGACCCCCCAGAGGAATGATAAAAGCGTATTAAGGAAGCTGAGTTACTCAACAAGTGTGTGTATGAGTGGGTGGTAGTAGGGCCCACGTGAATAGATCTCTTTTTGGTATAGAAACCTGAAGAAGAAGGGAGTAAAAAGTAATGTGGAGGTGGTGGCGCTCTGAAAGGGAGGTGTGTTTTTTTTCTCTCTCTCTCTATTTTCTCCCCTTTGTTCTCTTCTAGAAGCATCTTATTCTCTTTTCGGGTGGTCCCTAAGTTTCAGGTTAAAGTAGGACGGTGCGATGTTTGCATTTCTCCCCCCTGCAAAGGTCGCTCGAACTCAGCGATCTCCACTAAGCAGCATGGAGATGCAGGACGACACCACGAAGCTCACGCCTACTGTTGTGTCTGCA
Source organism: Trypanosoma platydactyli (assembly GCA_030849675.1). Classification (NCBI taxonomy): domain Eukaryota; phylum Euglenozoa; class Kinetoplastea; order Trypanosomatida; family Trypanosomatidae; genus Trypanosoma; species Trypanosoma platydactyli. Next base: position 188,206 of record JASANU010000912.1, read on the forward strand.
TTAAATCCGTTTGTGTCAAAGTTTAATAAACGTGTTCGACCGATGTCGATCGCTGACGCAGAGATTCGTGTGGGTGGTGTAGCAATGCGTGCATCAGTGTTTCTTTCTGGTATCGGTTCGCACAGTTGCTGGATTGTGGACGAAAACACGCGCCTCCTTCGGCTCTGGAACATGAAGAAACCCTTTTGGCAACGCACAGCACCCCGTATGGCGCAGATTCCAACATTTACGGAGGACGAGGGCTTGCCGCTCTTCGTAGCAGAGCTTGGTGAGGATGAGGAGTCACTGGCGTTCTGCACCGACTACGGTGCTGTTTCCAGTCTGGATCATTCCGTCGAGTTTCAGTTCTTTAGCGAGGGTGAAGATCTTGTCGTCTCCGCCTTTGCGTGTCAGAGAGTGGGGGAAGTTGTGCTCACAGGGGTAGGGACTCGAATGGGATTAATCTTCGTTGCTGTCAAGACGGATGGCGAGCGTTTTGTCTTCGATTTTGATCGCAACGAGTGTGAAGTGTCCGTTCGCACAACCCCATTAACATCTTCAGTTGGCTCGTGGTGGCGCGCCTGGATTCCCGGGATGTCATTGGCGAGCAGTAGCAGGAACAGCGAAGACAACTTCCCTGGCAGCCTTGAGTTCACTTTAATACGTTTTCGCAACGGAGTAACGACACAAATGTGGGCTGCTAACACGGCATCGGAGATGTTTTTGCTTGATTTTGCCCCGATTCGTCGTCGGCATCCAAGTGACACCGGTATCCGGGCAAAGTGGGTCACGAATATCTCTGCAGTACTTCAGCGTCACGGTCGGATCGTGGCGTTTGATGAGGCGGAGTCACAGCTTTGCTGCCTGATCTACATGATGCCCTGCAATGGGCATGAAGCGAGTTTGGAACTCGTAACAATGAGGACAAACAATGGGGCGGTATTGCAGACACTGGGATTGCAGGCTGTTGGTTCACTGGCACAAACAGTGGCAGAGGCCCCATTACATCACACCAAAGTATACCTTGATGAGATGCAGCAGGTGGTGACGGTGCTTTCCGGGAATTATTGCGTGCGTGTCAATAACCATGTGGGTGTACGCAGCCCCTGCTCCAGTGAAGATGTTCAAGTGCTGCGCGGCATTGAGCGGCCTCTCGGGAGCTCCCTGCTCCCGAGTGGCCAAATTGCGACTGTAGACATCAATGGACCTGTGGTGTCTATCTGTAGTGAGGATGAGGAACTGACTAATACTGAGATCATCAGCGAAGCTGGCATGAGGATGAGCACTTCGCAGCAGTCGCGACACTCTGGTGGTGCGTGGAAAAAGTCGCGCTTTATTGGAAAGCATGTGTGCATGGAGGACATGGCACGCCACGTGGAAGATATTCTCCATGCACTGCGCATCGACACCAAGATGTCACTTGATTCAGCGGTGCTGGAGGCTAGTGAGGCTATCTACTCTCAAGCACCACATAAAGGCAATTGGGCGCGCGCATATCTCAATGTCGAGGATGACAACATGGTACTACATGTGACGCAGAGTCTCGTTCGGAGGCAACAAGAACACCGTCGATTTCTTTTTACTGTACTTTTGCACAAGGAGGTTGAACCTTTTCTCCAACCGCAGACCATTGCACGGCTCTTGTCTATGCAAGAGGCCTTGCTCGCTATGGTGGCAGTTCGTCGCTTGCAGAATGATAATTTGTGTCAGTTACCCCAAACCTTAGATATGAATTTTGACGTGCTGAACCCGCTCTTCCGCCGCTCTACGCCAAATTCCACCGCAGCTGGCGCAGCAGATGGCTCAGTAATAGCGCAGTTTGGGGCAGCCTACAACTACTCAGTGGAGGGCTACCGGCACTTGGCACGCAGTTGCATCGAGCGTGAGCGATGCCAACAACTTCTGCGTGAGATCATCATCTACGTCGCTGATGCTGCTCGCAGCAAATACACTGCAGCAGACTCCGATCATAAACACGCCACGGCAGCAGAAATCGCATTTGGGGATCCTAGCCGTCTTGGAACGCTGCTGCATGCCCTTAGTGATCGCTTTAATGAGACACAACGCAGTGTGCTTGTGAATCATCGCGCCAAGTTTGAAGAGGCTGTGGCTGTGGCGACCATTTTTGTTGTTGTTGCGCGTGCTGTGGATGAATCGCGCGAAGAAATGAGTCAATTTTACCTCGTGCCACGAGGTGTTCAAACAATGCTTTGGACAAGTTGCGAGATGGAAGAGGTCGACATCAAACAAGATTTCACTGCGGTGTGCACTGCCGTGTCGAACACATTGGCTGAGGTTACGGCGGCAAGTAATGCGACTGATGCCTCGAGTGTCGTAACGGGGAATGCAACACAACCTCAGTCGTGGGCGGTATCCGTCGTTGAACAGCTGCGCTTGCTGGACCTCATTGCACTGATGATGCATTTCTTGTTTCGAAATCACTTTGATCGCTGCTCTTCTTTCTACTCTAAGATGATGCGATCCACGGTGTTCCGTGAGCCTTTTCTCTGCGAGCCACTTGGTTACCCATTTGGCGCCCCACGTTTCTCAGCAGATGCGACGCTTGGCGCTGCTGTGCTGCACCTCTGTGAAGAACTGGCGCTGGAATTCACAGTGGGGGACGTCCTAGTCGCCATCTGCCTTGCAGAACCTGTGGAGGATTCACTACAACAGAAGAATTTATACGAGAAACTTGGTAATTATTGTCAACGTAATCCTGAGATGTACAACATCGCCTTGCGGTCACTTCTGGCGCTGCGTCGCGAATGGGAGCTGCAACTTTTGCCGGAACTGCTGCCAGCTTATGAGGCGGCAACGGTGGCACGTGATACGTTCCTCATGCAAGATGCGCCGCAGCTGGCGTGGCTGGTGAAACCTACCGCTTTCCACTCTCTTACAAGCGAGGGTGTTTGGTCTCCAGCGTATCTTTCATACGGCGATGATCTAGTGACGCACCGCTCTCGATGCCTTTCTATGGCGAAGCTGGCATGGATTGCTGCAGGTGCACCAACAACGAGCTCGTATTATGCAATGTCTCTTGACGACTGTGTCGTGGAGGCTCAGAAAACTTTTCTACTCCCGGAATCTAAGAATGAAGAGTTGGGACCTGTGGAGCTTGTACAACGGCTCTTGAAGTTGCCCTCTATAGATGCTTGGGTCGCTGCTGCAAGAGTCTCATGTCTGGTTGATGATGATCTTCGTGAGGGTCTCCTAACACAGATCCTCCGCAGAGGGAAACAGCATGATGGCGAAGCACTGCAGAAGATTTTGCAGGATGGTGCAAGCGAACTGGATGTGTCGCGCGCGTTGGAGGAGACTGCCATTGGCCGCATTCTGATCGGCACCGACGTTTTGCGGGGCATTTCAGTTGTCTCGCGTGTCTGGAATGGCATAGTAACCGAAACGGAGCAGCGGCTATTGACGTCATGGATGCATACGCGGGCAACGGGATGCGTTGCCTGATCTTGAGAGGAGGGGAAGATTGCTTGTGGAAGTTACTTCTCATTATATATGACTTTATGTGTTAGTGTGTGTGTGTGTGTGTTCCCAAAACTGGGAATTATTCCTTAACTAAACTGACGGAAGCGATTCTTTCTGAATAAGAAGAGGAAAACAGATTACTCGTTCGCGAGATAGAGCGCTAAGCCCTCAATTCAGATGCTGGGAGAGAGAGAGAGTGGGGGAGTAGGATACTCTCAAAGGCGTAGGAACAGAAGAAAATGAAGAATAAAGGAGGAGAGAATGATTTATTCGTGTGTGTGTGTGTATGAGTATTTGTTTTTGCCGCTGCTTTTTTTCTTTGCGTGTGTGTGTATATTTAAAGGTGTACTCTGCGACTTGTTATTGCTACAACCGGTCTTTTTTTTTTCTGCACCCACGCGTCTCTTCATTGTTTATGAGTTCTGGCTTGCAGACTACTTCTGCGACACATACACACGTAGCCGGCCGACGTCTGGTGATTCAAGCTTGGTAGCAGTGGGGTGGGAAAACGCATTGCGGCACGCCTCAGTGGACAACAGCGATGGTTGAGGAAACGGCAACAAAGACTCCGATTTCTTTTCTGGGTCTCAAAAAGCAGCAAGCCTTGCAGCTATTTCTCTTGTGGGATGAGAATAGCACTGGCTTCGTTTCATGCAGTCAGCTTCGACCTTTTCTGTCTTCTCTCTTCGCACCTCACGGGGTGAAAAAAGAAAATGTGGATATGGTGTTTAGCATACAGGAAGTACGTGGGGCATTTCTTACCGCGGTAGGAAAGCCGCTCTCCGTGCAGGGGTATATGACCGCCGACGAGTTGCTCGCCGTTATAGATGTGTTGTGGGCCTCGCCTACGCGCCGCGCGCAAATGATGAAGGCATGCCTGTATCATGTGTTCTCCAGTGTCTCCAAAGGGCAGCAAGAGGTGCCGATGGAGGCTCTTGCCGAGGTCTGTAGTCGCACTACTGGAGCAACATTGTATTCTGATGCACTGGAGGCCGTTTTCTCTAATGCTGGAGTTGCTGCTTCTCATGAGGCAATAAACTATGATACCTTCTGCAAGGTGCTCATACCACTGCTGTGTGGCGACTAGCTGATCTGCGTGTCCCCGTTTCGATGTGTGTACAAAAAGCTCATGGGTGTAGATGCCCGTTTCTCTCTCTGCGAAGTTCTACATTGTTTTTGTTCATGATATCACAGTCGCCCCAGTTCATCTTTGCCCTCACTTCTTTCATGTCTCTGTTGTTGTTGTGCTTTAGACACCCTTCTTTTTTTCCTTTCCCTCCTCTCGCCAAACGTGGCGGACGCTGACTGAGGCTGTTGGTTAAGGGTACAAACACCGTAACCAAAGGAACAGCGGGAGGACTAGACGTCATCACTTGAAATGTTAACGTTCTCGGAATTGTCACTGCAGAATGCTGATCGCGAAGACGCCACAGGAACACCGTGGCACATCCCAGAGCATCGCGGATCAGTTTTTGGGTCAAAGGGAAAATCGCCTACCGTTTTTCCAGGAACAGCAGGTTTTCTTCAAAACGGTGTCATTTTTTCGGAAGATGGAAAAGAAAACGGTTTTTCTACTGGAGAAAATGCTGGTAAGCTGGAGGATATTCACGAAAGGATACGTCGCATGTTGATACATCAACGAAAAAAACATAAGGAGATCCTCAAGGTGGAAGATGACGCTTTCAAAATTATAGTGCGTCAAGCGGAAAGCAGCGTGAATAGCATCACAGCGTTTCTTAAGTTTCGCGGTAGTATGGATGATTCCACGGAGAGGACGCAACAGCTCGTTCTTTCATGGCTTGAGCATAGTTTTTCTGCCAAGTTTGGGCGGCTCCTTCAAGAGGAGTCAAAGCAGCGAGACGGGATCGTCGACCACGAGAGACGCCTACGCACGGCAAAGCAATGCTTTGAGCGATTCGCTGGTGCGGAGATGCGGTTTAGACGTACTGTAGAGATGCTGTTTCGTGCGGAAAAATACCACAGGAAATGCATTCAGCGTGCTGAAACGCGTGATGCACAAAATATTCCAGTCCTTCGTCCTTTTGTTGTTGTGGTTGAACATATGAGTGTATTGGGGAATTGCCCATTCGCCTGCGCGACCGACTGTCCTTTCTATCGCCGTGGTGAGGGTCTTGGCAACCCGCACTACAAATGGAGCAACCGGGGAAAACCGCTCTCGGGGCCACTGTCGTTGCCGCCGCTCTCTAGTTAATGTTACAAGAGCTCTGCATTTCCTTTCATTTCCTTTGCTATGCTGACCCCCCCCCTCACTTTAATGTATATGCGTTTTTTTTTTTTTTTAGTTGATTGGGTTTGATTGTGTCGATGATGGTGATCTGTTGTTTTCTGGTTGCCTGCGCGTTCGGTGCTGTTCCGTCGTGACTCTTCATCACTAGGTTTATTTGGTGGTCCTTCTCTTTATTTACATATACACACATTCTTTCTGCATATATGTAGGAAATAGTGACCACAGAAGAGAAAAGTGTGGGCGGCGCCTAGATGAACACTTCCATCACTGTGCCTCTGATAGAAAACAACGGTAGTGAGGGAATTGCCACAGATGTGCAACATTTTCTTCAAGCGATAGCTGAGATGCAACGAGAAGCGGAGAAGCGGCGTCGTCTTGTAAGCGAGTTGCAGCAGAAGGAGGTGGGTCTTAGAAAAGAGGGCGAGAAGTGTCGCGCGTTGCATGACGCAATTGTGGCTCGGTTATCGCAGTCAAAAGCAGATGCGCTTCGGCTACAGGTTGAATACCAGGACGTTTGCCGCAAAGAGCGTGAAGTAATGGCCGAAATTATGGGTCATAGACAGACGAGGATGCGCTTGGAGGCTTTGCTGAAACTGGAAATGTTACCATCCCCCGCGATATGTGAGGGAGCTGCGAATTGTGTGCACGCGTCTGTGGGAAATGCGGAGCAGCTTGTGTCTGCCCTTTGTTCTTGGGGTCTTGCTGGGCGCTGCAGGGAATACCTTCGTGAGCTGTACGTTGCTGTGGCTGAACTATGTCTGACGGTGCATGGTGAAGCGGGTGTGCGGAAATGCGCCGCTGTCTGTTCCACACTGTTGCCGCTTAGTGAGCTCGAGAGGGTTGTCCTCTCGCTACTTCCTCTCCTGTTCACGGAGGCAACATAAATATGCCGAGAAGCGCATGTATGCACGTGCAACGGTCTCCCATTAGTTGTCTGACAGATTAAATATATAAAACATATATATATATATATATATATATGTATTTTCTTGTTATGTTTTGTTTTTATTCATTTGCTGTTTTCGTTGTTGTTTCATGACTTCCTACCGCCGTCCGCACTTCTTGTTTAGCCCGCGCACGCGTGGCAAAAAAAAAAAAATACATTTGTGGGGTCATGTACTGTTACGTCTGACCTCCGCCTTCATTCACTTTCTTTATGTTCTTGCGTGTGTGTGTTCTTCCAGGATGGGGTGTTTCGCATTTCCATTTCTCCACCTTTGAGGTGGTCATTTTGCTCTCAATGGCATTCCACGATGAGAACATCCCACTTGACCGCAACGGGAGGTGGTCACACACAATCAGAAAGATGACAAAGTGAAGTGTAATCCGTCTCTCTTCAGACTGAAAGTTTTTCTCTGCGCTTGTGGAGAAAGAATCCGTGAGAAGAGGCGCATTTTTGGAATGCATGGGGGCAGCGAGAGAAATAAGGGTGGGGATTTTGAGTAAACGGAGCCTCAGTCCCGCAATTACCTGCGCACATGAAACGCGAAGCGTCATTGCTGGAAAGACCGCCTTGTCTCGCGGTGGAGGTTGGCAGTCGTCAGGACTCGGTGCCGTACACAACCGTCAAGCGGGAGGCAGCTCAGGCATGCGGCATCGAGCTCCATCTTTTTCAACTTCCTGCAACGGTGCTGCAGCAGGAACTGCACCACGAGCTGCAGTACATCAGTGGCAATCCTGCTTTTGGCGGAGTTGTGCTGCAGTTTTAGCTTCCCCGCACACCATCTGTGAGCCCCGTCGTACTTTGCATTTCCCCCCAAGCAAAGATGTGGATGGCCTTCACCCACTGAGCGCGGGAAACCCCATTCTGCATGATTACTTAGGCCACACAAACGCCGTTTACGTAAACTACTCTACAATGAAGGTGGATGCTCTTGTGCTTCTCCACATTTTGGTGGTCATCACTTTATTGTGTGTACTGCCCTGGCAGCGCACGCCCCTCTTTTTTCCCCCCTATTTACCAACAAGTCATCAGATACGGAAGCGTCAGAGGAGGCATCACTATGTTCATCTTCGAGCAGGTGAAAGGACCTTCATGCGGTAATTTTCAACAAAAGTATGGAAGTTGGCATTGCCGCTGCTGCGTCGCTGCAGAAGTAGAAAAACATTATGATGTCACTCTGTAGTTGTTTCAATAATTTGGGTGCGGAGAAGTAAGTGTGCCGCACAGCTGACATTCTTGTGAAAGCGTCTGGTATTCTGCGAGTGGTGACAGATGACTTTGTGAAGTCCACTGCAATCGTCGTGGATGTGGCCACGAACGAGGGTAATGGTCCCAGCAACACAACGTTTCTTAATTTTGTCGGCGTCTCTGTAGGGATGTAGATGTTGCGACCGTCTCTCAGAAGACCGCTGCACTGACGTCGGTTCCTGTGTGTGGGGGGGGGGGGAGTTCGACCCCTAAAAGTTGCATTCTTAATGCAAAACACGCCTAAAGAGTTTTACTTAGTTCATGGAAGTATTAACGTCGCTTTGTCGAGAAGTATTAATGCATAAGAAGGTGATGCATGTGAGTTCTGCCGCCCTTATGTGCCATGGAGGCCTCCTTCACGGAGGTAACAAAAGGGAAAGAGCCTTAATTCTATCTGTCGCAACATAGACGCTGCTGGTGATAAGTATGGGTTTCATTGCGAGTACAAAGGCTGCGATGATGGTTTTTAGTGTGATATGATTGTTTCTCATGTTGCGAGAGAAGTGTGCATGGCACTGAGTGCTCTTTCTCCGTTTCTTTCTTTTTTTTGTGTGTGTGTGTGTGGTTTTTTTTTCTTATATATATATATATATATATGCTCCTGTGTCTGTTTTTCTTTGTTCCTGTGGAGAGAAAGTTTGCTGAGCAAACAGTCTGCAGCCACTGAAGGCAGTAGCTACCAGTTTAGCGACCCTGCCATTTATGCATGGGGGGGAGGGTGAGGAAGAAGTGAAAAAAAAAAACGACGATGTTTTTCTTTTTCCCATTCTGCTCCTTCTGCTGGCATTACTGCTATGGTGGCATTTGGTTGCTTTTTTTAAAATTTTCTTTCTTTTCCTGTCGATTGCTGCTCGCCTCAAATAATCTTCTTTTTTTTTTTGTAAATGCCGGGTTTTCTTTCCACATCTCTTTTCACGACAGTGCGCGTCACCATTCTTGCAGTGGTCCCGTTGTTGATTTGAAGGTTAGCTTCATTGGCTTCCTTCCCTCCATCTGCATACGCAAGCAGTTTGGAAACAACGCTAGGAGGAAGCCACGCCGGAGACCAACACGACTAGTACGACACATTCAACATTTCCGCCGCCGCCGCCATCACCACCGGCGGTAGTGTGGGGGGGATAGTGAAAGGGGGAGGGATTCTTTAGTTCCGTTTTTGTGGTCCCCTCATAACTCAACTCACCTTGTAGTAAGTTTGAGCTTTAGGAAAAGGGAGGAGGCCAGAAATACAGTTGTAGGGCTAGTAGGGGGTGGGGAAGGCAGGTGACAGAAGGAATAAAGTGCAAAAAGGTGAGAATTTGAAGATCCGTGCATTCAGTCTGTGAATAATAATAATATATATTGGTCTGCTTGTGTGTGTCTACTCGTGTGATATAGGGAAACTTCTCGCCCGTTGTCTCGCCTTTTCCTGTGGCGGACGAAATGTCCCGATGTGTTTGGGTGAGCCAAGGTCTTGTGGAAGATGATGCTGTGGAGCGGCAGCTGATGTATTCATATGATGTTGGTACAGATGGACTGGAACTGTCTTCTCCTGCTTCGGTTTTTTCAGAGGCTCTACTGTATTTCAGGGGCGAGACGCAGGAAGTCCGGCATAATGTCACTCATGATAGAGCCTGCAGTGATGTGGTGGGAAGCACGACTGCAAGCTTTCTTGCTTCCGCGGTAAGGGAGAGCAGCTGCATCTCTGCGCTTGGACTGATGGAAGATGTGACATCTAACATCGTCTCGATGCGCTGGGTAATGGGGGGACGGGATGCGGTGCAACTCGATGACAGTATGTCGTCAAAAACGTTAAGCCTCAGCAGAGGTGACGCTGCCAGTGAGGCATTTCTGCGCCCCACTTACTCTGTATCCTTAGCTGATGTTAAGAGGGTGGACAATCCAACATTTTCTTCCATCGAAGTGCCTCGCATATGTTTTTTGGACGAGAACGACGAGGATGACGAAGACGAGGATGAAGAAACGAAGTTATTTTTTCGCTTGCCGGGGTCGCAGAACTATGGAACGACAGGGAAACAAGCGAAGGTGGTGGAACTCCTCTCAGAAAATCTTCATTTTTCACCGACTCCGCCGGAAGACAATCACATTTCACATGTGGAATATGCCATTCCTGGGTTGCTGCCACGGGATGACGGTGGTAAAATGTTGCGGATTGTCTCACCGCAAGTCTGCCATGATGACTTGGAGAGCATGGTGAGTATGAAATGTGAAGTGCAGGATGCCGGGGCGGCTGCTGCACGGGACGCTGCATGCTTGAGCTCTTCACCGTACAAGGGACAATCGTTGGCTACTGGAGTCACCGCTGATGTTCCAAAAAAAAATAAAGGGGTTCTCCCTTCAATAACGGGAGCGAAAGACAAACAAGAGGAGGGGAGGGAGGATCTACTAAATCAGGCGTGCTGCGGTCGCGGCGATTACCATACATGGAATACTCTAAGGTGTCGGCGTCGTGAAGGAGAGTTGCGAGCGAAGAAACAAACGTTGTTTCTTGACGATGTCATCTTGGACTGCCATTTTCTTGGACCTACCGACGTCCTTTATGGTCTTCGAGACGACACCAAAGGGAGAGATGATATGGATGTAGAATTGCCTTTCGGTGAAGTCTCTGACGAAGTGACCACTGCACAGATTGACCAAATTGTGGCGCAGGCGGACCGGTCGCTGAGGTGCCTTTCAGGGGCCAATCATTGGGATGTCTTGACTACGGAAAGTGACACACGAATTAATGGAGAGGAGCTAAGGTCTGAAAAACCTTTTGATAGCATATTGCGCTACTTTTCCTCTGCGGCAGATGAACTCTACACTTCGGTGGAGCTGAAGCAGATGGCGGTTGCTTGTGCTGATACAGTAGAATACTTGAAACCCTCAACACTAACCGAAGTGGTCACATGATAGATGCCTCTTTTATAACAGGGTGCATGGAATGTGACATGACGACCGCTACCGTGGGGAAGCTGTAGGAGCGGTAAGGCTCGTTTTTCCTTCATTCATTAACACCTGAAGAGAGGTACATAAGATTATATAATATTTAACACGATTATACGGATTTATGTCTGCACGGGAATGAGTTGGTGTTGTTGGTCCCTTATTTCTTCGGGTCACCACTCTTCACGGATGTTTTTTTCTGTGTGTTTTCTCAGTTTGTCGCTGTAGCTTTTGTATTCCATTTCTTTATTTGGGTGGGGAGGGTACAAGGGGAAAGGATATGCTCTCTGGTGAGCTAATTTGTTGTTGTTGTTGTTGTTGCGATTTTGGTCTGTGCTCTGGATTTATTGCTGTTTCGGTTTGATGTTGTGTAGCGAGACGAAATTGACCTGCTTGTGGTGATGGTGAACGTCATGCGAAGCATTTGCGCCTTCTTTTCTTTCGCGGTTCGCTACGAGTTGGGCGGAGTGTAATAATAGTGGTGATGATGATAAACTGAGTCGATGTTACTTGAAGGACTAAAGAGGAGAGGGACTGGGGACTGCGACACACCGTCAGGATGTTGTAGCTGATGTATTCGGAAGGGGGGGCTGCGGGAGGCGACGAACGCCTTTTAATGAGTTTTGTTTTTCTTCCACTGCAATTCAACAAAACAAACAAAAAAAAATGTCTTTCTTTCTGTCTCTGTAGTTGTATCCTTTTTGCGTTGTGTACTGCGCGTGTGTGTTGGGGGAGTTCAATTCCATTTGCAGATCGATATATTTATATTTATAAATATATAAACACGTTCTTTTTTTCTTTGGTTAAAAGGAAATGTATTTATTTATTTATTTTTTTTTGGGGGGGGGGTTATTTTTATTTTTATTTTTTTGCTTTTCACCCAATTCAACTGCAGTTGTGCCGTCAGTGGTCCTGCGTGGTGCAGTGAAGTCGCTGCCCTGCACCCTTCAACGGCATCGCCTGTAGTGAATGTGTGCGGAAGAAAGGCATCTTTTTCTTGTTGTTGTCCGCCCGTTTCTCTCTCTGCGTATGTGTGTTTGTGTGTGTGTGTGTGTCATCCTCTGCACTTCGTTTCCTCCTGCCTCTTCCTCATCGTCATCGCCCCCCTCGACTGTTTGGAAAGCAGGAAACGTTTGCTTCACTCCTCGACGCACACCCGAACGCCATTCGAGAATAAAGAGAGCGCTGGAGAAGAAGGTGACGCAGGGGAACGAAGAAACAAAAGAATCAACGTGAAACACACAAAACAGAGAGAGAAAGAGCGAGAGAAGGTGGAGGCATTAATTCTGCTCTAGAGATGTCGAGCGGCAGCAGCAGGAATGACAAGTGCAAAGAAGAGGGGGAGTTGGCGAAGCTCATTGAGAGAATACCGTGGCTGAAGCACGATGACGCCCTTGAGATCTTGTCTCGGAACGGTGGGAACGCCGAGCAAGCGTTGAAGTGCATGACGGAGAGCGCCGCCGACTGCCTGAAACCACCGCAGGCACCTTTGTCCATGGAGGATGTTGCCAAGCCAAGTTCAGGCAAGAAGAAGGCTGAGAGCTATTTTGTTGGTGGTGGCCCGTCATCTGGACAGATGATGCTCGCCGACGATGACAAGAAGGGTGCTGGTGATTCTCGTGATGTAAATGACGTAATTAATTCCATTTTTGAACAGGTTCGACGTGAGCCACACGAGGAAAGTGCTGAGAGCTTGAATGCCTTCTTTGGACGCGGTCGCCGCCTTGGCCACACAACAACTCCTAGCCCTTTTATTGCGCCGCTCGTTCATCAACAGCGTGTCGTTGTCGTCACGATCTACCGTGACAGCTACCGCATCGACGACGGACCAAAGTTCCCCAAAGATAACGCGGAGGGAGTGGAGTTTTTCGAATCTTTAAAATCATGTCTGGTGCCGAGGAGAATTGCGGAGATGCACCCCAACACAAACATCACAGTACGACTGGTCGATTGCATGCAACACGATGCCCCGCCCATGTTGTCTACTTTTGCCGGTGAGGGTCGCCGGCTGGTGGAACGCACACCGACAGAAACCAAAGCAGCTACACACACCGCACCTTCGTCGACGGAAGGTCCTCCAGCGCAAGGGAGTGTTTTTCAGCTCTATGAGGGGGAGATGACCGTACAGCTTGCGATTGTAGATTTTCTTGGAGAGCGCAAGGTGATCACGGTGAATCCGAAGCGACACACGGTGAAAGACCTCTTCGAATTGGCGGCGCAAATTGTCCACACCGGTTCGTTGGCGTTTGAACTCATCGTTCGTGATCGCCCTCCAAGGAAGTTAACGGACTTGTCGCAAACAGTTGATGATGCTAATTTGCGGAATTCCACGTTGATTATGCAGAGGGTTCACGAGTAGTAGATTGGTGGAAATATGACACACGCGAGATATTTCTGTTTTTAAAGTGCTTTTTTTTCTTTTCCGTGTTCGTTATTTCGTCCTCATTGCCGCTGTTCCCGTTGGTGTTTCGAACGGATTCTTCTTTTCTTGCTTTGCGACTGTGCGACTTCTGCTCCTACAGTTATACGTATATACGTGTGTGTTATAACCTTTCTTATGAAGCGATTCATCTCTGTGTTTCCTGCTGGATTTATACCGCAAATGGCATTTTTTTTTTTCCCATTCTTCTGTTCGTTTCTCGTACACACTTCATACGCGTGCGCGTACGTCGCTTGTTTTGCTGCCCCGCATGTTGAGAAATCCACGAAGCGTACGAAAGGAATATCATAACTCGTGACGTGAGGGATGCTGCGCCGCTCACATGTCTTATGCCTCTCAGGGCAACTCCCGCGGGTCCCTGAAGATTTAACCGATTGGAGCCGAGTGCGGCCACTGATGGAGCGGCTGACGAACGGCACCTGCACCGACCAAATGGTCTTCAACAAATCCGTGATTCCAACCAGCCACCTGCAGCTCGGTCTCTTTCGGCTGCGAGTGCCAAAGCTTACAAGCACATGCACTCGATACTTGGATGCAGTGATGCCTTTAGTGTCTCCCAGGCAATTCGAGAAAACCAAACAAATTGTGAAGGACTTTCAAGAAAACGAGGGTGCCGTGCTGCATGATGAGCTGGTGCGCACGGACAAGGCCAACAAGCACACGTCGTACATATCATCTGATTGGTTTGATTATTACCTTGCAGACCGGCGACCACTTCCTATTAACTATAATCCTTGTTTGCTTACTCGACGTGATGCAGACAAACAAGACATGCTCACCCGCGCCACATTCTGGATCACGAGCAGTGTTTCCTTCTACCGCATGTACCTTAGCAATACGTTGTATCCCGACATTTTTTATTTTGGTTCAAAAGACCACTACTGTAGGAGGGATTGGTTTCAGCGCACAGTGGCCCTAGCGCCTGAGTGCATCGCCGCTCGTGTAATGGCAATCGGCTCGAATTTCCACGCGTTCCCCCTTGACATGTCGCAGTATTGTAACTTGATGAACTCGACACGTGTTCCGGGCGCACTGAAGGACGAGATCAAGGCGGTGGGGTTTGCACCACACATTCTCGTGCAGTATCGGGGGCATCAGTATATCGTAACGGTTGCGGACTGCGACTGCAAACCGCTTCCAGAGGAACAAATATATGCCAGGCTGAAGGCCATTGTTGATCTGAATGCAGTGGCACCTAGAACTGATGTTGGTGTCTTTACGACTATGGACCGAACAGCGTGGCACGGTGTTCGTGTAGCCATGTTGCGTAACCCGAAGAATCAGTCGAATTTTGAGAAGATAGACTCTGCTATGTTTGTGATGAACTTAGACGATGATGTGGAGGTAAACTACGCCAAGCCGCATGGTGCCACCGATATAACTCGTGTGGTGCTCGCTAAAGAGACAAACCGCTGGTGGGACAAGAGTTTTTCCATTATCGTTACGAGGGACGGCTTTCTCGGAATCAATTTTGAACACAGTTGGGGCGATGGTGTGGCAGTGCTTCGTTACACACAGGACGTATTTAACCACTCTATCATGCGCAGTAGCAAAGGTATGCGACGGGACGCAGCACCTACGGAGGAGGTGGTGCAGTTGGAATGGCACTTGACACCAGAACTGGAGCAAAAGGGTGCAATGGCAAAAATGCGCATCATGGCAGAAATCAGACGCATGGATCTCTGTACTTCGATTATTTCTGGCATCGGATCAGAAGATGCATTGTTTCGCAAGAAGTTTATCAAAACTGACCCCTTTATACAGGTGGCAATGCAGCTTGCCTGGTGGCGTTTGAACAAGAGCACGGTGAGCTCCTATGAGAGTGCGAGTACGGCAGCGTTTTTGCGTGGCCGCACCGAATGTATCCGTTCAGCCACCGTAGAGAGCCAAGCTTTTACAATGCTTATGGATGCACCACGCGCCACCGAAAAAGAAAAGACAGAAGCGCTTCTGAAGGCTATTCAGAAACACGCTAAAAATGCCAAGAATGCCAAGATGGGTGAAGGTATCGATCGTCACTTGTTTGCCCTTTTGAAGGTTGCTGAGCGACGTGATCCACACCGCATCCCTAAGATATTTGAAGATGTCTCGTATAAGACGCTTGGAAGTAACATCTTAAGCACCTCCTCGCTGTTTTCTGACTCTCTGGTCGGTGGCGGATTCGGACCAGTAAGCCCCGGGTACGGTGTGGGCTACGCGGCAGATCGTGACTGTTTGACGTTCAATGTATCATGCTGGAAGGATGATGGGCCGCAACACTCCTCAGAGATTTTTACGGTGGCCGTGTACACCGCTATTTTCGACATGCAGAAACTTTTGCTCGCGGTTAATGAAAACGTGTGATACCACTACCTTCCCCCTTTTTCTTCTTGTTGCCGATTGCGCTCGGACTGGTTTTCTTCTCTCTCTCTCTCTATATATATATATATAGAGAGAGAGAGAGATTCATTTTGTTCTTTTATTCCTTATCTCTTTTTTCCCCATTTCGACATTTTTTTTGGGGGGGGGATTTGAGGAGATCATTTCGCAGTAGCTGAGATGTGTTTGTTTGTTTGTCTTTGCGTTATTTGTTTTTTTTTTTTTGTGTGTGTGTGTGTGCGTGTTTATTATTATTATGTTTTCGCTTCTCTCTTCTTATTTCTCTCTCTCATGTGTGCGTGCGCGTCTGTATGTTCTTTCACGTGAAAGTTCTCACTTTTTCTCTTTTTTGCAGAAGAGGAACCAAAGACAGTGAAGAGTGAAGTTATTTGCCATTCGAACGCACACACGAGGAACAAGAAAGACAGTTCCCTTCAAAGAGAAGAACGTGCGAATAGGCTGGGGAGTCACGTGAAAAACGAGATACACGCACGAACAAATTGTAATAGGGCGAAATGGCTCCCAAGAAACGGGGAATATCTGCCCGAGAAGTAGAGGTGGATGATACCATTGCCGCTGCCGACGCGGTGACGACTCCACCAGGTTCGCCTCAGACAGACGCGGTGTGTGGCAGCGCTCCAGTCGCGGAGTTGTACAACACTCTGCAAACTGTTGTTGCAAATGACGTCGCCGCGGTGAATGACTGTATACAGGAGCTCTTGCAGCTGCTGATAGAAGCAGAGAATCCTGACACGCCGTTGTTGCTCCGTGTACGCACACTAGAGTTTGTTGCCCGCTACGGGCAGCACCTACGTGATGGAAACACCCTCAAGAAAGTTGTTGCATCGCTTGTAAAGATTCTCAGTGGACCTGAGGAAATCCCACAGCTGCTCGTTGCCGCTGTGCAGGGGATCGCATCGCTGGGCCCCGTTTCTGTGCTGGACAAGAAATGGGAGTACCTTTCACGAGAGGGGGCGGATGTGCTTATGCAGATAATGCTGGACCAAGAAGGGTTTTCTGAAAATGTGCGGCAAGCAGCCTCAAAGGCACTGGACAATCTTATTTCTACCGCTTTTCGCCCTGTTGTGACGAAACTGCTTCACTGGATCAGTGATGACCGAGAGGCCGAGGAGGAGGAGCAGCTTCTGAAGGAGCGCCAAATGGCCATGTCACGGCTGTTAAACCTGGCACAGGCGCCACGTTTCCAGTCGCAGTGGTCAGAGGAAGTGCAGGAGCACGTATTAAGCCTCATCATACGTGTGTTCTCAACAGTGACGGTGCAAGAGTTTGCGCAGCTCGCCCGCATTGCAGCGTCCCTGCCAATGGTGCGTGAGAAAAGTGGATTGCCACTACTTACTGGGTTTCTGGCCCGAAACAATCTCAGCAGCGATCGGGCACTCGAGTCGCTGAGCATCATTGCTTCGCACGTTGCTTCAACCCCGTGTGACATTGCGCCAGCGCTTGAAGAGGCAGGCTTGCTCACCATGCCTCTGGACCCTGCTTCAAAAAAGGGATTGTGGCACGCAAAAGCGTTGTTACTGGCTGCGCAACTTGCAACAACTGAAAATACCGACAAGTTGTACGCTGTCGTAGTGGAGCAACTAACACATGTGGTGGGTGACGGTTCGGTTCTGCCAGAGAACTTGACAACCCTTGAGGCTCTTCTTCTGGCTCTTAGTGCGGTAGGGCAAAAAAAACCTGTGGATCTGCTAAAGCTGCTCAACGATAACGATTTTTCAACGAAATGTGGCACCTTGATGCAGCAAATCCGTGAAATGGAACTGCTTGTTGTCTACGCTGTGAAGCGATTGGTGCAGAAGTCTTGCGCAGGGCCAAAAGAATCTGAGGCACTTGGTTGCTGTCACAACGTTCGGGTTTTGTTGGGAAGCTTTTCTTCTAAACACATCCCAATGGGTGCTATGACTGAAAGCTGGGCACAGAAGTACAAACTACCCACTCTTAAGCGCGCGCGTGATGCACCAACGAGAAAGACCGGTGTGTCAGGTGGAGTCGGAGCACACGGCATCGTGGGGTCAATTAAATCGCCACTCGACATGACGTTACCCACAAAAAAGAAAGCTCGTGGAGAAGACCGCAGGACCGGCGGGGTGAGTGGGGCGCATCTACGGAAGTTGCGTCGTGGCAACTTTTAAGAATGAGGGCGTGTGGAGGGGTAACAGTCATGAACAAAAAGGGGAAAACAGGGAGAGCAGTCAAGGAGGAGGAATAGGATGATTCTGATAAGGAGATGGATTGAGGGATACGACATACGTGAGAGAAACATGTGAGAAGCGTGGGGGATGGTTTTGTTATGGCGACAGGCAAACGGGGACAGAAAAACATCGCAAATACACTTGAGGATCCCGGTTTTCCTTGAACACGAAAAGGAGGATACGCGTATGCGGAAGAAATCATTTTTCCTTTACTGAGATTTGTCCTTTTTTCTACAAGCATACCCACAAGCGTGGATGTTTTTTTTTTTTTTGCGCCGGTTTCTCTTTCTTTGCATCTGGGTATACGTCTATTTAAGAACAACAACAACAACAAAAAATAATCCCTGAACCACCAAAGCTATGAGGTTTCATGGAGATGCTTTAGTCCACTTATATATATGTGCGTGTAGGGTGGAAATGATGTTTTAAAATTTCTGCCACTGTTTTTTTTTTTCTTCTTCCTTTTTTTTCATCCGTTTTTTTTTTTTTTCTTTTTAAAAAAATCTCTCCGTACCACCATTCCGCAGTTGCACGGCAACGTGTACCCTACGTGGTTTAGGGTCTATAGTGGAAGGGAGTAACTGGTGGTGCAGGTAAGCGTGGGATGCCTGACCGACATGAGGTGCTCAAGGATAGTTTTTACTACACTGCATGCCCCGCCCTCTTGTCGGGTGCAACGCAGGCGATTTTGTTCAACCCGTTTGATAGAGCGCTTTATGTACGAGTGAAATGTCGTCGCGCTCATTTTGTCGACGTCCGCAACTTTGAGCATCCGTTTCAGGGTTTCATGAACGCGGCCGTGTATCGCACGCTTGTGGGTGCCTCGTATATGTTCTGGCAGGACACCACGCGAATCATTGTTGAGACGCAACTGCCAGAATTCCTGCACAGGTCGCAATCTCCCAGAGTGAACGCCTTTCTCATTGGTGCGACTGCGGGTTGTTTGAATGGTGTTGTACTGAATGGCATGCAGGTTGTGAAGTACCGCATGTGGAACATGGAGGGTAACCAATCTTTTATGCAAGCTGCCATGGAGGCGTATAGGGAGTGTGGAGTACGCATCTTTTTTCGTGGTATCGGAGCGACTGCTCTCCGTGATTGTGTTTTTGGCATTGTCTATGAGTCATTTCGAATGGCAACTGCATTCAATGACGCTCTCGACAGAATTGCTTCACTGTCGTGGGGTCAATCCCTCTGCACCACAGAAGAGCCGCAGTCTAGTTTCCCGCTCTCAGTGGAGGAGTCAGTCAAGTATGGTGGGGGTCAACATGTTTTGTCTTCGGAGAATGAAAGGTCAAAAAGATCTTTTTTCTTTTCAAACCTTGTTGCTGCACTGATCGCCTCAGTTGCGAGTTCACCCCTTAACTACGTGCGATCCGTTATATATGCTGCTCCGTCTGGGTCGGTTCCAATGCGGTATTTACCGCTCTTGAAGTCTTTTTATTTTCAAGCTTTTTTTATATACCGTTATGGTGAGAGTTTTACGGATGCAAATTCCGCGATGGGGCCCGACAAAAAGGCGTCGAAAACTGCAATAGCTTCCCAGCACACCGGCTTGCATCAACGCTTGGATAGTGTTGTTTGGCAGTTGCGTGGGCGACTGGTTGTGCGGGATGTTCGACGTGGGCGCCATCCGATGGCAGCATGGCGATGGGTGAACAGCCGGCTCAACATTGGTTGGGGATCTGTTCGTGTTGGACTAGGCATGGCGATTGGACAAAGCCTGTTTCATATGCTGCAGGATGTCGTTCACAGGATCTGACCAGCTGGCCAGATGAAGCAGCACCTGATTGACAGAACTGCTGTTTTTTTTTTTTTTTGTTTAATCATCTCGGTGTCTGTGTGTGGTTGCATTCTTTTTGTGGCGTGGACGGAATAGGAAAAGGAAAAAAAAAAAGCTGGAGGGGATCGTCACAAGCGAAGAAAAACGACACGTCCCCATGTGTTGCTTTGCGTGGCTTTATTTCCTGCTCCGCTTTTTTTTTTTTGTTTTTCTTCTCTGTTTTTGTTTATTTATTTTCGTTTAATCCTTTGAATATATGCATCCTTATCTCCTTTTTTTTTTTTGCTGCAGCTGCCTTTATTTTTTTTTCTTCTTGACTCTTGTTGTTATTCTTTTCAGAGGAGGAGCCTTAAAAAAAAAAACATAAAACGAAAACAAAAGCGAAACGAAAACAAAACGAAATGCTTTCGTCTCTTTTTTTTCTTTTTCTTTTGCTTTTTTGACACATCTTTTCACATACATATTCGTGTCACTGGCTACAGCTATTCTGCTAGTGCCTACGCTCCCGTCTACGTGTCTGGGAGACGGGGGTGCGAGAAGAGTCGATAGAAAGTGTCTGTCTGCAGTGGGGAGAAGAGGTATGCGTGGCTTTAGGCGTGCTACAACAGCGGTGGCTTCTGGCGCCTTGCGGCACGCTGTTCGGTGGGAGATCACAGAGCGAGAAGATGGGATTCTTGGGGAGCACCTGCGCACTCTTCTACGCCGCTATGGGGCGCTGCCGCTCTCCCGTGTCACCGCGCTGCTCGCTGACGACGTGCTGGAAATCATGCCGAATGTTACTGGCGGTTTGCGTCGCTACCTGCAGGAGCGTCCGTCTCATTTTCAGGTGGAAATGTTGCCATCTGGTGTTTCAGTTGTAATTCTTACGTCAGAACTTCGGCGTGCCGGAAGTGGTTTTTCGTTAATTTCGAAGGTGTTGGCCATCGTGGCGGCTTCTCCGCGGCAACAGATGAGTGTTTCGCAGTTGTTTCGTGCGCTGCCTGCGTTGGAGCAGCGTAAGTGCGGTAGTGAACGCACGTTAGAATCATTCCTTTTGCAACACACTTCGCTGGTAACGGTGCATAATGGTGTGATAAAAGCTGCCCCTACGGCTTTCATGGCGCGTAAAGGAATTTCGGCAGCACCCCCGCCTCCTCTTCCGCCGTCGGCGGCCATGGGACGTGCAATGAATCAACGTGGACTATTACCAGAAGCTCCAATGGCATCTGACGTCGTTTTGAGTGATCTAAGACGAAACAAACTGCTTGTTTTTCTACAGCGGACAGTGCCTTTCTCTTTTTACATCCCGCTACGCGTGGTGATGCAGGCGTCGGGGAGCTCCATGTGTTTTTCACCTGGTGTATCGGTGGAGGAGATTTTGGAGGAGCTTCAAGGAGTGCCGGCAACCATCCTCGACTGTCGTGTCGTTGGAGACGGGTTGGATGACGTGTTTCTGCGCATGATGGACGCCGAACGCCGCCCTTACATCGGCGACGAGTTGAAGGTCCCTCGACAATATGCCGTGCTTCCACTTGGGGCAACCCTCCTTAACGCCTTTCGTGCCTACGCTGCTGAAAAAACTGAAAATTTGGTACATTTGCAATCGGGAATTGCCATGAGCGATTTGGGAAACATTTTAGGGCCTGAAATCATGCAGCGACTGGATATCTATGAGACGAAGCAAAAACATGCTGCCCGTATTCTTCTCTTTGACCGTCTCCGTCACCTGTTTGACGTGAATATGACTGCATATATGGTGCGTCCATGGGAGGTACTTCCTGCGCATGCGCAGCCGTCAAGTTTGACGTGGCAGACAACTCCTGTACCCGTTTTACTGCGCCATAGCCTCATGCTACTGAACGACAAGCCTCTTTCCCCAGATGCGCTTTTCGCTGCTCTATCCCCGCATTTAGGAAACGAGTTACACTGCGCCTATGCCTCCGTAGAGGATTTCGTTGCAAACCACTCCCTTTATCTTTTTATGAAGGATGGACTCGTTTGGACGCCGTATCTTGCGGCTGCATCAGAAGGGGCTCGTGTTCCCGGGTGGTCACGAGGGGCATCTTCTGAACGTCACCTCTCCGATTCGAGCAAGGCTCAAATGTTAGTTGAGTTGATGCCGCTCAAATACCCGGTGGATTGGACCCGATTTCGTGTAAATCCGGCACTGAGAGAACTTCCTTTTGATGTATTTTCTCTTCGACCGGATTTCTTTGAGCGACAACGGAGTTATTTTCGTGTTTACGAGGTGTTTGGCACGAGGACACTTGTTGTCGGGCGTTATGACGGAACCCCACCCCCTGCTGAACTCCTGCAGCCACCGTGCAAATCGCTGGGAGACCTTGTGCGGCAAATGGCTCTCCTCTCTATTGATGGAGCGCAGGAAATGACGATTATGAATCATCTCTCGAAGGAGGCACGGGTTATGATTCGGCGCTACGGTACACTTGAGGAGATTGCCCGTCAGCTGCCCATGTGGTTTGATGTGCGCCGTGAAAGAGAGGAGCAGGGAAGCGCCATCATTTCTTACATCGCTGCCGATGAAATGGACTGAACGGCGGGAGAGAAACAGTAGCAACAGTAGTGACACCACTGTTGCATATGAGATCAAGGGGTGTGGGGAAAACAACTAAAGGGATGCAGAGAATACGATATAATAATTCCCTTTACCTCCCATGGTATGAATTAAAAGGACGTGTGCACACCAGTATTCGCCTCTGGGTCACTTAACGGTGTAACCGCTACTGTTGCTGCCGCTGTTTTTTTTTTCTTGTTGTTCTTGTTTTCTAATCTTTTTTTCTCTCTCTCTCTCTGTGTGTGTGTGTTTCATTGTGTCTTTTGCATATATTGTTCCTCCTTTTTCTCCGCT
This sequence comes from Trypanosoma platydactyli, assembly GCA_030849675.1. Taxonomy (NCBI): domain Eukaryota; phylum Euglenozoa; class Kinetoplastea; order Trypanosomatida; family Trypanosomatidae; genus Trypanosoma; species Trypanosoma platydactyli. The sequence continues at coordinate 210,668 of JASANU010000912.1, forward strand.
GCTGATCTCACAGAGGGTACTCTGCGTTCCCTAACCCTTTCTGCTTTCCTTGTCCTCACATTGGATCCACAGAGAGCGAGAAAGAGTAGACAAATACATCACGTGGAAAAGATACACAGATATTAAACCCGGGAAAAGAAAATAAAAAAAAAAAAGAAAAGAAAAAAAGAACACGACGTGGTGAGAAGGTGATGCGACCTAATGTTTTCTTCATGGGCCACACCTTCACGCTGCGCCACCTGAATCGCTCTCGCAGCCCGCTACTAACGGGTTATGTGCGCCCCACAGCTACCCCCTGCACGACGCACGGGATGGCGATGTCACCGCTCTCAGTTGGTGCTCTCCTTGGCCCTGCGGCGTCTTCAGGCTCACCGTTGCCCCTGGAAATGGTTTTAGACGGCGCACTTAGCCACACAATCGCCACTTTACTTTCACAGGGACTCAACTCTGCGGTGCTTAGCAGTTTCACATGTTTGCAGAATATATCAACGTGCGTCATGAAGTGTGAAAGAGTATTTGGAGTCGGAGATGCATTTGTTGTCGCGAATACTTTGTGCAATGATGTGTGACGGGGATGGTTCTCGGGGGCGCGACTTCTGCGGCTCCTGTGTCACCATTTCTGTTCAATTCATCAACCTTTACATCCTGATGCATCCCTACCAGCGTGACAAGAGCCTTCATCCCGCAAAACATGCTAGATTTACTGGAAATTCTTATTGAACTTCTCAGCCTCACGGCACCACAGCTGTTTGATTGATGTTCGGGTGGGTGACGCTTGTCTTCTGCGCTCTTATCATCGTTGTTGTTGTTGCTGATGCTTTTCTTCACAGACGGAAATGTGTTCCTTTGCTTATTCCAGAGAAGGGGGTTTACACACTTCACGCACTAGTTGGAATAGCGAGGCATGGAGTGAGGGGATACAAGGAATAATGGGGAGAGCCAATAAAGTAATGAATAATTGTATGGATGAAAAAAGTAGTAGGGAAGATGTGTCGTGGTGGGGGGGGGTGTGCATGAACGAGTGTAGGTGGGTGGTGATGCAGCAATGATTCGGGGTGTACGTGTGGGATGTGGGGAGCTGAGGGTTGTCGACAGATTCGCATTCTCTGTTCTCGTGTGAGGGAATCTGTGCGCCCCTCGTCTCATTACTTCCCTTTATTATTATTATTGTATTCTTTATTGTTGCTGTTGTCGTCATCGTCATCTGTCCTACTTTTTCCTTTCTGCATCATACCAAACGGATGCTTCCAGGAGCAGAAGAACATAGCGACGAAACACTGGAAGAACAGGAGGAAGCAAGCGGAGCGTTAAAAGAAAAGAGAAACTGTGTCGCTGCCTCTGCGGTGGCGACAATACGAAGGTAGATGGGTTGGGCGAAAATATTGGATGATGGTGCCTAGTGAAGATGTCGTCTGCAATGTTTCCCCCGTTCTCTTTCGCAGGGGATGTGGTTTCCCTCTTCACATTTCTTTTTACTCTCAGTCTCCCTCTTCATGCTGTTCATGTTGCTGCTGCACATCATATACGCATATATATTACTTGCTTTCTTGACTACACTGTTGTTATTGATGATGTGACTGAGGTGCTAAAAATAGTCGTTAGGAGGTGTATCGTGTAGCGCATTGATATGAGGCTGGAAGTCAAGAAAGAATCATTTCGCATTGAGGTGCTCATGAGCCGTCTGCAGTCTGAATGTTTTAACCTCTGTTGCAAGAACCTCTCAACGAATGAACTATCAATGGCTGAGGTGCAGTGCATTGATCGCTGTGCGTGGCAATACTTGCAGACGAACAGCATCATCGCGAATGCCATCGACAAGGGAGAGCGGAATAGTGGTGGAAGGCTGAAGCTTTAAGATGTACGGGGACTGAGCGGGAGGCTTAACAGAGGAGAGAAGAGACACAGTGACTGGCCTGATGTGTGCTTTCTTCGTACATGAGTGCCGTCGGTCCTCACATTTGAGGCTGAAGGATCGGTGGCGTACATACGCCTGCGCTTCGGTTTCCATGAATGGTAATATGCACCTAACCCCACACCAACTTCCCTCTTGTTATTGCCGTATGGAGTGTATGAGTAGTTACGTATTTTCAAACTTTCTTCCCCCCTTAAACTCCCCTTTTCAAACATATTTTTTCTTTCCATTTGAAGAAGGAAAAAAAAAAAAAAACAGGCGAAGAGAACAAAAAAAGAAAATATTTAAAAAAAAAATGAAGTTGCCATATACGGCACCGATTCTGCTGCTTGTCGGGCTTCTGCTGCTGGTGGCATGTTCTCTCATTGGCACAGCTGCTGCTCATGTGGAGGGTGACTACACTTCAGAGCCCGGAATCGAAAACGAAAACGTAGAGACAGGCTATGACGACTACATGTCGCAAGAGGAGTCGGATGATCGCCTAACAGGCGTGGCGGGTACCATCTTCCAAGAAATAGGAACAGTGGGGTCTCCGGTTCTTCATGCAGGTACAAAGACGCAAGTGGTTATGGCGTACCGCAACACACAACCGGGCCACCTTCACACCATCATACTTGCCTCGGGGTATCTCACACGCGTAGGGATGTACAACCATGTGGTGCAGAACTTTTCTATTGTTCGCCACGCGCGCACTGTGTTGCCGTCGGACACCGTAAGTTTTCATTACAGCTTTACACCGGACGATATGCTGGAGCCAGAGGACTACAACCTGATTCTCGGTTTTTACCACCATGACAATATCACAAACGGTACCCGCTTTATTTCTGCTTTTAACGGTACGGTAACCATTGATGAGTCTCTTGGAACCGATCCAAAAACGATTATGACATGTATGACGTTGCTCGCGTTGCTCGGTGGTTCACTCTACTTGTTAGCCTCAAAGTTCGGTCTCATGGCCCTTTTAAAGTCTAAACGAGGTGGTGGATCCTCACGGAGACGTGTGGAGGTCGGCACTAACGGTGAGGGTTATGATCCTGAATACGTCAGCCAGGAGCACCAGAGGTATAGGGATGCCATACTTCAGCGCAACTCCTCTTCGTCACCTGTGAAGAAGCGTTAGTGGTGATATTGTTTATAGTAATAATAGCAATTGGAAGGAGCAGAAAGAGTCGTACAAGAGGAGAGGTATAGCATCACGGGGTTTAGTATTTGTTTCTTTGGTTGTATTGTGCACAAGATGATGGTAAGATAGAGGAAGGAAGCAGTTAATGTAGGTTCATGTGGTGCAAACCAGCGACTTTTTGTTGTTGTCCTTGTGCGTGTGTGCGTGATTACATTTTCAGCCGTTAGGAGTAAATTGCTGTCGTCGCGATGAGGAAATAGGGAATACCAAAGAAGAGTGGAATGGTGTCTGCCTCTGTTGCTCTACAAACGTCTGTGGTTTCAGGGCCAGAGCGTTCCTGCTGTTCAACGGGCAAAGGATCTGATTTACTCCCGCTATCGCCATCACAACGAGGAAAATGGCAGTGACAAAGAAACGAGAACAGGATGCATGCTTTAAAAGCTGTTTTTTTGCATGAAATTCGCCCATACACAGAATTTTTTTTTGTAAGAGTTTATTGTGTGTGAAAACTGTAGGCATGTAGCTCTTGTGGGAGTGGGAGGTGGATATTGAGCACCAGGATGCATTATGCTATTTTTTTTTAAAAAAAAAGCTCATACATCGCAACTATTTCCCTCTCATATGCAAATAATTTCACACACTTGAAATGGTACCAGCTGCAGTGAGAGAGTTAACTAATAGGAATGATATATATATATATATATATATATATGCATACATACAAAGGATGACCTCGGGGAGCCAATGAGGTTGTGCGAGCGTGTCACACAAGTTACGGCCTGTGTGCATGTGATATTCTCAGTGGCTTTTGGACACCCTCTCAGTTCGCGCTTCCTTCGAGATTAAGGAGTACGATTGAAGATACATTCCCCCAATTGTGGTAACAGCTGAGGCAATGGTTGTGCAACTCTGTCGGTCTCTGTGTTTGTGTGTATGTGTTAATACATTTTATTGGATAGACAGTTGAGCAACACTTCTTCTTTTGTATCCGGTGCTGCGTATGATGTTGTTATTATTCTCTGTATCCCCTTTTTTGTGCCCCCATATTTCTTTTGTGCGTCTTGTTCGAATGGAAATATTTGTTGTTGTTGTCGAATGACACCTTGTTTGTTATTGCAGCGCTGTAGTGCAGATTACAGTGCTTGGAGTAAAGCCAGTGCATATCATAGTGATTTTGCTAGGAATGCACAGAGCGGTGGTAAATACCTCCCTTGTGGCTGAGACAGTTACTCATGCCGTTGACCGTCTCCTCCTCGCAATGGATTCTCAATCGCTTGAGACGGTGCAGTGTTGTGGAGAGATTGCAAGCGGTGCAGTGGTGGAGGCGTACCACAAGCAGGTGGAGCAGAGGGGAGTGGGAAAAGCGTTCATAAATGAGGGGGATTGGATCCGTGTCCTGCAAGCACTCATATTGAGGGCGGTGCCTCGGGCTCTCGCATTTCTGCAGCGTGTACAAGCAACTCCGAAACTTGGCCTCCTAGAGCGTGGGGTGTCAACCTCTTTGGTGCATTTGGTATTTTGCACGCTAACGCTGTCCAGATGCCTAGGGCCCACTTTCTTTTTCCAGCGTCAGCAACAAGAACATGTAGGGGTGGTTGATGGTGCTCGAGCACTCGTTGACGGCAAGAACATGCAGCTGTTGCCTGTATACAATACACTGCGACAAGAACTCGGTGCTGTTCTTGGTGCCCATTTCGCCTTTATTGCTTACAACGCAGATCAACAGTTATGGCGTCTGGAGGCCGCTGGAACATCATTTGAGACGTTAAATATTCCTTTAATGCATACAGTTCCACAAATGCCACTGGAAGGTGCATGGATGGAAGATGGGTGTTGGATGTGGCTTTTGCTCGAGGCCTCTACAAGTGACATGCTGCTTTCCTCCTACTTATTGTTGGAGAATAAGGTGCAGGAGGATGCGTCTTGGGTGGTACGGGCCCTTCTTGATATGAACCCGCACGACACCTTTAATGCTCCATTTGCACGTAAGCTCGTTGACATTCTCCTTGCTGTTTACATCTTCTTCCTAAAGTTGTGGATGATGCGTTTCCCCGGACTCTCAAAAGTACTGCAGTGCTGGAGCAGAAAGGATGATATGAAGTTCTTTTTGTCGTCCTTGCAGCTTTTACACGGCCACGAAGAGACGAACATTAGAGGAAGCAGCACAATCAGAAACGGTAAGAGAAGTGTGGAGGAAGTATGGATGCTAGCGGAGGTCTGCATCGTTCTTCGTGGTCTTGCACGTCGTGCGCATTGCGTATTTCATAGTCCTTGCTCACTGCTGAAACTTCAGCGACTACTTTCGCAGCTTACCGTTACACGATTGTTCTTCGCTGTGCAGCGACCTTTGGGCTCGCCCGATGCTGCCGACATGCTTTCAGTGGAGTTGTCGGCACTGGTGGAGATTGTGTACGACGGTGTCTTTGTGTGCTGCGATCAGGCCACATGCACATTTCTTCCATGTGAGGCGAGTGTGCCACATGTGCAACTGGCTCTGTTTGATGTGGCGGCACACGCCATCGAAGTGCATACAAACACAAGGAAAGCATTACTTGAGCGTATTCGTCAACCACCACTCCTTGCAGCTCTGAGATACGCGTACACGGTGGGATGCGTAGGTGTAGGTGTAGAGGATGAAGTTGAAAAGAACGCTGTAGCTCATGGCATGACTGGCACTCTGAAGAAAGTATGCACATTGTTTCTGCAGTCGTTTTTGTTGGGTGTCGAAGAAGTTTTTTCGTATCTACATCTCTGTGGCTTCCCGGTCGAAGATGCTGTGTCGCTGCAGCATTTCTTCAAGACTGTCCGGGAGGGGCTGCATGCAACTTTGGTGGTAGGTGATGGCTTAAAATTTATTTCTGTATTATCGGGCGAGCCCTTGGCGGCAGTAGAGCACGTACTGTCTATGTATCGAGCGACAACAGGAGAAACATTGTTCGCTGCCACAGATAACGAGGTGTTGTCCAAACATCGATGCTACTGGTTGCTTGCTGTGTCATATCTGCGGATAGCCGATTTAGAAGCACTGATGCAGCACGCATTGGGCTCCTCGCTGACATCACAGGCGGGAGACAATGGCATCTACTGGTACTGTCAGCCTTCTGAGAGTCTGCACTGGATGCACCTCGATGATCAGGGCTCCTGTTGCAGCAACTACAGAGAATGGATACAGTTGTACCGTCGTGCGAAGCGGGGTGCAAATATGTGCTCGAATGTAATGTCCAGCTGTTCAGTTACACTTCGTAGTCGTGTCATTTTCGCCGCGGTTCGTTTTTTTATGTTGGCGCTTTGTGAGTCTATCCGTGCGGAGTTGACGAATGAGACGGGTGCCGATGCGCCATGTGAGTCTCAGAGGGCAGCTCTGGGCACACGAGAGAGCGCTTCCCAGTCGACTCTGTATGTAACCACGTTTATACGCTTTCTTATGACGATGGAGCATTTGTCGGCTGCGGAAGTCGTGCAGTGGGCAGAGTTGAGCTCTCGTGTCATTTCAGTGTGGGCGTCGGCTGAGAGGAAGAAGAGTAGCAGTAACAGTTACACCTGCCCCCTCAGCACAGAGGAGGAGAGCTTCAACAGGGTCACCGAAGAAGACGTTACTGCGGCGCAAACGTACCAGTTGGCCCTGTCGTTATTTGTCATTTGAATGAGGGCCTTCAAGTACGCAGATTCGCATGTCTGCGTGTAAGTCCTTCTGCGTCTGTGTGTGTGTGTGTGACATTATCAACTTCCTAAGGACGTGGTCTGTGAGAGTTTTGTGCCTAAAATGCAAGGTAAAAAAAAGCCACAGAGCAGGCTGACCATCCAATAAAAATAAAAATGAAAAAAAAAAAACAATTTTACTCACACTTCTTTTCTTTCATAATTTTATGCAATTATAGAAGCAATACACTTTCCACTATCTTTTCAGTAATGTCGCAGCCAATGATCAACGATGCACAGACGCTACCTGTCGAAACTGCCCATACGACGGCGGTATGCGAGTCGAGTGATCCCGGTATGACTGAAGTAATCCACTCTTGCGTAATCGAGACATCTGAATGCGTGAATGAGGTGAAACAACTGGAAAGCAATGTCGCGAGCGAGAGCAAGGACCTGGATCCCGTGAGTGAGCCACATTTCGATGCCGTCCAGAAGGGCGAGAAGAAAGATGAGGTGGTGGCCGACGTCGACAACAACGACGAATGCCAACAAGATGAGGAAGACGCTCAGGAGGATTTGAACCACGGGAAACACACACGCTCTGAGGATAACGATGACAGCGGCGCTGCTTCCAAATACTGCCGTGTCGAAAGCACAGCGCGGGAGTCGACAGATTTTGCGGACGCCGGTAGGGCTCCGCTGCAGTGCACAGAGGAGGAGCTAACGAAGACAAACAGCGTCACTGCATCCCAAACGGTGGCGGATGGCACTACAGACGTGGTGTCGTAGCAGGCGTGAGCCCCCCTCTTTGTGAGGGGCTAATCTCGGGAAAAAAAGGCAGTGAAGAGGGAGGCTCTATCTTTCCCTCCTTCTAGTTCTTTGAGAGACTGAGCGCACGTGACAGAGAACAGATTTTTCTGGAGTACTTTTTTATTTCTATTTCTTTTTTTTTAAATTATTTCCCTTCTCCCGAATTATTGTTTTTATTACTATTTAATTTCTCTTTTATTTTTCGTTCTCTACACGTACGCTGGGTTGCATTGTGTTTCTTTCACTGGGGCGTGTGTAAGATGCCAGCGGGAAACAGAGTGCCCGTCGTGGTTCACAACAAAAGCCTCGGTGGACGAGTGAGCGTGGCACCGTGCAACTCATTACCTTATGATATATATATATATATATATACATACAATTTAGGTAGATTATGCATGTGTCTGGTTGATGTTGTGGTTGTGCCTTTTTTTAAAAAATTATTATTATCACTGTTTATTGGGCACGTACTGAGCTTTACTGCTGCTTATTTTTCTCGTGGCGTGTGTCTTTTGTTTTTTTTCCTCGCGTAGTAACAACAGTTGTCATGGATGTTCACTTCGCCGATCCAGTGTCGTCTCGCTACTTTTCGGCTGATCAAAGCTACGGCGAATGCGCTGTTTGTTTATGCCAGTGGAAGGAGCCACTTGAGGTGATTCCCTGTCGCCATATTTTCTGCAAGGAATGCATTAAAGACCTTAGTGAATGCCCTGAGTGCTGCACGGGTATCGGGCGACTTCAGGAGCCGAATTCTGCTCTTCTAGAGTTGCAGAAGCGTGCGAAAGGAAAGTGCAGTGCGTGTGGGTGGTATGGTATGTACGCTGAGTTTTTAGAGGGTCATGAGACTTGCACTGCGGGAAAGTGTTCTGGCACAGTAACGAAATCATGTAATAAGGTGGATATGCCTCGTGTTGGCTCCGAGTACTTTTTAGAGTCGGGGTACGGCACAAATGACGAGGATGAAGATAATGATGAGGGATGCGGTGCGGGTATTAAAAAACATGAGGCGTCGAGAAGATATGGTCGCAATTCTTCATCGTTAGTTTCAAACCTTCCTGAGGGCTATTCGGGGCCCATTCTTCCATGGGAACAAGCAGAGAGGTGGAAGGAGCAAATATCGTGCACTGCAGGTGAATACGGTCTGACGGAAGAAGAGTTTACCTTTTTGAAGCAAAGGTGGATGGACTTTGCGAGTGTTCATGAGCACAGCAATAGCCCAAGGCTGCGATGGCGTGATGCGTGTCGGCTTCTTCGCTACATGAATCTTCCAAACCATCCAAGCGACGTGATGAATTTGTTTCACATGGCATTGCAGTCGCCCCAGGAGGGAAGTGTTCCGTTCCATGTCGTCTGCCTGTGGGTGCCGATGTCCCGGCGCAACCCTGAACAGTGGTATGGGATGGATGAGAGAAGTTACACATTTCTACTGAAGTACGTGCAGATTATAGATGTGGAAAAGACGGGTTTGTTTAACGAAGATCAGTGCAGAGAAATAGGAGGGCAGATGCTGTCGCGTGATTTGACGCCGCTAGAGTGGCAGAGCATTCGACCTCTGGTTGTCTCCAGAGCAGAAGATTTTCGTAGCAGTATGCCCCTTGCTGACCCATGGACCATTTCACGTGACCAACCTGTGAAACTGCCTTTGCACGACATCATATTGCTCTACAACAAGTTTTTCGATCCAAAAAAGAAGTCAACCACAGCACGTGTAGAGAGAGATTCGCAGTCAGAGATGCTTCGCCAGCGCATCACGCGCATGCTATCGTACTACAACCCTGCTGCACTTTCATCGATTGAGAGCACACTGGAGGAGTTGAAAGGACAGGAGGAAACTCTTCTCATGACACTCATAGAGGGATACGGTCCGGAGCCCCAATGAAAATTCAGCGCAGCCACATATCATATGGAAACTGAGAGGAGTGCAGATAAAAAATGATGCGAACAGCACGTTTTACATCTGTAAAGCTCCATGTCCCTGGCTTCCCATGTATAAAGAAAAAGCTCATGACCATTGCCCTTTACACCATATTAATTTTTTTTTTCTTGTTCTCCGTGGCACAGATAACGCAATACATTGCATCTCTCTTACTGTGCTATATATATATATATATATATGCGAAACAAGCTTTTTTTTTCTCATTGGCCGAACGCAAAGTCAAAACAGCAACTTTCGACAATGTATACATATATGTATATATGAATAACGGGCCGAAGAGAAACAGTGAGTCTTCATCCTAATTAATTCTTCTTGTACTTTCTTGTCTTGTTTGTGTATTTGTCATAGAGAGTTTTTGCAGCCACGTGAGGGTGTAGGCATCGAAAGAAAAGGCCAGAGAGACGGAAGGAAGGGGAGAACAGTAACCCGCAGTGGAGGGAAGGCGGGGGAGAGTAACGTATTGGGGCAGATCGAAGAAAAAAACGTAGAGAAACAAACGAAAAAGAACAGAATCGGAAAGTCATGGCGGCTTCTGCTCAAGGAAAGGGTGGAAAAGCTCTGCGGGGGCCTCAGGTGAAGGGGCTCGCTGCCAGAAAGGTGAAATCAGTCAATGCCAAGAAGGAAAAATCAACGTACAAGAACAAACAAAACACTCGAGATCAGGCATTGCGGGGACGGTCAAATGGAACACCAAATATGCACGCAGGCTTTTCCTCGAAAGGTGGCAGCGGTGCGGGCCACTATGCGCAGAAATCTGCGCGCACGAAGGACATAGACGTTCATCTGGCTGCTAAGGTTTCTTCAGAGCTACGTGAGGATTTGGCAAACTTCAAGTCAAGGCTGAATGCCGCAGACCTCTTTGGTGCAGATCTCTCTCAAATGTTTAAGTTTGTTCCACCCCCTTTTGTGCAGCAGCACCTTCCAGAGGAAGTGTACTCTCTCCGCTCCTACATAAGCAAGTTCGAGCGCGGGGCACCAAATATTGTGCACGCGTTCATTGCGTGGTACGAGTGGGCCTCGTATGAGCTGAACAAGGGCAAAGGTCATCGTAATGCTTCCTGGAAGAAGGGCGGTGGAAAATTGCATCTTTCTGTGGATAGTAAATGGGAGGAGGGTGACATGGAGGAGGGGTTGGGACACTCAAAAAAACTTCAAGATGAACAGGAAGAGGACGCGCTGGAAGAAGAAGAGGAGGGAGTGTCACCGGGTGACAGTAACGAGAAGGGGCACGTCAGGAAATCTCGTGCACGTTTGGCGTTGTCCAAAACAGTAAAAGAGCGGGAACACATCCGTTTACTACTTCAGATGTGTTTGCGGCACAATTTGTCTCGGCGTAAGGAAGGACAGCACGCCTTTCTGAACCATCTCAAGGCAAAGTTGGAAGAAGATGTGGATTGCTATTCTCTGAAAAGTCTGTGTGACACCGCCCATCACACCGTTCCCTACGCTCTCTCGCGGCTCTTGCTTGGTATGGTCACGGAGGATTTTGCAATGATTATTCTGCATGCGCATGCTCTGTTCCTGGTGCTGAGAGAAACAAATGTGACACCGTCTATTTTACTCTCGCTTGTTGGTGAGGAGTTGTCGTTGGACATGCGTCTGAAGGCGGGTAAGCTTCGCCTTAAAGCGCGTTCCGCCAAACCAAGCGCTCAGATGCTTGAAAACAACGATTGGGACGAATTTGACCCTGACAAGATCAACGATTCGACCAAAAGTGAGCGCAATCAGCGCATGGTTTCTGCCATCTTTACAATAGCTGTGGTGGTAGCTAATTTTCAAAAAATGCAGCTGGATGATGCACGACGTGTGGCACACTACTTATGCTTTGCGTACATTGAGCAAAAAGCCTTGCGTATCACGACGGCAAATATCCTTTTTGTCACACTGCAGCATTTTCCAGCTCTTTGGACAGATGAGACCGTCGTTGAGTGGTTGATGTACGCCTTCTTTCTGTATCCTAAAATGGAGTACTTTCGTCCAGAGGGAATACAACTGCTTCTGCGTCTCATGTCGATGGAGGTGAAACCTGCAGCTGTAACTAAATGCCTGCCGGAAGATGTGATAAAGTATGCTGCGATGGACTCGCTGGAGCCGTCGACAGTGGAACAGCTAGCGAATGCACTGTTTCGAAAGGAGCATGTGACGGCCGTGCATCCCATGGTACATCCTGTGTGGGACGATTGGTTTAACATACTGTTGCAGCGCTGTGCGATGGGGGAGTCAATGAAGGAGCATATTAGCACCATGTTGCACAATGCAATTGCCCCATATCGCCGTGGAAATGCGGATGTGCCGCGCCGTGCGCTCTTTCAGCAGCTTGTCACCCGCCTTGGACAGCTGGCTGTTCAGAACGACGATGCACAGCAGCGGGTTGAGCTGCTGCAGATTGCGAACAGGACTGTGGGATACGGCCGAAAGATTATCGCAAAAGCAACCGATCTCTCTGAACTTCGTGCCATGTCGCTGGAGATGCTTGACGCGAAAGTGCGTGATCTTCTCGTGCAGTACCGCACCACAGACAAACTAGATCCATCTGCCTATGCGAGCCGCACGTGGGTACTGCGAGAATTGCGCGCTTGTATTCATGTCCCGCTTCGAGAGGGTGTTGTTTGCACCTACATAAACGATGTGGCCTCCGCGCTCCTTCAATTTGGCTTTTTTCCATCCCCGCCCCACCAGGATGAGCGCAGCATGAATCGAGCTATTTATCTATTTGCGGATGTTTTCTCGTTTACATATACGGCTGCGGTCTCGAGGCCGAAGTGCACGCTAAGTCCTCTACGCGTAATTGGCGATTACCTTGCAGCGGAGGAAAAGGGCAAAACTCGGTACACCACTGGTATGAAGCATAGAAGCTTCCGCAAGGCACGTAATTGTATTGTAGATGTTCTGGAAAAAATAGAGAAGCGCAGTGTTCTCTTTTATGAAGAACGTGATATGTATGTGTTGCTTGTGCTGATTTTTCTTCTTCTGAGCACTGATGACCACACCAACGAGGATGCCCAGTTACTGGCTGTCTCCACAGTACCGGATCTCTGTCAGTTTGTTCTCAATGGGACGTTGGAGACGCTTGATATCTTTTATGACGTTTTGATGGCGCTTATCATGCGACCGACGGCGCCAATTCACGTCATGCCTCTTATGGTGTTCCTTCGGCGATGTGCTACCGGATACATGTTGAAGTTTGCCCGCTACGTATGCGGGCGGGAAACACTTGATCTTGTCCTTTCACCACTGCGAGAGGCGTACCACACCGATGATCGCGAGAAAGTGCGGCAATTAAAGGCGAAGGCGAAGGATAAAGCTGCCAATGACGAAGAGGAGGATGAGGATGATAATAATGATGATAATGATGATAATGATAAGGAACACACAAATGAGTCTAAAGAACATGCGGACGATAGTTCCACCACTGATGGTGATGATCGAAGTGATAGTGAGAATGAGAATGACGATGATGATGATGATGATGACCAGGCGGAAGAAGAAGAAGAGGAGAGTGATGCGACAACGGAGATTGCAGACGATGAGGGCAGTGAGGAGGAGGAGGAGGGTGATGTGGATAAGATCGAGGACGATGATGAGGCCGCTGGTGATGAAGAGAAGGAGAATACCGACAACGAGGAAGATGACGATGAGGAGGGGGAGGAGGAAGAGCCTCCCACACAGCAGTACATCGACGCGCTGAAAGGGATGGTTGGTGGTGTGGACTTGCAGTTCATGTACCCTGTAGACACAGCCAACAAGGAGAAGAGTGATGTTGTCCGTGCGATTCAAATCGCCACACGTGTGGGCGCGGCGATGCGCTCGCCGCTGATGGTGCATGTATTTCAGGTTCTTCTAGCCGTCTGCCGTGAGAATGTGAAGTCCCCTGATGATGTGGTCTTCAACAACGTTGTCTCTTCAATTCAGATCTTAATGATGACAAAGAATCGCTATTTTGGCCGCTTTGTCGTGGCAGAGGATTTGTTTCAACTGCTCTCTGACATACAGAGTTTCTGCCGCAAGCTCGAGCGCGTGCTTGTGCGAAAGGACAGCCAATCCGTGAGACACGCAGCTGTCGCTCGTCGCCGCATGTCACGCTTAAAGGACCTTTCACTGCGCGTCTTTCACTTTGTTACATTTCTCGCACATAAGAATCATGCAGGGGAAGATGTGCGTGTGACACTTGTCGAATTTTATAAATCAATTTTCTGCGACCGTGGATGGGAAGAAAAGAAGCGTTTGCCTGGTATCAAGCGCGACATGTATCACTACCGTCACGGGTTTGCATGGGCATTATTGCCTGCGGCCCTCGAGAAGTTTCGTGAAGCAGAGGCAATTGCTGGACCGCAGCGCGTCCGAGTTTTTAAGGGCTGCTGCCAGATGATTGAGGCGATGCTTCCACGGCTTTCTGGTGTGGGTGGGGAACTGCGGAATTCTGCAGGTACATCTATTGCCACCTTCCTGCAATCCACTTCACTACACGCGGTGTATGAGATGAAGTATACTCTTCTCTACGACTATTTGCATTGCCTGAAAATGGTACTGAAGTACAATAGCCGTGTTCATCTGGATACCGCCTGGGTCACTAAGGTTGTGGAAGAGGGGGTGAACGATGATACACTGCAGATGTCTGTCGCCTCTATTCGACTTCTCGCAGTGATGGAGCGACTGCTCGGCATGACACCGCGGGCAAGAGAGACGAAAGCGCCGGTCCCTGTAAAAGTGCTCTACCAGCAGTTTGAGACGCGTGGACATGCAGAAAAAGCGGCGTTCTACAGGCGGGCGAAGCGTGTACGGACAAAGATCATTAAAGCGCTTGTGGCGCACCGAAACCGCGATCCTACTGATGCTGAGCGTGCTCTTAAGCGACAGCGTCGTGAAGCGATGAAGATTAACGACCGTATTGAGCGACAGGTGCTTCGCACAGAGCGCGCGCACTCCTTGACAAAAGAAGAAAAGGAGGAAAAACGCAAGCGCATCATGATGGCGAAACAGGAGCGCATTGCAAAGAACCGTGAGCGCAAACATCGCCTTCACGAGCAACGTGAGAGGGCTTTTCAGCGTTGGCGCGAGGAGAAGTTGGCAGCGGCAGCAGGAACTGTTGAAGAGTAATTTTTGATGGGGTCTCCTACTTCTTTCGTTACGCAAACATCAAGGGGGGTGGGGGGAAACTATTCCCGTTTCTGCGTGTAGGCGAGAACTTTTTGTGGGCTGGGCACCCAACCGCTTTGCGCATTCATTTCTCTTCGCCCAAGGACATACACTTTGACTTTTCTGCTTCCTTCTCCACCCCAGTCTCTCCTCCGTTGCGTCGTCTCCTTTTCGAGTGTTCAGCGTGGGGCGACGGCAGCCGCAGAGGGTGGGAGGAAATGGCGACAAAACAAGGCCCCTTCCTCGGATAACAAAAAAAAAAAGTTAAAAAAAAATTGGAGGGGAGAGCGGTGTGGGGGGGCAAATAAATGTCACCCAAAAAGGGCACTAGTTGAAGTAAAGAAAGAAATAAATAACAACAAAAAAAAAGTGGGGAAAAGATAACCCATGCGATTAAATGTCGTCATTAAAAGATTCTACTCATGGATCCCGTTCGCGCAGTTTGATGTCGTCAGTCTCGTTACCAGGGCTGGTGCAGCTGCCACTGTTTCCCCTTTCCTCTGCTCTTTCTCTCTCCATGCATATATATATATATATATATATATATATATATATGCATACATGTGTGTTTGTGTTCTTTCTGCTTGCTTGAGTGCGTCGTTCTTTGCCTTGTTTTTTCACGCGACTCCGTGTTGACTTTCGGTACCATCGAAAGAGGATTCTCCACGCCAAAGACACGTAAGCACAATATTTTCTTAAAGGTAAAACAAAAAGTAACAACTGCTGAAATACATAAAAACGGAACTACAAAAACAAAAAAAAATGAGTGCAATCACTGAATATCAATCTGAAAGCTCTAACTGTATTGCGGAACAGGTGAACCGGTACACAGAGAAGGGCTTTGAGGTCGTTTCCAAGAGCAAGAAGGGGGCTGGTGAAGCCATTGAAGGTGTTATAAAGCAGGTGCACAACTACGCCGAAACTGGAAGGGAGACCATCACCAACGCTACCACAAAAGCGCAGAATGTCTTTGAGGCAACAAAGCAAAAGGCGCAGGTGGTCGCCAGCGAGGGGAAGCGTCAGATGGGGGATTTCATTGATTCAGCTACGGCTTGCGTCAAGGGGGATCACGACACCGAGAACTATGACGGCAGTGAAACGCCATATATGAGAATGCGCAACGTCGCCGAGCAGTGCTTAGAAAAGGGCAAACAAGTGGTGGGCGACGCAAAGACCTCTGCCGAGGCGTATCAGCAGGCGGTGTGCAATACCGTTTCGCAGGGGTGCCAGTGTGTGGATGCGTACACATCTGCAGCAAAGAGCTCTGTAGAGCCTATTGTCGACACAGCAAAGCACATTGCAGACAAGTCAACAAAGTGCCTCGTAGGAACTTGCGACAAGGTGAAGCAGCGGGCAACGTCATGTGTGGCGACGGCCGAGTCCCTTTACACCAAGGCATCGACAGCTGTTGACAAAAGTAAGCCTCGACTTGTGGCCATATCTTCCAGTGGGAAAAAAGCGTTTGGTGAGCGTGATGTGAACCTATTTATCATCACAATTACTCAAATTGTTGCCTTTTTGCTGCTGGTTATGAATGGGGTCTTTAAGGAACTATGCAAGGTGAAGTTTGTGAGGGACGGCGTGGCATATGCAAAAGATACAAGTTTGGGAAAGTACGTCCAGCAGACGCTGAATTGTGACTGTTTGATCGATAAAATCGAATGCTTGCCAGTGATTGGGCCCTGTTTGGCAAATGCCATGAATATCGTTGCATGGGAGGTGAAGAAGGGATGAGACTACAACCCATATTGCAGCACCAGTAACTGCGTGCCGGCTTCCAGAAGTAAGAAAAATAAACTCGTCTTGTGTGCTTAGCCTATATACATGCGAAGTTGCGAACAAGAAGTGCATTCCAGAAGTATTTTTACAGAAGAGGGGAAGAGAAGAAGAACTTATTTAAATTCTGCAGGCATCTAAGTTCTGTGCAATGAAAAGTGGAATGAAGGATTACTCCCAGGCATCGTACCGGGATGCGCACATGTATCACCACTCATCAATCTCGGTACACGTTAGTGACTCATGCTAAATAAATTTAGCTGAAATGCAGTGGGAAGCGAGTCTGTCGTGGAAAGATCTCCCCGCACACACATACAGACACCTGCACAAACTGATAGGGCTACTGTGAGTGAGTGACGCGGAAACAAGGAATGAATGCGGAAGAAAAATGTGATGTAGGCAATGAAGACGGGGGATGTCCGCACAAGACAGCAGCTACAGGGGTCAAAAACGAAACCCAAGTCACAATCTAACAAACAGGAGGGAAACAAACAACGAAGGGTGGTGGTTGTGATTGTGGCCTGCGCTGCCGGTGAGAGAGGGGAGGGGGTGCAATGACTCTTGTGGTGGAAGATGATCTGAAGTAAAGGAATTTTTTTTTTTATAAGGCCTCTCTACCTCGATGCGCACACATACAATTATATACATCTGTATGTATGTGTGTGTTAGTGTTTTATTTCGTGTTCTTTTTTTTTTCCTTTTCTACGCATGTGTTACATTTGATGACTTTCAGTGCATTTTTGTTTTTGAAGTAAAAGAAAAAAAAAACACCGTGTTTGTGGGAGGTGCAAAACATGTGTGAAGGGATGAAGGAGGGAACTGAAATGCAATAGATTTTCAAGGCTGGTGTAAGCCGCTCGGTGCGCCGTCTCACTCCCATGCGTGTTCGCATGGGTTTAAAAATAAAAAAATTATTTTTTTTTTCTTTTTTCTTTTTTTTTGTTTTTCCTTATGATGGGCAAATATATATATATATATATGCATCTTTCTGCGCGTGTGTTTGCGTGTGTTGGCGCCGTAACTGCAGCGTCTAAGTGCGATGGGTGGTGAGGGAAGCGGACAGCAGTGCGTCAGGCGGGGGAAACACGAAAAACCAAACAAAAAGAAACGCAAAGAAAAAAAAATAAAGCCGCAAAAAACACACACAGGCAAAAAAAAAAAAAACGGGGTGAATTGACGAAAAAAAAAAAGAGAAAAGTCATTGAACGAAAGGGGAAAAAAAAGAAAATCTACAAAAGTTCAAAGGAATGATGGAACAAAAAAATTTTTTGTGGAAAGCACGATAAAAATTCTGTAGTGGATGTTTCTGAGCTTCCACTTTGTTTTTTTGTTGTTGAGTGGGGCACATTTACATTTATCTGCGCAATTTTTTCCTCTTCCTTTTTTCGTATGTCTTTTCTTCTACTAATTTCTTTTGCTTTTGTTGCCGCAGCAGGTGGGGATTTTTTTTTTCTGTGGATCACATTTTTTTCGTATCACAGCAGCGGGAGGACTTCAATGCAGGCTTGGCTGGAGGAGAAGGCGGAGAAAACCGATGTCAAAAGCGCCAGCGTCGTTTAGAGACGCGAAGGACAAACGAAACAGATGAAATGAAATGGTCTATTTAGTTTTTTTATGTTTTTTTTTTTTTTATATTTTGTTTCTCTTTCTGTGTGTGTGTGTATGATTAAATGTAATGATGCGCGCTTGCGGTTGGTTGTAATTCACACACGGGGAGTGTGAGGAGGTGAGGTCGGATACCCGTTACGTGTCGCTGTTGCTGCGCACTTCTCTCCGTTTCGTTTTGTTTTGTCTTTGCGGCAGTGGGGCGGGGAGTAGAAGTAAAAAGATCGTCAGGGTGCAGGGCGCGTGCATTTCGCTCGTCGCGCGGTTCTCGGCGTACACAAAAGGGGAAAAAAGAAAAAAAAAACAATGCAACAACAAAGACAGAGGCCTGATGCCGCGTCCCCTCCATGGAAACATAAGGGGAACGCATCGGAAATATCACTTTCTGGAAACAACAACTCCTACAAGCCAATCGCTGTGAGGTCAAACGAAGGGGTTGGCAGGACATCTGTGACTTCTGCGGGTACGACAAAAACGAAAGCGTTGGCGTCAGATTTTTTCCTTCACATGAAAGGGCAACAGCAGACACAGGGAATTGAGCCGTCGCTGTCTCAACCGGCACATAAAAAAAATGTCGATATGAGTGTAGACTCATCAACGGGTTCCGCAAGTGTATCTTCTGAAGACTATAGCTATAGCTATAGCAAGAGCGGTAGTGGAAGCTACAGTTACAGCTACAGTCATACTAGTGAGTCGGAGGAAGATAAGAGCACAGACGGTGATGGGGGTCAAACCTCTACATCAAGCTACATCTACAGTCATAACTCTGATCCCCGGGCGAGCAGCAAGGAAACGGTGTCATCTGGGCCATCAAAACCTCACCAAAACTCTGTGTCATCATCAGAGTCCGTGACGCAAACGTATTCTGGTAGCGTACCAAAGGGTAACAGCAGCGGTACGTATTATGGCTCTAACAGCACCGGTGACTCAGCGTCTAGTCAGACTGGAAGCAGCGTTGGTGACAGTTACAGCTACTCGTCGGGTGTCTCTGCAGGCTCGGGGAGGATGACGCTGACTAGCAGCTCGGGGACGTTCTCAGCCTCTTCTTCTTTGACGAATGGTGGAAGCATGAACCACACGAAACCGTTTACAGAATCTGACTCATACAGCTACTCGTATTCCCAAAGCAGCAGAGACACGGTGGGTCTTGCTTCTCGCCGAAACGGCTCCGTTACTGAAAGGGAGTCGATTGCCTCGAATGTGATCACCTCCTCCGGCGAATCTCAAGCAAAAAGTGGGTCTTCATCGCATTCATCGCGTTCCTCTTGCACCGGCACCACCAGGTCTTCCTTGATGTCATCCTCCTTGGTGCCTGACAATAAGGCAGAGAAGGACCTGCCGCCGCTCCACCCTGCCACTAAATCTTCAGTAACGTCAACTACAAGCGCGTCTACCACCTCACTAATACAATGCAGCAGTTCCGTTTCATCGTTCACTGCAAACACGGAGAGCTCCAGTACTGTTGAAAAGTCATCAGTTTCGTCAAACATAACGAGAATAGAAAAAAAAATTGCAGCTGAGAAGGTGGCACCGATAGAATTGCGTGAATTGATTGTCTTGTCTGCATCACCAGAGGAGATGCCTCGTGTTCCTTTGTTACCACACAGCTGCATGGTACCTCGTGGTTCCACGAACGACATACTTTCGCAATTTTTGACCCGACTCTCCGAAGTACAAGCTCATTTGCTTCGAGGAAAAGCCCCACATGAAGGACCAACTCATTTGACAGAAGCAACTGGCGCTGATGCCTCTGCTAATGTTTGCGCTGATACCACGCTGAAGAGTATTGAGGAAGCAAAGAAGAATAAAAAAGGGAACAGAAAGAAGAAGGTCACCGTAATGGAAACCCCAATTGCTGGTGAGGAACCGGAGAAGGAGACAAAGTCCAACACTCTTGTAGCAGATGTGCCACTTGGTCACTTCAACAAGAAAAGCATCATGTTTGCTCTCAAAGCGGTTGGTGTACCGACCCTGAAGGCACGGTCTTTCGCCTTAAAGAACGTTGCACTCCCCTTGTCACATGATGCCATGTTATTGTTGCTGGAAAGCCACGTTCACCAAACCCTTATGCGGCGCCTCATGACAATGATATTGTCCCACGACAAGTTCAGCTCTGGGGAAGTCTCGCTGACAATTGCCCTGGATATCCTTGGGCGCTCTGGTATCGCGTTCCGCGTTGTGGAAGATATCACACTAAGTTTGCTTCATGACATCTCACGAAGTCGTTCTCCATTGTTGCGTGTTACACAGCGAGTTTCTTGTCTGCGGCCACCCGTAGCGATAGTTGAAGGGGAGGAACCAGTACCTAAAGAGGTGGTGATAGAGGAGGTTCTAATTGATGTGTGTGGTTCTTCGTTGCGCAGAGAATCTATAGATGTCTACTGGGATAAGGAAAAAGGTGACGTGTACGTTGGGAGCCGTGTGGTAGCCAGAAATATTACCTGCCATCAACTTGCAAGGGATCTATATGTGCAGATCGAAGGGCTCATTCATGTGTGCCTTGTTGTAGATGCTCATATTGTTTATGATCGGGAACACTGTGCCGTCGTCTACACACCCCTTCTTGCGTCGCTGCTGCCAGCTGTTCCAGACGGCATGCCAAACGCTAAACCCATCATTGTTGAAAATGCTATTAAATCGGTGGTAGATCCAATAAAGTATCTGAATGATGTCGTCGCTCATAGCCGTCTTATGGAGCGTCATTTTGGTAGCGGTGAGGACTCCGTTCTTCGTGACACCCTCCCTGACCGACGGGTTGATGTGAGAGATCTGGCGGTGGCGATAACGGGCACGGCATCCACAATGATACCACCACAGTATCAATGTGTAGACTGGGCACCCAAGCCGTCAGTAGATGGTACCTGTTTTGAAACAACTGATCCGCGCACTGTCAATGATCTCCATTGTGATATTGAACTTAAGAAGCTGCGACTTGCAGAGCCGGTTCCTGCCACAGCACATTGCTATTGTCTTGTGAGTGCGCGGAAAGCGTCGTGTGAAGAGTGGATGACGACGGTGGTGGTGCCTGTTGCTCGAGTAGCATCGTCTAAGAAAGGGGGATTTAAGTGGACGTTCAACAAAGAAAACTCTGATTGCGTTTTTTTTGCTGGCGGTAAAGCCGACACGCTGTACATCGAGGCATGCTACGATATACAGGAGTCTACAGGAGAGATTGTTACGTGGTGCATCGGCCACGTCACAATGACCTGCTGTGGTGCAAAGAGTGGAAAACTCTGCGTGCTGCACGGCAGTCTCTTGTCTGAGAATAGATGTATCACGGTAGAGGAAAAACAGGTGAAATTTTCGTGCCGTTTGTTTTCTTTTTTACCAAGAAAAGTAAATGCGACTCCTGCCAAGTCTCTCTCTGTTGTTGTGAAGCGTGTAAACCTGAAGGCGCTTCCACCGCGCGAGAGTTTGCCTGCCCATTACTTGGTGTTACAGCGGCATGTACCGCTGATGGCAAAATTGCGGGATGCCATGACGAGCTCCAGCGGCCCTTGTGGTGGACCCACACTGCATGTTCTCCGACAGCAATGGGTGCATTGCTGCTTCACTGTTGCCGCCAGACCCGAGCTGATGGATGTGTTGCAGGAGCTTTGGGATCGTACGCTGTGTGGTAAAATGGGGGCAAAGCCGAAGGGTTCAGTGCAACAACACAAAATGTTGCTCACCCTGGCTGCCCGAGTGGCGGCAGTTTACAACGGCGTTGCCGCTGATAAGAATATTATCGTTGACATTTTGGCTCGCGGTGCGGCGATTCCATTCCCGATAAGCCCAGAGGCTCCTCAACGCCCCGTATGCGTTTGATTTCCCCCACCCCCTCCCTCTCTTTGGATTTTTTTTCTTTTTATTAGGTTTTATGTCTCTGCTGATGCGTTTCTACCCCCATAACCGACGCACTTTCATGAGAAAACGAAAAGGAAAGTAATGAATGCAAAAAAGCTTCATATATATATATATATATATATAGAAAATGTTCGCACCTCTCTTTTCCAACGCACTCTTGGGAATGATCTGCGTTATGTTTTTCATAGAGGTTCTGCAAGGAGAGGCCAAACTCTCCCCCGAAAAAAAAAGTCCTCAAGCAAACGTTTTGATGGTACCTTCCCTTTTTTACGGAAATGCACATCCAAATATATATATATATATATATAGAGAGAGAGAGAGAGAGAGAGGGAGAACTGTAGACGTAAACCATAATGGTTGAGTCTCCTTCCTTTTTTTTTTACTGTTGTTTCTTGAACGGATGATCTTTGTCGTACCTATGTCTACATATGCGCCTACGGGAAAAAAGGTTGGGATTCATACGGCGGTGAATCTCCTTCGATAAAAATTGAACAAAAAATGTTTTGTTAAATCATATTTGCCCACCTCCATGTCTTCGTTTGGCGTGCTTGTGCAAATAGATGCTATTGTTTTTCTTCCTTTCATTTGTCGCGTTACATAGTGACTCCGTCTCCAGTGCCGTAAGAGAAAGTTTTGAAACCAAGGTGCACCCAGCAAAAAGAAAGCTAAATATCACCTCTCCATTGAAGTAGAAAGCAAGAGAACAAAAGACGGGGAAAAGGAGTGTGTGTGTGGACAACAACGGAAAGTTTCTGCCAAGGAAAAGGATAAAAAGAGACGAGTGTAACAGTAGGGAAACGACAAAAAAAAAGAAGGAAAGAGGTGGTTTCCAGAAGCTTATAAAGCTCTTATTAAGTGATCAGGAAGGGGAAAAAAAAGGAAGGGCGTATTGACTAACAGTGGTTTTCACGCCGTGGCCGAACACACCTACTCAGACACTGGTACAAGCGGCTCTGTTGGACTCGGCTGACCATCAAGCAAAGAGAAAAGGAAACCCTTTCGCGTTTTATTGCTCGATTTCTCTTGTCCCACCCACCGGAGGAAGTGTGGGAGACCAGGAATGACATCTTCATCGCTTACTCTCAATGCGAATTGCTCTGCCCACTCCTTTGGGTCCCATAATGGGCATCAAAATATCACGAGTCCTAAAACCACCACTCTCTATCCTATGAACACCGCAGTCCAGGGGGTGGCGCAGTATATTGAAGCACTGGACCATCTGAGCACTAAACTTAAAATACCGATGGTTTCTGTGGAGCCGACAAACGCACTGCAAGATGATGGGCTGGTTCCTGGCATTTGCCGCCTCTATCTTGAGGGGCGCTGCAGACAGGGTAACCGTTGCTTCCAGGTTCATACCTCCTTAGATGTGGTGGAAAGACTTAGAAAGGAGGCACTTGAGACCCCTTCCTGTTGCCACATTCATGGGGCCCAATGTAATTATGAGGGATTGCCATTTAACCTCAGGGTTAACATAGGCAACCAATCAGTTGGTCTTCATTCCTTGAGCCCGACAAACTGCCTGTGGGCCGCATACAATGAGCATGGGAATAATGATCTCAATCTCGCAAAGGGTCGCGTTTGTCGAGAGCATAGACGTGGTTTGTGCCGTTTCGGTGATGAGTGTGGGTTCTTGCATATCTGTCGAGAAATAGCACTCGATGGAGATGAGTACATAAGTGCGACACCTGTACCTATTTCCCGTGTGGTTTCAAGGTCTTCCCAGAACAATGGATTGCCTCCTTCTAATACTAGTACTATTGCTGGTGCTCAAAAGCCTTCTTCCAGTACTCCACTTAAGTCCAATAAGAAGAAGAACAACAACGAAACAGGCGGTAGTGAAACAAACCAGCCGATGGGATCTGCAAATTACATCGAGGAAGGAAACTTGACAGCCTTTTCTCCGACTGCTAGCAGTTTTGGTGCTACTAGTTTTAACGGTTTTCATTCTAATGGGGCTATGCTTGCACAAAGCGGCAACGGTGCGTGCCACAATGCATCCTTCTTTGGTGCTGAAAGTGGATATGGTTCCTTAAACAGTGTATGTCGGAGCCGTCAGTCGTTCAGCTACTCGATGAAGCAGACGTTAAACAACGAGGGGGACTCTGTTTCTTCTAGGGCCCCACTACTGCGTCCTCTGGCCGGGGTCTCTCGACCTTCGGCAGGTCAGCGACACAATCCTTACGGTGAATCTTCTTCACTTCACTGAAGAGGAAATGAACATGAAACTACATGAAAAGTTATGAGAGGGTGTGATGCATGATATCCAGAGCGATTCGGCTTCCTTTTGTCACGTAGGGTAACAAGCAGTGACTGAGGGTGAGGAGGTTTGGGACACACATTCCTGAAAAAAGAGGTTTTGCTGTATATTTCACTTGGTCTGTAAGAAATGATAAACTTTTTACATATAAAGAAACCTTTCATACGCTCTTATATCACGGAGAATAAAAATGCATACATTACAGATACAGACACACACACAAAATAAACAGGAAAGCAAAAGTCTTATGAGGTTGTTGAGGAATAAGGAACAGTAGATAAGGAATAGAATTTTTCCCAGGAATGTGAAAAGGTTGTAGAATAGTGCGGAATCCTTCGGGGCTGTAATGTTTTTCTACAGATTTTTAGTGTTACAGGCCGAATGCAAAAGGAAAGATTTTTTTTTCTTTGAAAATAATATGTGCGTGCGTATTGTACGGTAAGGGCACCACATGTGGCAGCAATTGTGTTGGTTGATGGATGCGTGAACTGGAAGGTTTAATGGATACCTACTGCTCATGTTTTTTTTTTTTTTTGTTATTGTTGCGTCGCCCTGTGGAATTGTGTATTCCTTTTTTCTTTATTATTCGGGGGGGGGCTTGTGTTATTCTTCACACGGTGGAAGATGCACTGAGAAATAGAAGAGTTGGATGAGCGTTTGCGTGTGGAACAACGTCTAAAAAAAGATCATCAAGTGCGGAAAACATGCAAAGACGAAAAAAAAGAAAACTGAGGCGTTCAAATGCTCGTCATTTCGTAGCGTTGCAATTTTGTTTTATTGTAGTTTAAGTTTTTCCTTCATGCGTACATGTATCTTTAGAACACGTCTGCATTTGCGTATGGTGTGGTCGGTTGGAGGAAGAGTAAAAAAACAGGAAGGAACACGGTGTCTATGTTAAGTAAGTGGCTACGTGTGATTTGTCACGAAGCATAAACACTCCATGGAGTTCATTAGTGAATCATGACTTCGACTGCCCTCCCAAACACACACACGCAGACAGACAAACGAAGAAGAGGAAGAAGAAGAAAAAAAAAAAGAAACAAATCAGACGATGAGAGGATTGGTCTTTTGATAAAATTATAATCGTCGCCACCATTACTTGTTATCAGTCGAGAGGGAGACAGGGAGAGAAGGTGAAAAAAAAACTCGAAACTGAGAAAATGATCTGTGGATCGTGAATGTAGGGATGCACGAGACGCTCTGTACTTTTTCGCTTTCCGCCCTTTTTTTTTTTCTTTACTTTTATATTATGTTGTGTGATAAAAAAAAAGTTTATATATATATAATTTTTTCTTGTTTTGTGTTTGTGTTGAACAGACGCACCGAAT
Organism: Trypanosoma platydactyli; assembly: GCA_030849675.1. Taxonomy (NCBI): domain Eukaryota; phylum Euglenozoa; class Kinetoplastea; order Trypanosomatida; family Trypanosomatidae; genus Trypanosoma; species Trypanosoma platydactyli. Next base: position 236,036 of record JASANU010000912.1, read on the forward strand.
GTGGGGACGTGCCTGAAAGATGCAGCGATGAGGAGTGGGAACTCAATGGAGGAAGAAAGAGAGACGGAGGAAAGAGAACATCATATGGTGGAACACCAAGAAGGCCAATGACACAACGGGGAAAAAGGAAACGATATATACATATGCGTTGTGGCACAATGATTTTGCGTTGTTGTTTTTTTTTGTTTAGTTGTTTTTTTACTGATCTCGTTTCTGCGTTTTTCTTTTTTTTTCGTGTTTTTTTTTTCTTCTTGTATGCGATGCCATATCTTTGTATTTGTTCTCTTGACGCTTGGGTTACGGTGTGGGGTTTATACGAACAACAACAACAACAAAAAAAGGATGTGTGAAGGTATTTTCAATGACAATGAGAAGGGCATATGTGACGAGACGACTGTCCTTACTGTTCTTTTGGTTTATATGCTCCTGTTTCCTTTTTTTTTTTCTCTTGCGTGCTCCCCGTCCGATTGGGCACTCATTCTTCATTGAAATTCCCTGCCTACTCTCCCCATCTCGGTCATTCTTACTCTGTAAGCATGCATACATGTGCAGGTGTATATGCGTTATGTAGTCTTAATATACATGCACGTCTTGTTTTTTGCCTCCCTTTTTCTACCGCTGACTTCTTTCGGCCCTTTTCTTTTTTTTTTTTCCTCCCTTTTCTCCGTCTGCGTGTGCATGCACGTCTACGGGGGTTTCCCAGCTGGTTTTCACTGTGTAATGTGCCGCCCCACCACCAGCACCAAGAAAAAAAAAAAAACAGTCTTTCTTCGGCTGCAACTGTTGATAATCTCCCCTCTTTCTTCATTTGCATCAAACATCAAAGAGAGATGCGCATATGCAAGTTTGCGATGTGAATGGAAAGAAGTGTGGAGGAGGCCGAACACCTTTTTTTTTCGATCCTCTGCTCTCAAACGTACACGCTATTGACGGTCTTTGTTGGGTGCACACGGAGGTATTTACAGTCTTCCTGTTTCCATTTTTCTTTCCTACTCAACACTTATCTCTACACGATTCCGTGTTGGCTTCTTTTATTCGTTTTTTTTTTTGTCTTCCCTTCCTTGTTCTCATTTTTTTTTTTACGGTCAGTTAGGGAAACCGTTTGAATCAGAAGAAAAAGAACTCTTCCTTTTTTTCTTTTGGGTGCTGCTTTCTTCCCCCCCCCCCCCCCAAAAAAAAAAAAAAACATATGCACTCAGTCGCACATGTTTTCTCATTTCCAGAGCAGCTACAAAAAGTTGCCGTCAAGGAATGGAATATGTTACAAGGAAGTTAAACGTTTCTCTTTTCTAATCGGTGTTGCGGGGTGGCGCGTTGAGGATGCACGGTGGTTAAACGCCTGCTTTCGTCGCTCCTTCCTTTGCTCTCATGGTCTTTGACCACTTGTTTTTCTCTTTTTCTCTCCTTGGCGCATGATCATCGACAGCGGTGTACACGAAAAGAATCATAGAGATGAGAGGAACATGATGTCACGCAAAGTTGACATACGCAGAGGGTAACGAATTGACAAAAGGTTCGTTGATAGGAAAGCCTATGTGTGCATTGTTTTGAAAGACATTTTTTTTTTGACCCTTTCAAAAGGGAGGAAGGAGAACTGGAATGAACACTGATGTCATTCAATAGAAAAGAAAAGAAAAAAAAAAAAGTGGTTGGTACCATTGCGGTGGTGCTGAACGTGTAGCTGGGTGAAAGAATGGTGGCGGTGTTACTTCTCATTTTTCCTTGATTTTTTTCAGACTTTTTTTTTTCTGTTAATAGCGTTTTTCGCGTTTTCTCATCTCTATTAGTTGTTGCTGTTTTTTTTTTTTCCGGTATCATTTCCACGAGTTGTCATTTTCTTTTTTCGCTCGTTAGTTTCATGTAGAACTCTCCTCCCCGCTTCACAGGGTAATCAAAAAGCTATGCGAAACGAATCACACGTGAGGGGAATGAAGCCCTATCAAGACAAGACGATATAAAAACAAAAAAAGTAGTGGAAATTATATACAACTGATACTCAATAGGACCGGGCTGCACCGCCTGCATCATTCTCTCACCCGAATTTGAAGTTATCCTAATGTGGTTTGGGGGGGGGTGGACAGTGAGAACAGCGGTTTCACAGCTGGCTGGTGAGGGAATGGGGAAAAAAAAAGCAATCTGGGTGAGGAAAGAAACTATGATGGACTAAGGTACAACCTGCTCTCTTCACATACAGGGAGTTCCTCATGTATTATTATTTTTTTCCCCGTGCGTGCCCGCAATTTGTTTGTTGGTATTCATGAGCGAAGCGCGACAAAATGAATACCAAATGCGTGTGGCCATGTGTCGCTGCATCGTAATGGATATGGACACACTTCGTCAGGGGGCTGGATTTTTGAGGCATGTGGAATGAGAAATGAGGTGGGCGAAATCGCGATCTTTTCGTGCTGCACTTGCGCATCTATACGCCTTTAGTTATTGACACGTAGGTGACTTTCCTTCCTCTTCTTTAAGCGCGGATGAGAAGCAAGAGGAAGAGGAAAGGGTGATGGAGGTATATCGATAAGAATCTTCAGGAAGCAGATGCTGGAAGAAACAAAATGAAAAGAGAGAGGAGAGTTCCAACTGATGTTGTGAGGTATTTTCATCCACCATAAATATTTTGCAGTGTGTACATGCATGTGTGTCTCTCTGTGTGCTACTATTACTTTCTTTTCTCTTTCGACTCATTAGGGGAAAAAATCCCTATATTTTCGCTGCCTCATGGAGTATGTGACGCTGCGTACTGATTTTGCGGACCGAGACGAGTTCCGTTTGCTGGCGATGGACGCTGATTGGGTGAAGCAGTTGAGGGTGAAGATGGAGGTGCATTCAAGAGGACCCTGCACGCAAATGACTACATCAGGTGGTACTCAACTACGGCAACATATGGATGCACTGGATAGGGAAGAAACGGTGTTGGTCATGAAAGGGCAGGATCAACTGGTGGCCTGTGATACCGATCATGGTTTTCGTCTGCGCCGAGTTGAATATTCAAACACGTTGCTCGTAGCCGAAGAGCACTTAATGTGCGAGCGTGACATTGTAGCGTGCAAAAAAATCCTGAGTACTGATTACGATTCGTCAACAGGGATAAAGGAAATGAAGAAACAGGTGGTTATCTGTGCGGCGGGTCGTCTATTTGAGGCAAAGCGTGCTAGAAGCTATCGTGACGTTATTCACCTGTTGAGGGCATGTCCCATAACTATGAGCGAACTTGAAGATGATGAAAAGGATGGCGACAACGATACGAACAACCATCATTTGGCGCACCCAGAATTGCGGATTGACGTTGATGATGATGTTACTGCTACCATTCAAAAGAGGCCGCGTACTGAGAAGGGTAAAAAACTTTACACATTTCCTCATCTTGTGGCCATAAGTCGCTCTAGTGCCAGAGCGTTGGCAGACACTCTTGCTGAAGAAGGTGCTGTCGTGCACCGTGGGAAAGTTCGTCTCCTTCATCCGTTGCTGTTGTCGGAGGCTCTTCAGGCAGTGCTTTTTTTTCTTGAAGCGAGTGACGAAATTTCCTGGGAAGCCGTGAAGTTGCATTTCTGCCCGTCTGTGTATCCTCCCGTAATTATCAAAGCTCTGCAGGCCATGTATGGTAGGAGCGAACGAGCGGATAGTGATAAAGCGGCGGCAATGCTGCTGCATCCTGGGAAAGTTGTGCGAGCATTGGCTGCTGCCGTCTTTGCGGAGAGTGCCAACGCAGAAAAGGTAAACCTGGGTGGATCCCTCTCGTTTCCCCTTCTGAATTTTGAGCATTTTTACGATGCATGGGTGAACAAAATCCCTGCTTCTTTTTTTGTATCTGGCAGAATTGCGCCAAGATCAGAAAAAGAAGCTCTGCTGGCGTTTCTGCATGGCTTCACGGTCATCTGCAAAATGCGTGGTGACAGCTACGACGGTGCGACGATTTTGTGGGCACCACACGACTCACTGGATGATGAAATGTCGAGGCGTGTGGAGCAACTCTTTGAGCTGAACCCGGGGCGATGGGGTGCGGAGACCCTGCGTGCGTACTTGGAGCCGCTGCTAGACCCTGGGGTGGCGTTTGACCACGCTGTGCAGCGGTATGTGAAGGAATTTCGAGTACCTAACCAGCCCCTCACGTACGGAAAACTTGCATGATTCTGACGCCAGAGGAGGGACTCTGCGCAAGGATTCTACACACACACGTACACACAGAAACCCACGTGCATATATATATGCATATAATGCTGCCGTTTTCTAGAGTCTCTTTTTCGCTTTTTATTGGCAACGGCACACTAATATATACATGTATTCGTACTCATGTTTTTCCTCGTTTTTCTTTCTTTATTTTCCGAATAGCCCCTGCATAACTTATATATTTCCACAACTTAGAAGCTGTCTCCCCACAGGCTCAAACCCCTTTTTGAAGAAAAAAAAAAACCTTGTATATATACATATATACAGGTGAAGGTGAAGAATAGGAAAGGGGGAAGAGAAAAAAGAATACTTCATTTTTTACTTTTACAAGTTCACACACCGATAAATAAATAACAGGGTGCGAAGAAGTGAGCGCTTGTTAGAGGCAGAGAACCAGGGTAAAGACGCATAATACGGGTGAAGAACATCATGTACGGCCGAGATTATGAGAAGCCGGTATCTGTCCGGGCACAGATTAGGTCTACACGAGGGGAGACAATTGATCTTACTGTACCAACAGCGTGCACTGTTGGTCAGTTGTGTGACTATCTTATTCAAGAGTATCACTACCCCCCTGAGACTCGTCTTATGTATAGTTCCTCCGTTCTCAACAATGACGCTCTCGTGGAAGATTTCCCATTTGGATCGCTTGTCATTTCAACGTCAGGTGATGCCACGCGTGTGGCGCAGGGGTCGCAGGCACAACAACAGTCGTTAGACGTATGTGGGGTAAAGCAGCAGCAGCATCACCACCAAATTCCACCGCCCCGAAACCTGCGCAATTCTTGCATGCAAACTTCGCAGCAACACCAATACCACGAGCATCAGCAACAAAGACAAGAGAGTGTGCAGAGGCAATTTCAACATGAAAGGGATGAATCGTATGTTAGTAATTTACCCTCATCGAAAATTTACCGAAACCAACAGCAGTATTCTTCAAGGAATGACAATCAACGATCAGCATCACCACCAACATCTTCATCAAAAGCGACACAACAAAGTGGGACGCCGTCGAACTCCGCATTTTTATCGGAGCTAATAACACCGATGGACGATGATGCAAGGGATCAACTGAGCCGCGGCGATGGAGTAACGAGATCATTACCACGCCAGTCTACCCCGCCTAAGCGGATTCCTCGCGGTATCGTGTTAAATGAAGCAGATATAAACGTAGGCTCTGTCGCTTCACGTGTTCCGACAGCTGTCTCATCGTCATCTTTGGAGAACGAGCTGATGGGAGAGGGTGTTGGTACGTCTCAAGACCACTCTGCTGCAGCAACGCCTATGCGCGTCTCAAGAACATGCCGGGAAGGCACTGATCGAGGGAAAAAAACGACTGCTTTGGATGAGACTTCCGATGTAAATAAAAAACATCATGTCTCTCTTCGTTGTGTTTCGCCCTCATTAAAGAAAAACATTGTGTTGGAGTTGGCGGATGACGCCACTTTGGGCGATCTTCTTCTTGAGGTTGTGGCGCAGGAGCCGCGTCTGGCGGGATTCAAAGTTGTCTTTCGTGGGAAAATACTCAGCGGCTGTGATACAAAGCTAAGCTCCTGTGGCATTCGGGTAGGTGCATCTTCCGCCTCATTGACCCCGCGTTCCTCTGATGAAAAGGGCGTATACACTCTATTTTTTGCGTCTAGCGAACCCGATGGGCCACAGAAGGCTATGCTGATGGAAATTGAGGCAGATGTAGCGTGTATAGAGTCTCTCCTTCAGCATAAGGAATTAACGATGCAGGAACGCCGCGGATATTATGAGGAGCTCATGCGTATTCTCTTTAGAACCGACAACCTGCAGGATTTGGAGGACGAGTGGCGTCTGAAGCGAAAGGAGGTTGTGAAGAAAGTTACGTCTATGCAGGATAGACTTAAGGTGGGAGACGACCGGTGAATCAACTTTGTGTACATGTGCAGGGTAGGTAGAAGATATATATAGGTGTGCATAACGTGGATGAATCACATCCGAATCTGCCACTCTCTCAGAAGGAATTAAGAAAACTAAACAAAACAAGAGTTTTTTTTTTTTTAAAAATGTTGATGGAATGTGAGAGGAAGAGATACCGCTGAAGATATAAAGAAAACCAACGGGTGATATCAAAAGCTGTACGTACATCTACGTTGCGTGTTTCTTTTTTTTTTTCTTATATTGAGGAGGGTTGTGGATCAGAAGTAACCCATTTTTTTCTTTTTCTTTTCCCTGCCTGCCCCTGTTTGGTGTCTATACGTGGTAAAGCAGCAGTGAGGTTGTCTTTATCTTATTTCGATGATTCTTTTCTTTTTTGATGGTGATGCCCCTGTCTCCGCACAGCGACAAAAACATCATTGAGAGGAGAGGGAGAGGGAGGCTTGTGGCAAATGAAGGCGAAGATTACGCTGCACCGTCGTCTCTTTTGAGTTTTTGTGGTTGTGTCGGAGACCCTTTGGCTGTTCACGCTGCAGTGGTGGGTCGACATCTTCTCCGTGTGTCTGCTGCATCCCACATCCCCTATTCCCCATGCTTGTGTGCATGTGCCCTTTTCTGTTACTTACCACCACCTCCGTCGTTCTATCTCTCTTGTGTCATCTCCTCTGCATTTGTTTGCTTCTCTTTTTCTATTTCTTTAAAAATTTCCGCTTTCACAAGTCTTACCTCACCACCTCTTTATTGTCTTCATTTTTTTTGTTTGTTTCTGTTTTCGTCCTATCCTCTATTCACTCACAGTTGTACACACACACACACACACACACACACACACACACGCACACACACTGGTCGAGAAGTCAAGGGACAAGACAAGAAGCAGTAGAAAACAAGAAAGTTTACGTTTATTGTAGCATTTATTTGTTGGTATTGCCACTTTGTTCTCATTTTCTGGTTGGTGTTTATCGCACCAATTTGGTCTGTGCTTGTGTGTGTTCTTTGTTCCTTGGTGGTGTGAGGGGTGGGGGGAAGTTGTTTCGTTGCTGGCAACCACTACAAACAATCTTGCATCCCGCTGTTTGTGCCTGCCTTTACACAACGCGACAAATCTTTTTTTTCGTCGAAGCAAATGTCACTTGTCTCCTCGAAACAGCGGAAGCGCAACAAACGGTGGTTGTGCGTCGACGTCCCTTCTATCGAGGAGCTCTCATCCATTCCTGACGAGGAACTTGCAACGCACATCCTACCGAAGGGGTTTTACCTGTGGTTTCTCATGCATCACATGCGCACCATGTATGCGGTGTTATCTGAGAATGTGCGGCTCACCCGCGGAGTACTGGACTACTTGTACGATTACACACGCTGGGGGCCGAATAAGATTCACACCAAACTTTTTCTCTGCACCGCCTATAACCGGGACGGACACTGCAGCAACAGTTTCTTCTGCCGTGAGGTGCACTGCTCCCTTAACACTGATACCGCAATGGAGGCCCGCTTATATGGTGTTTTCAGCAATGCCAACGGTTGTCCAACGACGGCTGATGTAAAAGAGGGAGCGCCCCCTGTGCCGCCGAATGTTTTGCTGCGGCACACACTGCATTCACGATGGACGTCGTCGTTGGCATACCCAACGCTGCCTCAAGGGGTCACCTTTCGAGTTGCATTGCCAAACAACCCCAAACCAGTGGAGGAATACGACAGTGGGCGACTGTTCGTAACAAAAGTGGTACGGGAACATTACGATCGTCTGTTGCGTAACCAACCACCTACCGTGACACTGCAGCACTGCGCTAACTTCTCGAGGAATGGTGTTTGCTGTTTTGGTCAGAGCTGCCAATTCGTACACGTTGTGCACTACGGAGAGCGCACCGAGCCGGATACCTCCGAGGATGCGGACTCTGCTGCCAAGACACCGAGCAATGACAATTCTTCACCCAAGGGTCGTTCCCAAAATGGAAAATGTGCATCTTTTTCTGACAATATGGCTTCTTCTTCAAAGACGATTCGTCATAAAGTACACTTTTCTACACTTTCTTCGTCCAACACATCGTTATCCATGCCATCGCCTTTTCAAAAGGGGCAAAGTGTTTCATCCGGAAGTTGCGCACCCAATAACCAGGTCTTGCTTATGCTATCCTCTATGGTACCGCCAGCTCAAACGCCGCCACCACCACCAGCACAACCACAGCAGCCGACTTTGTCGCAAGATAATTTGAACTGTTTTAATGCGATGAGAACGCCATTTTTTTTCCTCTCATCTTCAGATAGCCCGCAGCAACAACAACAGCAGCAGCAGCTGCTGCAACAACAACAACACCAGCAATTGTATACGCTAATGCTCCCGCCACAGGACAATCACGTTGGAGGTTCGCCATCACTTTACGTCTTGCCATACTAAGTTTCTGTTATTGCATATGGCATGCACGCACATAAATCAGAGAAAACGTGTGTACAATCGTGTTTTATTGCACATATAGCTGCTGTTCGAAAAAGAGATTTTTTTTAATTTATTCTTTTCCGCTATTTTGTGCTAACTATACGGAACTGACAAACCCTTCTTTTTCTTCATCCATTCTTTTAATTTTGTTTCCCCTTATGTACCATTCCCTTCCCCAAGTTGGCGGGCCACGCCTACCATTCACTCCGCCTCGGATGTGTTGGAGGAAGAACTGAGCACAATGTAATTATTTCAATAAGAATGAAAAGAAAGGAAAATTGGAATGAGAGGTCAGGGCGCACATTATATAAACGCGAAATAGGAGAGTAGCGAAGCAACAGCAGAAAAACGTTTCAGGTAAACATCGAAAGTGAAAGTTGTTGCACACTCCACATTAAAAAAAAAAAAGGCAGATGCACGCCAAGGACGCACGCACTCTTTTCTCTTTTTTTCCAATGCGTTTGCACACTTAATTTTTCATAGCACTATTGCTCCACGTTATATATATATATATATATATATATATATATATATATATCTGTGTGCGTGTATGTGCAACTGCTATGAGAGTATTGCATGTGCCATCTTTTTTTTTCTATGTTTCTGACCTTCGTCCCTTTTATTCCGGCTCTGGGCAACGGTCGACAGCGGGTCAGGGAGGGGGGGGCATTACGGTGCAATCAAATTCTCGTTTATATTTTATTTTTGTTTGTATGTCGTCTTTCATTTTTTTCTTCTTTTCCATTATTCCGTTACCACCCGTTCGTTGTTTCAGTATTTTTCCTTTTTTTTTTTGTTTTCCGAGGATGGCTCATTTTGATGTTTCGTTTTCGCTTGCTATTCCAAACCCACACACAAGTGGTTTGGACAGGCCCCATTTTTTTTTGTCCGTCTTTTGTTGCTTTTTCCTTTTCTTTTGGTGGGAGGGGGTATTGTTTGTATATTTTTCCTGGTGTTGTCTCGTCTGTTTTGTTGCAGATTGCAGGAGAGCAGTAATAGCAAAAAAAAAAAAAATGTAAGCGGTTGCGAAATATACGCAGACCCTCAAAGAGAGGGGATAAAAAAAAATGTGTATACAAAAGCGAAGCAGCAAACAACTGGAAGACTGGTACAAATAGTCTACTTACCTTTTCTTTCTCTTCCATAGACGTTTTCTTTTAAAGTTCTTCATTGGCGGTAGTGATGGGGATTATTCTTCCTTGCAGGTTTATGTCTGTATGTCTTTGATGCTGCTGCTGTGGAGCGAAGTTGGGAGAGGGGTTTGTTCTGTTTAGTGGTGCACAGTTATTTAAAAGAATGACGGAAATAAATGCAACAGATTCATAAGAAGAGGCACCAAACTAGAAAAAAATAGTAAACACAAGGAAAAAAAAAAAACAGTAGTTGCAGCAATGATGATATGTTTACTGTAGCACACAACCGGAAGGGTGGCAGGGTCTGTTGAATTTACAGTGGATGGGCACTAGAATTGATAAATCAACAAATCTAACCCAAGTTGCATTACCATTAAAAGTGAGAGAAGAAAGGAGGACATTATTGACAACCACCAGCGTGAAATTCTTCTCGTCTTTTTATGAGATGAATGAATTTGTGAATCATTTTGACTACCCCAGTGAAACATTTCTATCTGCGTTTGCGTTTATTGAAAGATCCCCCTTTTTTTTGTTCTATCCTTTTTTTTTTCCGGCCCATACTTTTTTTTTTATCTTTTTTTTTCTGTTGTGTGTGTGTGTGTGGGGGGGGGGATGCGTGAGTGAAGCTGCACCCCACCCCAACACCACTTGTGCTCGGGACGCTTCTCATTCTGCATTACATTGCCATCTTTGATTAACAATTTTATCTCTTTCTCGACACATATTTTTCCACGCCCCTTTTTTTGCATCTTTTGAGGTGCGTGGAGTATATATGGGGCACGTGCAGCCTTCGATGATTCCCATGCAGCATCGTCGCACACACGGAGACCTGAATAACGTTCATTTATAGATGGAGCGTCTGCGCGTCTGTGTGGGAAAGGGTTAGTGTGTGTTTAGATAGGAAAGATAATGGTAGAGTCTACGGGAAGTTGTATTTACTCATTTTTTTCTTTATCTATGTGGAGCATGTATGCGCGCGTATGTTGGGTTCGTGATACGATGCTCTACCGCAGAAATGACAAGATACACGCAGACCGTGTGGTGCGTAGTGTGGAGTAGGTACAAAAACACGAGGGATAAGGAGAAGAAATATGTCTGTTGCATTGGTGAAGGAACCCTTTTTTTTTCCTTGGAAAGGTGGTGGGGATAGGGGGGGAGGGGGTGGGAAAGGAATGAAAAAGAGACGACCAATTAAAAATTTCCCTTTTCTCGATTCATCGTTGACTGAACGTTGCAGGTTTTTTTTTTTTCCTTTTTTTTCGATGTTTTTTTTCCCTTGTTTTTTATTCTGTTGGGTCGACTTCTTTTTTTTTGTTTTTTCTCATTCCTTCGTGCTTCTGCAGAAAGTCATGATTTGGCTGGGTAAACGGTCGAATAGCCACAAAAAAAAAGTGAACTACTGAAAGAATGAACAGCACCACACGTGCAACAGACGTGCTTCTCCTGAGGTGCTCATCATCTTTTGTGGATGTAAAGGGGTTTGTGGTGGTGGTGGTGGCAGTGTTGCTGCGCATGTGTCTTCTTTTCTCAGAACGGGCGGTTGGAAGGAGGCAAGCACGTCATACGTGCTGCTGCATTGTCACACAAATTTATTGTGTGTAGTTTGGCTTGTATTTGCCGTTCTTCTTTGTGTTTTCGGCCCTTTTTTCTTCGTATTCCTTTTTTTGTCACCTCTACCGCACACACACACCTTCACTCATTACTTCTGTGTGTTTTTGTTGTCGTTGTTGGTCTCGTTAAAAAAAAAAATCTATCTTTTTTCGTCTTGTCTGCTCAATCAACGTATCAATCAAAACAAAAGAACAAAAGCTATTTTCTCCGTCTTGTTTTTTTTTTTGTTGTGGTAGTGGTGGTGCATTGGTGTTTGTGGTATATATATATATTTATATATTCACATGCATTTGGGTAAACGATGTGCGCATGTCTTTTTTTTTCTCTTGTTTCGTTCTTGCGGGGCGGGTAGACTGGACTGTTTATTATTTTTCTCCTGCCCTCAGCCAACCCCATTTCCCAACGAGGAAATGGGAAGAGGAGCAATCAGAATGAATGGAAACGCCGAGCGAAGGATATATATATATATATATATATCGGAGTGGTATCTCTCTCTCTTTCGCTGTGTGTGCATGTGTATGCACGAAGTGTAATGGAGCGGCTGCTAGAGATTGTGCTTCCTACTTCTGGGATTTGGTGTCAAATAGACTGGGTATGTAAAGATTGCATGCCCAGAGGCAGCGAAGGAAAATGAATAGCGAAGTGCGACGGAAAAAGAAAGAGGGAGAGGGGGGAAAAAAGGAGATGCGACTCTTCTTTGCCGAAGGTGCGAGCACACCAGCCGTGTGTTTCCGCTCACGAGGTGGAGAGACGATTTTTGTCCTCTGCCCGACGCTTCCCCCTTTCATTTTGCCTTTTTCTAAACCTCTCTCTTTTTCATCTCTTGACTATTTCATTTTGAACATTTCTGGTCATTTATGTTTCTTGACGAATGAGAGGGAAGTGTGGAGGGGGGCCTGAAGCTAATTTAAATACCAACAGTAGTGGCAGCAGCGGAAGAGGAGGAGGAGGGGTGGTGGAGGTCCGAAAAATATCAATGGGTGCTTCCATGCTGATGTGGTGCAAGTCACATTTCTCGTTTTATTATTATTATTATTATTATTATCATTTCGACTTATGCGTCAGGTGTCGAAAGTAAGGCGACTGCTGCGGAGATGGTGGTGGAACGAAAGGGGTAAAGTGAGTTTTTTTTTAAAAAAAAGGGGATTTGAAAAACGAGGGACATCCCCAACTCCACACATCGCCAAGACTCCACGACATTCGTATAGCACGGGGGGGGTAGAATGGTTCAATAACAATATGAGGTAAATAGTGGCAGAGTGGAACGAAACATAAGGATGAAAAAAAAAAAACAAGAGTATCTGGTTGTGACAGTTGGTTAAGTGAAGACACTGAGAATTTTGATCGGTGTAGGATCTACTCAAGATGAGAAGAGAAATCTTTTTTTTTTTAATGCTTCTCTTTTCTCGCTTAACTTTAACGATCTTCGCTCTTAATCGTTTCATCGTTCTTCTTATGTCTTCAGGATCTGCTCATGTTTGTGAGTTGCCATTATACTCGTGGTAACTGAATGGTGTGAGACGGATTACCGAGGCGGAAGAAAGATGTGTTTATATGTTTTTATTTTTGTTGATGTCTCTGTCTATTGTTCATGTTTATTTGCCTTCGGTTCCTCTGAACATGTCGGGGTAGAGTAACGCGTAAGAGAGGAAGAGGAAATAAGGTGCAGTCTGCTGCATGCATCAACAAGAGGGTTGCGACAGCAGTTACAGACATTCCAGCATATGATTATATACACCAACAGAGTGTATACACACATTATATATATATATAATGTTTACTACCTGGGGTGAGTAATTAGGTGTGTGAGAGAGAGAAGTGATGTGAGTTAGTAAATGCGAAAGAAAAAAAGCGAGGGGTCTACCCCACTTATTTTTTTCTGCAACCGTTCTCCTCCTCGTCGTCATGCCCATGCGCCTTATGGAAATTACTATTCCTCTCTCAGCATTCATTCCACTGCACATGTGAAGGGAAATTGTTTAACTGCTTCTCCGTGAATGATGGGAAAATTTTATTCTAATATTTCGTTTCTGCGACCTTGTCACATTCCATACCCCTTTTTTTTGTGGGAGTTATGCAGCCTTGTTTATTCTTTTTTTAAATTCTTTGTCTTTCTGTATATCTTCCTGGTTGACTGCCTACGGACGTCTGTATATGTGGGTACACTTCTCCATCTTGCTTGAGTGACCAGTATAGGTGTGGTGGTGAGGTTTGTGTGCATTACACAATAGATTGTTTTGCATCCCGCACACAACGATGGAGTGTTCGCGGGTGAAGGAGTTAATACAGACGTGGCGCAACCTCAGCAGCGAACTGAAAGGGAAAAATGTGGAGCTTGAGAAGACTCGGGTCGCCTTAAACGAACTTGAGGCGCAGCACGCCAAGACAGTGCAAGACTGGGACATTGAGAAGGCGAACATCCAGAATACTATTTCTGTTGTCCGTTCTCAGGTGTCAAGCAAAAAGGAGGAACTCATGCGAATCGAGAAGGAGGCCTCCGAACTCCAGCGGAAGGTGGATGAGCGGCGGCTCCGTAATGAAGAACATTGGCGAGTTTTGAACAAGCGCAAGCAGGCAGTTGCAACGCAACTACAGGAACTAGACGAAAAGGATAAAGGTGCCAGGGAAAGATTGTCTGAATTTCGTGCGGCGCAAGAGGAGAGTAGACGCCAGCTCCTGTCAGCTATCCGAAAAATTGAGGATGCAGCACCACAGGAGCAGGTGGATCACCAGCATAAGGTGCGGCAGACTCGGAGCAAAATTGCCGAGGTCGAAGCACTTACGAATGCAGAGAAGAAGTCGCAGGCGCTGGAGTTGGCCATGCGTCAGTGGAAGCAAAAGAACGATGCACGCAGATGGCTTTTCGAGGAAGCCAGCGCCGCAGAAGACAACAAAGGGATGTGGGCGAGCATTGTGAAGGAGACAAACAATCTTCACTGCGACGAGCAGCTTTCAGAGTTGGATTCACTTCGTGCCCTTCTTTCTTGTTAGAAAATAAACAGAAACATTTGAGGGTACGCGACACTTTTTTTTTCTTCTCACATCGGCTGTCAGAAATGTGCCGCATGGCGCTCCCTTCTTGTCCTGGTGAGGCCCTTTTTCTGCATCCCTTTTTGAAGCCTTTTCTTTGTGTTTTCATATATATATATATATATATATATATATATATATATATTTTCATTTCTTGCTAGATTGATATTAGATGCTGTTGTTATTTCTCGCTGTTTTTTTTTCCTTTTGTGATATTTCTGGGGTATGCCATTCTTTCGAAATCTCTCGTTGTTGTCTATATAACACCTATGCGCGTTGCTTTTTGCTCACCTGATCATCTCTTTTATTTCTTTTTCTTTTTTTAACAAAAAAAAATAAAAGGGACACACGTGACACGAATCACAACGGAGTGAAGGTGGCGCTTGCGGAGTAGATGAGAATTTCTTTTAAATGTCAACTCGAATTTGTATCCGCTGCCTTCCAACTGCGTTTGAGGAGGATGCACTTCTCCGACTGTGCTGTTCGTTTGGTGAAATTATGGCATTCCAGTCATGTGATTCCTCTCGTGTGAATCAGGGGAAAAAGGGGGGTGCGGAAGAGGAGGAACGCATCGTTGAGGTGCAATACGGGGAGGCCGAAGACGCATTGGCCGCTGCGGGGAATTTGAATGGTTTGGAGTTTGGCGGCAAACACCTTCGGGTTTTTCTTAAGCGATGCACAGCGTAAAAAAAAAAAAAGTGTGCTTTCTTGGATGTGTTTTGGCATCAGGGTTTTTCGTCCTGCGGTCGTTGCCTCCTCGATTACACCGCTTTCTCTTCTTAGTGTATGAGCTCCTTTGTAAGCGCTCTTTTTGTATATATTTTTCTTTTTTTTTCATGTATTTTTTATTTTTCTTATTGTCATTTTATAAAACCTTGTATGTTATGCGCACAACAGGAAACAAAAATTGCCTCCAGCACAACGGTTGAAATAAGCAACAGAAATAATAAGCAGTACAAAAGTGAAAGTTAAAAAACAAAAAAAAAATACAAATGGAAAATCAAGTTTGTACTGGAGAGTATGTTGTCATTCTTGACGCTGGGTCGCAGTATGGAAAGGTTATTGACAGAAGGATACGAGACCTTTGTGTTGAGTCGCACATTTTGCCACTTAACACATCAGTAGAGACACTCCGCAATGACCACTTGATTAAAGGTGTCATTATTAGTGGTGGTCCAAGTTCGGTGTATGACGCATCTGCACCAGCGTTTGACCCGGACCTCTTTAATCTGGGGAAGCCCTTACTTGGCATCTGCTATGGCTTGCAGCTTCTGACATGTGCCTTTGGAGGAACAGTGGGACAAGTGGAAATTCGGGAGGATGGACAAGATGAGATAACTGTAGAAACCACGTCCGAACTGTTCACTGGGCTCAGTTCAAAAGAAAAGGTACTGCTTACGCATGGGGATTCCGTAATGGATCCTGGCCCTCACCTTCAAATCATTGCACGAAGTAGCGCCAATATTATTGCTGCTATGCAGCACCGCGAGCTTCCTCTATTTGGTGTGCAGTTTCACCCGGAGGTGGAGCTGACAGAAAACGGTACAAAGATATTAAAAAATTTCTTGTCACTGTGTGGTTGCAGCTTCAATTTCACTATGGAGGATCGGGAGGCAAAAGCGTTACGTTTCATCCGAGAGCGTACATCAAATGGTCAAAAGGTCTTGTGTCTTGCCTCAGGTGGGGTGGACAGTACTGTGTGTGCAGTGTTGTTGTTAAAGGCGCTCGGTGCTGATCGTGTTGTATGCGTGCACATTGACCATGGCTTTATGAGACTCCACGAGAGTGAGGATGTTGTTGCTGCATTGAAGGCTGCAGGGGTCCCCGTAACTCTCATTGATGCTTGTGAACAATTTTCAGAGGCAACAACGGAAATGCCTGCAAAGGGTTCGCGTACATCGTACAAAACTAAAAGGCTGTGTGAAGTTACTGATCCGGAGGAGAAACGTGTTATAATCGGAAATACATTTATGTCTGTCTGCGATGCAGTCATAAAGGATCTTCAGCTTGATGTGAATAACTTATTGCTGGCTCAAGGAACCCTACGCCCGGATCTCATCGAGTCGGGTTCAACATATGCAAGTATGACAGCAGATTCTATTAAAACACATCATAATGACACTGCCATTGTGCGGCAGCTGCGTAATGCCGGTCGAATAATTGAGCCTCTTTGCGACTACCACAAGGATGAAGTCCGTGAGTTGGGCGTGCGACTCGGCATTCCACCTCATTTGGTCAACCGCCAACCGTTCCCTGGGCCTGGTCTGGCTATTCGTACCCTCTGCAGTGACGGTACACCATACCACGATGAGTATTACAAAGAAACTGAATGCATTGTACGTGATGTGTGTGCAGAAAATGGCAATATTTCATTATTGCAGTCAATCAAAGGAAGAGTTCAAGCTCTTAAACTGGCGTGCTCTGTCCTGCCTCTACGCACAGTTGGTGTGCAGGGTGATGGGAGAACGTACGCGTACGCGGTTGCCATATCCACTGGACTGTTTCCCTCAGAGGATGAGTGGAATCTTCTCGTCCGTTTGTCTATCACGATTCCAAAGTTAGCGCAACACGTAAATCGTGTGGTGTACATGTTCGGCCCCAAGCTTTCTGACACCAAGCTCTTCATGACAAAAACGACACTAGTTCCTGAAGTATTGGAAAAGCTTCGCATCGCAGATGATGTTGTCAACCGAACACTAACAAAACACAAACTTGTGCGACGCCTTAGTCAAGTCCCTGTCGTATTACTACCCGTTGGATTCGAAAAGGAAGGCCAGTTCAGCGTGGTGGTGCGAACGTTCGTCACCAATGACTTCATGACGGGCGTTCCTGCCATTCCAGGATCGTCCTCAATGCCGCTGGATGCTTTGAAGGATATTGTGACATCACTACAACAGTTGCATTTTGTCTCGCGTGTGTTGTATGACCTCACGTCGAAGCCACCCGGAACAACAGAATGGGAATGAGTATCGTTTTTTTTTTCTTTGTTTGTGCAAGAAGGGAGAAGTACAATGCAAATAAAAATTGAGAATTGCGCGTATGTGTGGCACAAATTTTTTCCACAGGACATCAGATAAACAGAAAATTGTATTTCATTTCGACATACAGTCTACAAAAAGGAGTAAAGAACCAAATAAATCTGCGCTTTACTATAATACTTTACACTCTCTCGTACTCTAACGTGGTGCATGCAGGTATCTATATCTGTGCTTCTGCCAATAGAATGATGCAAGGCATTTTTTTTTCTCTTTGCTATTTTCTCTCTGGGCATGCTGCTGCTTCTCTTTATGCTCTTCCTCGTAAACTTGGAAATATTTTTTTTTTCTTGGACTTTAGTTGGTTTCGCAACTACAAATAGGGTGTGCTTACGTTTTTTTCTCGTTTTCGAGCTTAACATTTCTGGCTTTGAAAATGACATGCATTGTCGAGCCAGCTGCCTCCCAAATGACTGTTGACAACCGACGCTTCTCTCACGCAAGGCCATCTCTTGAGTTTTCGCACAAGAATGTCCCTCTAAACTGCAACACCTTCACTGTGTGCCACAGCTCAATACACCCCGATGCAATCGCCGCCAGAGAATTCCTTGACAATTACGCGCCACGGGAGAGGCCGGACATGCCCTACCAACGTTCTGCCATGCAAAGGCACAGAATGCTAAAGCTACGTGAAATTATTGAAAGGCATGAGAGAGAGTGTGTAATGGGAGAGGAAGATAGGGTCATTGCTCTGAAGTGTCTTGCTCATACTGCTGCGAAGCGTGGTTTACAGGATGCAATGAAAAGAAACTATCCTCCAAATATTATCTGCCACGTACGCCGCACGTGGCAAATTCTTCTTAAGCAGGCCTACCTGTATTTTTCTTGGAACTTCACTGTCAGTTCTGAAGATGATGTAACTGCGCCTAAATGCCGGTGGCGTACAGCACTAGAAATTATTTCATCTTTGGGACTCTGGTCTGAGAGAGAAATGGCCATTCCATTTCGACGATATGTGCTGCGATTCTCTTCCACACATCCTTCTTTGAAAGATGTCCTCACGATTGGAATTGTTTCCTTCTCGTACTCCTCATATGTTATAGATTCCTGCCATAACACACAGGTGGCTACTCTGTCGGAACTTTGCCGAATTTCAAAGCAACATGGCGTAAATGTGAAGTTTCTTTCGCTTATGGCCCTACCAGAGAGCCCACTACGAGACAGTTGGATTTATCATCTCCACGATGGATGTCACGGGGAATCAATAGTGCTGTAATCTTTGTTTTACTTGAAGATAAAGTTTAGTCTGAAAAAGATCCATGGAAAAACTGGTCATGACAACAAATCAATATATTTCTCGTTATTAAAAAAATTTTTTTTTTGTTTATGTGATGTTCCTGTATTATGTTGACCAATTTCAGTACGACTGTTATGAAGTATGCAATGGAACCTTCAACATGTTACCGTGTAACGTGGTGGCGTGTTTTATACCTTCTTTTTCTTTTGAAGGGTGGGGGGGGGGGGGAGGGGTGTAGGGGTGAAGATGAATGTCTTGAAATAGCTGAAGTCAATGTTCGCTTTGGTGCACCGTGTTTGGTTTAGAGTGGGGTAAGAAAAATGCATGGCTAAACGGACAGAAAACAAAAGGGAGGACGATCTCCCATTATTCCCCCTTCCCTCACTTAATGTAATCCCGTATAGGCGAGGCTATGTGAGCTACAGGTGCAATGATACTCTTCTGTTATGAATATTATTACTACTACCATTTTTTTTTCTTGATGTTTGCGTCAGATTCTGTATGTTTGTTTCTTCTTTTAGGTGAGCTCGCCTGTATGCATTCGGCAACTGTCTTGTCCTACGTCATGTGCCGCTGCTATATATTTTTCAACTACGTTTTCTTTTCCCTCTCAACACTTTGGATGTTGCCTGAGAGTCGAAGAAATTTGTTGTCGCGCTGACGACTTGAATGTCACGGACAAGTAAGTGCATGTATATGTGTGTTTATGTATTGTAGGGCTAGGGAGGAAATGTGGAGGGGTCGCATACGCACATGTGCTGAAGCCATAACGAAAAACAAGAGAAAAAAAAGAGCAATATGCCATTATTTTCCGTGAAATGGCATGTGGGTAAAGCGTTCCTGGTTGTTGTTATTGCTGTGTTCGTTTTGCTTTATGTATGTGGCTTCCTTCATTCTATGCACTATTAGCGTAGGTGTTTTGCGGTTGGAACTCCGTACAGGTGTATATACATTCTTTTTTTTACTCGCTTACTACAGCCATTGTCTGTCATTTACTCGCGTATTTTCGATCTTTTATATTCATATACTTTTTAGTTGACGTCATGTCTTTAACATATTAAACCTGTCCTCATTTTTTTTTCCGAAGGTATAAAATGAAAAAGAGAAGAGAGCGCAAGTTCAATTCTCGTTTTTTCCCCCTACACCGAACGGTGTAAAATCAATTTTTTTTTTCTGTACGCTGTGGGGGGACTATCTTGATATGTGAAGACAATGGACGAACTTCTATGTCTTGCTTTCTCTCTTTGTATTGCTTCTTTTTTTTTTTGCCTGCTTTTTTTTTTTTTTATTCCTTCACGCTTTATGTATAAGCGCTTTTTTTTTCTTTGTTGTTGTTGCTCCTTCTCGTTGGCCTCGTTATTTATGTCTTTCACCTGTCGCAATGAAGCGAGTTACTTCGTGTGTGTTTCATATTTGTCTGGTAACTTGTTGTGAAAATGTTTCACAACAATAAAAGGAGAGGAAAAACAAGTAGAGCGATTATCTCTCTCTCTCTCTCTGAGTGTGCGTGTTCATTTATTTTCTTTTTGAGATCGTGTCAGAGGTTTATTCGTATCACAAAAGGGTATTCAACGAAAACAACATGGTGGAAGAAACAATAATAATCGGATTTTTTCGACTGCATATTATTGCCTCCAAGCATGGTGTTGTCCAGCGAGAACATTCAACGTATTCTTCACCTTTCTACGTCACCGATACTTTTTTTTCTTTGGGCTTGCGACAAGAATGGTATCACCTGACGACCTCATGGAACTACATAACTATACCTTCTCCTTCTTTGTTCATTTCCTCTTACGGAAAAACCTCCTCTTTGGTACGTGCAAGTTTTTTTTTTGCTGAATAGGTAAGTTTGGCATTTGTTTATTGGCCACATTTTTTGGAATGTGTTGACCACAACGCCGTCGAGCCTAACCGATGAGGAATGGGAGACGAGCACGAGGGCACTTCGCGCGTTTGTTGCGAATCACGGCCCAGTGCAATTCCATTTTCAGTTCCGCCCGGCTTCAAACCCGGGGTTATCGTACAATATGTGGGGACTACTCACCCTTGAGGAGGGGGCGAATTAATTTTTTGATACGGCGGTGGAAAGGACCCCGTTTGCGAGTTATCGAGAGAGTGTGCTGTCATTTACGACGCCGCGAAATGAGGAATTTGTTGCGGCGTTCCAGGAAGCACGCATGGCTTTAAGCAGCGAATGGGCAGCAATAGAAGCACATAAATCGTTGTTAGCGCACCAGTTCGAATGCGCACGAGCAGAAATGGCGGATGAGCATTTCCGGATTTCTCACGCCGCACAGCAACAGGCGCAGCACTCGCAAGATCCGTTTATGATAATACAGGAGCAAATGACCAGACTGCAAGAGCAGTTGCAGCAACGTGAGGCCTGCATGGAGGAAATGAGCGCCCAACTGCTGCAGAAGATTTTGCAAAACCAAACACTTACCACGGCCTTGGGGTCTTTAAGACAACGAGATGTACACAAACTCTTCCCCATGCGGGTAAGCCTTCAAGCGTACAATCCCCGACACAAGCTGGGCCGTGGATAACAGATCTGCCATGGAAAGGTGACGGGAACGCGGGGGTTTCAGGAGAAGGCCAAAAAGTGGGAATACGAGGTATCCAGGTGCTCCAGCAGGTGTCGCGAAGGATACCTCCACGCCCGGAAGAGAAGATACGCACCTTTGATGGCGCAGTAGAATACATGATGGAGTATTCTCCTGCGGAGCTTTTGATGGCATATCGAACCACCTTTAAAACACCGGCAAAAACGGGGCCGGCGTGCGCAGAAGCGTGGGAAGCGTTCGGGGCATGGGCAAATGTTGTGTGCACGGGTGGAATTACGGTTGAAGCAATTGAGTTGGGACGAAACGTTTACGCGCGTTTGCGCCTCCTGCAGACAACAGCCGATCACCCGAGTATTTCTTATCAGAGTGTACGGGACACACTGAACGACACACTGAAAAAGGACGATCCGTATGAGCAGGCAGCCTTAAAACTTGACTGCTGATCGTTGGGGAGAAATTGCCCAACTCCAGCGAAAAAACTTTGTGCCTCATCTCCAAAATCCAGACGCCATCACTCTGGATTGGGGTGCCCTCCCGAAGA